>MU225054.1:927123-949656 GCA_018584345.1 Thuja plicata
CTGATTCATTGAAGATCTTTGCCTTCTTGTTCTCAAATGCTACTCTGTGACCTGAATTATTCAGCTGAGAAACACTCAACAGATTATAATTCAATCCTTTTACCCAATAATCATTTTCACATTTAATTAGGTTATTCAGCATTACTGTTCCTTTACCTTCAATTTGACAAGGTGAATCATTTCCTATTCTTACTGTACCACCTTTATAGTATTCAAAATTATTAAACTTTTCTTTGTCACTGGTCATATGGTGAGTGCAGCCACTATCTATAATCCAAATTTCATTTTTACTAATCTTATATATGAGTGTAGTTTCTTCATACCTTTCATCTTCATCTAAATCATCCTTCACAGCTACAAATACTATCTCAATATCATCATCTGGTTCGGTGTTAGTATCTTCATCTTTGCAAGCAGCTAGATAGCTAGCCTTCTTGCCTTTGTCCTTGTAATCTTGGGTATCACTTCTTTCTGATCGTCGATAACCTCTATAATCTTTATTGTCACCTCTAGTAGATTTCTTCTCAAAAGATCTGTTATCACTTCTGTCATCTTTTCTTTTGTTAGGACATCTTGCAGCAAAGTGTCCAATCTCTTTACAATTGAAACATAAAAGTGGTAACTTGCCTTTGTATTTACCTTTGCCTCGTAGCATTCTTCTTGCCATGAGTGCTTCTATTTCATCTAGATCTTCTTCTTCACTTTTTCTTTCACTATCTCTTCTAGATGAGTGTCTCTGACTAGATTTGTTTATTCTCACAGAAGACTTAAATGCAGACTCTAAACTTGGTAAGACATTGTTATCAAAATTATTCATCTCAAATGAAATCAGTCTACCAATCAGGCTATCAAGAGTGACTGTATTATTTACTATTGCTCTCATTTCTTGAATAGCAAAGACTCTAATAGCATATACAGGCAATAATGTTCTTAATATTTTACTTACCACTATCTCCTCTTCAAGTGCACCTCCAACGCCTCGTATAGCATTAACTACTTATTTTATTCTTGTGTTGTACTGAGTGATGTTTTCACCTTCTTTCATTCTGAGATCATCAAATTTTCCTCTAAGGCTTTATGCCTTGGCTCTCAGAACATTTTTATCACCTCCATGAACAAGCTTTAGTTTATCCCACATTGTCTTTGCATTTTTTCAATCTTTGACATCCTCAAATTCAGCATCAGAGAGTGAGGCAGAAAGCTCTATAACCATGCAGTTATGTTCATGCTTTACTCTCAATTGATCTACCATCAATGTTCATGTAGGAAACACATATTTAGTATCTAAGTATTGATTAATATCATTGCCAATACCTGATAAGTGGAGTTTTATCTTGCTTTTCCATGAAGCAAAGTTGTATTTGTTCAACTTGGGCACATCTTGTCTGTTCATCTTGTGATCTTTACTTAGGTCTTGAAACCTTCCTTCTAAGCACACAAGCTCTGATACCAATTGTTAGTAATAACTGAGAGGGGGGGTGAATCAGTGACCTCAAAAATTTATCCTTTAAACTTTAATCCACCAATTAATACACCTCAGATTATTAAGTCCCTACAAGATGTATGCCTTTGAAATACTTGAAATAAATGACTGTCTGTCAGTTTACCTTGTCTGTCCTTATTCTCCTTGATTACCGATAGGCAGTAAAACTTATTTATCGATACTCAGTAAATATGAAGAGTATACCAATCAATCCATAAATGCATATGTGAAATGTAAAACAATAAAGTAATAAACCATACACACATAACACATGGATTTTAATGTGGAAACCATGTTAAGGGAAAAACCACTGGGACCGGTACCCCAAATTTTCACTCTTTTGAAGTGAGCCCTTTTAGGAGCCAACCCTATTAAAGGTTACAAACACATTGTTAAGTGTGGCCTTGTTAGAGGATTTTTATACATAGGTTGTCACTAAGTATCTGGCATCTATGCTACCATCCTTAAATCAGCCTCTAGACTGTCAATAGGCTTTATGCTAATCTTACTACCATCCTTGAATTAGCCTCCTTCTTAGACTGTCAATAGGCTTTATGTAAGACCTATGCTACTATCATGAATCAAGCCTTTTGGTTATCTATTAGGATATATCTCAATTATAGAAGATGGTTAAGTCCCGCTCTGTTAAGAGACTTAATGCTTCAATGGTTAAATTGAACCACAATGACCTATTTCTAATGCAACTTTGAATTGTAGATATTCAAATATATTTACCTACAATACCTCTCTGATCAATGTATCAATTCAATTCCTTTGTGCTTCACACTTTCTGCTCTGTGATGATGTGTTTCATTATTCGTCGGTGTCTTCAGAATTCTTTAGCTCTCCCTTAGCTTGATTGATCAAGACTATATGAAGCTTAACCTTCACCAATTTCTCTTCAGCATCTTCTTTCAATTCACTCCCCCATGTATCTAAGTGCATCTGGAAATGATTTATGCTTGTCTCTTATATAGAGATGATATTCCTTAATTCTTGATTCTTGATTCTTGGCATGAAAAACAATCTAGCCAATTTGATTTATGGCTTTAACTCCTAATTTATCTCGTAGTTATCTTCTTGCCAACTGTATAAATCATCTTTAAATCACTTACTTAACTATGGTCGAATAAAACAAATAAAACAACCAGTTAAGTCTATCCTTAAGCTCTACCAGCTAGATATTTTGTCATTTTTTGATCTCTCTGTTCTGTCGGTCAATTCTACAGTTTATTGCTGGTGAAAACTACCAATTCTGTCAGTGCAAATTTAGTTAGCTTTAGGATCTCCATCCGTCAGGCATCACTGAATATTTCTCATCGGGCAACACTATTTTCAGCTTGTCGGGCATCCTGTGATTCTTCTTCATCGGGAAACACTGTCTTCTGCTCGTCGGGCATCACTGAGACTTTTTCTCTAACTTTACCGATGGTGTGCACTCTGTCGGTGTTGTCTGTCACTTAGTGAATACATGACTTTTATGCATTGTTGAAAGCATAACCTCTATTCCATTGATTATCTGAAGTCTTTAGCATTATGTATATGACCATACATATGATATCAAGTTGATAACAATGACAATACAAAATATTAACTGATTTAATGTCTTGCATCATCTTCAACTTAACATTATCAAACATTTGATCAATTACATGTCATCATGGTGAACCTCCCAAGAAGAAACAAAAAAATGGAAACAGGGGAGCCTTCTGATGTTAAGACATAGAAGAAGAAGAAATATAAAGTGAATTCTTTATTCATTGGTAATAGAGCTTATGATCATCAGCTCATAAAGTTTATAAGGGAAGGTAAGAATAAAAGAGAAGATGTAGAAGAAGATGTTGAAATACCTCTTTTACTATGTTAGGATGAGAGAGGGATACAATAAAGAGAAATTCTTGAGTGATGACAATTTTATCAAAACAAAAGAATTCAAGTACTTCTTGATCTAGGCAAAGCAACAAGTTGGGTCACAATTGCAATTGGCAGGAGGAGAATCAGTGCCAAGTGAAGCCTTGCAAGCTTTGGCAGGCTTATGTTCCTGAGTCAGAAAACATGACACTAGAAGAAGCTAGACAGTTGATTAAGTCTTGTGGGATGTTGTTGGTGGAAGGATGGGATCTTGCATCATCCTTCATCATTGGCTAGATAAGGAGGAATCCTGATATAAAATTGTCTTCAGAGACATAGGTGGGAGAAATGATCACGAGATGTGGATATAATGCACAATCCCAAACCTTAGTCATGTGGGCTCTATATCCCAAGACTCAGAAGCCATCACTTATCAATGTACAAGAAAAAATGGATGGGGATAAGATTATTTGGTCTATCCAGAACATTAGTGATTTGGAGATCTCTCAAGCACTCACTCACTTTGCACATCTAAATAAAACCAAAGTTGAACAGATGTCAAAAAGATATCAAAATCTCTTTGATGAAGCAAGTGTTGTAGTAAAGGATAGAGAGATATGCTTCATAAAGATCAATGCATTGGAGAAACCGGTGGTAGAATTGAATTTGAAATTACAAGAAATCCCTGAGTCTATTCCTGTTGGACCTAAGCAAGTTGCAGATGCATTAATACAAACTGAGGATGCAGGGGATATTTATAAGGAAATAGAGCAGAAGGATACGGATCAGAATAAGGAGGCTTTAGAATCCCTTGGAAATATATTGCAACATAGGATCAATATCTTGCAAGAAAAAGTTGATCTAGTATACAATGCTTACAATAAGTTTCCTGGTCTACAAATAGAGGTAACTAATTATGTTTCAAATTTGAACCCTTACTTTGGAACCTGGTCAATGAGGACTAATTTTTTTGAAAGGTTATCATCCCTACAGCCACTTAGGGTAGATCTGCCTAAGATTGTAATACAATTTGGTGAGGAAATTGAGCAGATTGGGGTTACCTTATCTTTCTTCTAGGGCAAGGCAAATTATATTGAGGCTAGGTTCAACATGTTTAGCTCAGGAAACAATAAATTGATTCCTCCAATAAAGGGAGAGGATGATCAGATTAAGGAAGTAGAAGTGTGGAGAAATGAATTTGATACCTTACTTCCTAATAAAGAGGCATTTATTTGAGACAGTGGTGGATTAGATATGGAAAGGTTTAATAAAACCTTAGATGAGGCATTCAAAGCCGAAACGGACTTTAATAAGTTTTTTATGGATGTCAAGAGCATTAAAGATGCCAGATGGGAAAGGAAAAAAGCACAATTACAAAGCATTCAGAGCTTTAATTGGCCTACAAAGGAAAAAAATTTAGCATGGGATGTTCTCACCAAGCCCAAGAAAAATAATCCTGCAACAGTTGACTTAGACATAATGGACAAGGAGTGAAGAGACACCTGGCACCTGATCTATGACCACAGGGAGGTTAGTCGCCATAAAGACTAGTGTAAGTTAGCCTATATTGGTGGTCACTAGATCTCACAACTATTTGAGGCTATCCATAATATCTTTAGACAAAGGTTCCAACTATCTAAGATTTGAAGATCAAATCTGATTGTTATCCTATTTTGTCTTTTCACCACTTAAGGTCTTATTGTATTTTGTCCTCTAGTATCTTTTAGGGTTAGGTCTAAGTCATCCGAATCTTGTTTCATCCTTAATATTTTAGGATTCCAAGATGGCTAATACACTATATATAGCAAGATAGAACATAATTGTAAGGATGGTGATATATATAACTACAAGGCAAACTTTTCAATATTGTCTGATCTTTGTGCTTTTAGTCTCTTTGAATATATTTGAATCAGTAACATATTTATAAAATACATTGTAGTTTATGTTCTATATCATTTTTGTCTCTTTATATTGATATTTAATCTCTTGTATGTTTAATTCGCAAGGCATCTTAGATATACCAGTTACAAAGTGATTATGCAATTACTTGTAAGTTCTTTCAAGGAAAAAGTAATTATTATAGGTGATTCTAGAGGGTTAAACATTGGTGTAAGGATCTAATAATAGGGTTGTGGGAGTGAAAATGTATATTTTAAGGCATTCTATATAAACTAAATGTCTTTTCATTAATTAGTTTACTCTGGATTTATATTTGATATTGACTCTTTGCCGAAGAATTAGGCACTGGTTTAAGGTTTGGCAAGCAGTTAATCATCATCAAATATTAAAGAAATCAATCATTCTCTTTTCAATTACAAAGGATATATATGTTTAAGTAATTGTATTAGACAATACAATTCATTTTATTGATTCCAACTTGAAGAGTGAATCATTAGGTTAACCCTCCTGAGTTAAAAGAACTCCAAAAGGAAGAAGGATGAGAATC
Source organism: Thuja plicata (assembly GCA_018584345.1). NCBI lineage: Eukaryota > Viridiplantae > Streptophyta > Pinopsida > Cupressales > Cupressaceae > Thuja > Thuja plicata. The sequence goes on from MU225054.1 coordinate 932,904, forward strand.
CTTATCTCACTGATGTTTGTTATTGTTATGATCATATTTTGGCTTGTGAAGCTCTATATTAAGTTAATTATTGTCATCTGCAAGTTTTTTTATCAGTTGATACATTGAAAGATAATTAGCCAATCAGTGAAAGCCCTAATCCACTATTACAGATGCTGAGAATCAGTAATCTTTTGAAGGTACACCTGCCTGACCTTGTGGATCTCAAAGTCAAAGGAGGAATTAGTCCTCATCAATTAGGCTTTATCTTGCATGAGTTATAAATTGGAATTATAAGGTTTAAGAATTCATATTGTATTAAGAGCCTGCAACAAAAAGACCTAACACTTATAATCATCTCACTCCTAACACAAACTAGGTTTGTGAGGTCTTAATCACGTTTACGTGACTGCTTGTGCCAAGGTGCTTTATGGGGATATACACCTCAATCACGCTTGCACAGACATAAAGAACATATTCAAATGGAGACCCTAACTTAGAGATTTTAAAGTAGAAGCCTACCCGGCTCACCCCTGAAAGTTTGATAATTCTTGTGCAAGAAGGATAGTAACCTCCCCAAGATCACTCGCACATTCATTCCACCTTGAGCGTTTGGAGTTGGCTAATATAGCATCATGACTGGATCCATTGCATGCTTGGTGATGACTATATTCTAATTATATCTGGTGTGTGTGCCTAAGCTTGCGGGAAAGTATTTTCAGACGAAGACAAATTCAATAGGTAGATTGTTCTTGAGTGTTTGCAACAACCTGAAAAACTTAAAAAAACACAAACATTCTATCAGTTAAATTCATCACAATTGCTTGTATCCCTCAAGGTTTATTTTTCCCTTGTTGGATTGATTTCAAGACATATGAGTGTTATTTTTTGGTTTGAGTGACTAAAATAATTTCTTGCCATCAAACAAACTGATCAAAAAATTAGACTGGAAGTCAAATCGATCAAAATTTCATCATAAACCTCTCTAATCACAAACTGTCATCTCCGACCTGGAATTGGCATCTTCCCCTGATAATTTTCATCTCTGACCTAGAACAGTCATCTCCGCATTTTTTCATCTATGTCTAAGAATAGTCGTCTCTTCCAGAAAATAGTGAGCAATCTAGCCTTGCAAAAACATTCCAAATTCAATTTTTCAAGAGTCCCTAAAATCATTTGGCACAAAAAATTCATTTGACCAGACAAAATTAATATTTCTCTCTGTGGGATATAACCAATTCTAGAAAACATAAGAAAGTTAAGCTTCATGTTCCCCGTGTTCATAGAGAGAAGAGAGAAGATGATAGGAAAGCCAAGGAATATCAACATATCAATAAATCTATTCAGCAAGAGATCAAAGACTTTGAGAAATTTGACGCTAACATATACAATTCTAAAATTTCTTGAGTCATGTCCAAATATCACACAAATCATGCCTTCATCCATTTTGAAAAATATGATTAGATAAACCTCATTTCTGAATCAAGTCATCACATCATTTCATTTCATTTCTTGGATAAAAATAAATCAATCTTGGACTTAATCAATCAAATCAAATCTAATCGTTTATCGCTTCATCATCCTTAGGTTGAAAGATCTTAATCAAATGAGTTTCAGACCTTCATCCTTAATGAACATGATATTTCTTATAGAACATTGGTCCATCTTAAGCAGTAAAATCCATTGGTATTCTCTTATTTTTCTTGGGATCACAAGTCTATCACCAAGTAGGAGAAGGCACTATCTAAAATCAATCCTTTGTGTTTACACCATCATAAGGTCTTGTCTCTCTTAGGTTTTCATCCAAAAACCTTCAAATCCAATCCAAATTAAGTCAAATCAAATCAAATCAATTCAAATCACCCAAATCAATCAATCAATCAAATCTAATCTAAAATCCAAGTCCAAAAAAATTTCTCCTAAAATCATCATCAATCCTTCCTTCTTCAGTCATCTATTCTTTCTTCATCTTTCATCTTGCATCTTCCATATTTCCTCCATCCTTTTGAGGTTACCATTGTATGGTAGTTACTCGATCCCAAGCTAAAAACATGAGGCAAACACATTTGAACACCAACCATTATGATGAGAATTCTTTTGCTCATCCCTTCTTTCAAGGAGAAGAAGTACAAGCCAAAGGCATAACCAACGCTCCTGAGGAAAATGAATTAGTTGATCAAGATGAATGATTTACCCAAGTAAACAATTTCCTCAGTGATCCATATTACCTAGGGATTTTTAAAATAGACATTAGTCAAAATGGTGGAGATATTTTCATGAACCTTATCAAGAATGGGGTCAAAGTACCTGTCGATTTTGATGAATCTTTCCTTGTTAGCAATGTCATCAAAGCTACCACCACTACAAACACAACCTACACATCAAATGAAAAATCATCACAGGACAAAGGGAATACCTCTTCTAGTGGACCCTCTACATCACTCTCCACATCAACATCACAACCATCATTTCAATTAACAGGGGAACAAATTTAACAAATTCTTAGTGTATTTCCCAACATCACTTCACACAATAGAACTCATACCACATCTGCTACTAATGATGTGGGTGCTACTATTTTAAACATCAGGCACACTTCCATCCCCTTGTCTACACAAGTAGTTTGATCATAACCATTCACATTCCCATCATCTTCTTTGAAGACAGCTACTCAACAAGCATCTTGGGCTTATCACTATACACCTCTTCCTATGGTTGGCATTTCCTCAATAGGATTTTCAGCTTCACAAATAGGAGGTGGACAATCTCTTGGGCCCCAATTAACATCTCACAATGCCCCTAATTTGGCCCAATAATTCAATGAGCTCAATAATCTCGTACAAAGACTACAAAATGGAGGGAAGAAGGAATTCTCTTTTGGAGACATATATCCCTACCTATTTGACAAATCAATCACAATGCAACCATTTCCTCCAAATATTTAGATTCCAAAGTTTGATAAATATAAATTTGATTCATGCCCGCTCCAACATCTTAAATAATTCTACATTGCATGTCAAGAGGTTGCCTACAATGAAAATTACCAAAAGAGACTCTTCACTAGGAGTCTTGGTGGCCCTGCCTTAGAGTGATTCCTGGCACTCCCTCATGGTTCCATATCAACATTTTCCGATCTCGCAGAAAAATTCATTGGTCAATATTCCTACAACATTGAACATCAAGTATCATTGAGTGACCTATGTAATACTAAACAAAATAATGGAGAAACCTTTTCTATATTCTTACAACGATGAAGACATATTGCAAATCACATGCCTTGGAAATACCTAATAATCATTTGATCGATATCTTCACTAGAAATTTTGCATCTAAAATGTCATTCCAAGTAAATATGGTTTCTCCTAACACTTTTGAAGCTCTTGTCAAGAAAGGGAAGAACATTGAAGATGGACTGTTGCAAAAAGGTGTCATTAAACATTATACCCCTTCTGGCAACAATGAAAAACCAAATTTTTGGACCAAGAACAAAGGAGTTGTCAATGATGGGGTGATAGATGCTAGACATGTTCAAACTATCCAAGCTTCCAATCAAAACAATAACAACAATCAGAACAATAAAAACAAAAATCACAGTAACAATCAGAACAATTCTTCACACCCTCACAATCACTCCTACTTATTTCCTTGCAAAAACAACAAAAACAACGGCAACAACAATAATAACAATAACAATAACAATATTAATAGACAACATCGACAATTCACTTCTCTTGTAGAACCACTGGATTTGGTATTTTGATGATTGATGGATCAAGGAATGATGGTATATCCCAACACTCGGTCGTTTGACAAAAATAGACCTAAACCTGCTTGGTATAAAGATAATGAGTACTGCGATTATCATCACATCAAAGGACACAATACCAAGAAGTGTATGAAGTTGAGAAATTTTTTTCAAGACCTCATAGATGAAAAAAAAATTGAGGTTTAGGGACAAAACCCATCATCATCCAATGCCAAATTAAAAGTCTACAATGAAATGTTTCCTAAACATAATCAAAACAATGTATCCAATGTTGTTTCTTCTTACTACTTCACAAACACGATCATAGGTGATGATCAAACGTGTGAAATTCTAGAAGAAAATGGTATCTTTGGTTTTGACACTCTTTAGGGACACATTGAAGGATCTTAAAAATCATGTGAGCACCCTCATGCCTAAAGGTTCCAATTGCAATACTACTACTCGAAGACTAAGAGTTACTATCCAGGCTGCCAATAATCCATCAAATTATGCAAATCCACCACCCACACCATCAATAGCTATGCGGCCTACTTCACGCTATGATTTATTGGCCCAGTTAGGAAAAATGTCTACACATATATCAATCCTTGATCTTTTTTGAACATCACCCATTCACAAGGAAGTCCTTGAAAATGCTCTTAATGAATCCCTTGTCCCTGAAAACATCAACGCAACCCAATTCCAAGCTATGATTGTAAATCTAGCAGCACAAGAGCATTTTTTATTCACTGGAAAAGACTTCTGAGGCCTAGACCTCCATCATAATAAATCCATCCATATTGAACCAAAGTCCACTCCACTAAAATCAAACAAGTCTTTATAGATAGTGGCTCTGGCCTCAATTTGTGTATATTGAAAATGGTCTGAAATATCGGTCTTTCTAAAGACCTCCTTGATGTAAATAAAAGATTCACAATAAAAGCCTATGATGATAGAGAAAGGGAGAGAAAAATTTTGTCACCCTTCCTTTACAAGTGGATCCAACCTTAATTGAAATACTTTTCCATGTACTTGATCTAGATATGTCATATAACATCTTGTTGGGATGACCATGGATACACACTATTAAAGGTGTACCTTCCACATATCATCAATGTTTAAATTTCCCACATCATGGTAGAGAAATCACTATTCCCAGAGATCCTAAGCCCTTCCAATATTGCAAGAGATTGGAAGGACAAAAGTCCAATTATTGTCCTCTAAATGAATTCTCCCGGCCTATTGAAAAGGAGAATCTTATCCCACCAAAGAGTACTGAAGGAACATCTAAATATCCTCCAGAAAAATCCAAAGGGAAAGAGAAAGTTGTTGAAGAAAAAACTCCTGAGCCCAAAAAGAAAATAACATTTGCAGATAAAGGCCTGGGAAAATACAAAATTGAAAGTGCCATGTGCATTGGAAAACTCCCTTTATCCCCAAAGTCCTATGGAAAACCATCATAGCTGACTCCTTCAAGAAACAAAGGCACAATGAAATGCAAAGAAACTACTTTTGAACATTGGGGATCATTATCTGATGAACATATGGATTCTAATGTCCTAGATTGGCTCTACATTCCCTACGGATAAATATATCAAAGCCACCCCCATTGTTGAAAGCATGCGATATCATGGTAATGGCCTTGGACCAAGGGGAACAGGAAGAAGAATGCTCATTACAGATAGCATTTATCCATGAGGCAAAGTATTGGGCTCCTAGAAGAAGAAGAAGAAGAAGAAGAAGATTTTTTTGATTGCAACACCAGAGGGATTTCCTGTCCCTGGTCCTGTAAATATTTTACATCTCAAATTCTTCTATGCGTAGTTTTTTCATAATCATTTGTATAGTAGAAAATCAGTGCAAAACAATAAAAACAATATAAAAAAATGAAAAAAAAAAAGAGAAAGAGAAAGAGAAATAAAATCATCCATTTGTGAAAACCAATTCGGTGACACAATGGATAAGTACCATGGTGAAAAACTATTTCATATGCCATGCATAGCTAGATCTACTATCTATTTATACCATCCTTTACATTTCATCCAACCCCTTGTCCTAATAAATCTATTATACTACCCATATTTGTGCATGTAGTTTCATTCCATCTCCACATCCTCAATAAAACTTTACTCCTGCACAACTGAGCTTACCCCACCAATGCTGAGATTTTTCCCAAACACACTGATTGTAAGAATTCTCACAAATCAATTGACAGATTAAATTTCAAAGCTATTATTTTACTCACAAGCAATTGCCAATGAATGCCCATTTCAATACTCAATCATTTTTTTCTAGTCAGGATGCATCCTTCCAGCATTGGCTTATCAATCCTCCATCACATAATCATGTTCATGGCAAGAAATTTTGAACTGAATGACTACTTGGTCATGATGACTTTCTATTGATTTTATTTTTTGTGTTCTAATATATCCTCCTCATGATTTCCTCGATCCTTAATATCTTGGTTCATCATGAATGGTTTCTATTAAAATGCATGTCTTTGCAGAATGATCTATTTTTCATAGTTGTTTAAGTGCACTCTTGTTTGGTCTACAGTCATGGCTATGCATGCCTCACTAGGGGAAAAATTTATACACATACCACCAACTCCTTATAAAAATTTAGGTGTATTCAATCCTCCCATGAGTGACATTTCATTGGTTCCATCATGGCTCAAAATCTTACATATGTGTTCTTAACAAACTATTTGTATGAGAGCCTCGTCGACGCAAAGGAACAATGTCACTTGTGTTTTATAACACATTGTGCATAACTCCTTTTGCAAAATCAAACTAGGATGTGCTCTCCAACATTAACACAATGTAATCCCAATAAAATCATGTAGTTAGGTTGCATCTTAGATTAGGTCATGTTGCATTTTTGGTTACTCTTGGAAAGATTCTTGTTTATTCCCTCTAAAGCTAGCTATGTGGTTCTCTCAGTTATGGTTGGTATACACAAACATATTGAGTCTTCATTTTGTTGAATTCATTATTTCATGATGATTTTAAGTATTGACTTCAAATTCATCCTACTTATCTAGATGCATTGTGTTACTCATTAGTCATTATTCCTTATTCATTATACATTATTTATTAATCATTATTCATTTAAATATCTTATTTGTACATCATTTTATTACTCATTAGGTTCATTAATTATTATGTTAGTTATTACATTGCATTAATCATTCAACATTTTATTAGGTTCATTCATTAATCATTAATCATTTCATTGCTCATTAGGTTCATTAAAAATTATGTTAATTATTACTTTCCATTAATCATTAAATATTTCATTAGGTCCATTCATCATTAATGATTTCATTACTCATTATGATCATTGCATTGCATTCATTATTATCCACTTATATCATAAATCATCAATTTATGTTAATCCATTTATTCCACATTATATGCACATTACATCCATAATATAAACATTGCATCCATATGCATATAAAAAACATTTAAAACACATAAAAATCACATCCTGCATCACACACGTCAGTCATAAAGTCATCATCATATGCATATAGAAATCTCATACATCATACAAATAGGACCATCAATCGAAGTGTCTATATATATTTAAAAAATGTCCAAAATACATGTACATGTATATCTCAAAATACATCTATACATATAACTCAAGATCAAAAACCTGCATGTGTATCAACTACAAACTAAGCTGAATCATGTGGATGGCCATGAGGATGGCCCAGCCCCACCAGTCCCATCACCTCCTATATCTTGTGGCGGTCTCATCCTAACTGAGGCATGTGAAGTTCCCCTACCTGTGGTCTATGATGAGGATCTCTCTGTATAGGAAGGCTCTCTCTAGCCCTTTGGTACAAACTCATAATACAATCGGCAATAATACTCCACCTCTTCAATTTCCCTAGTCTCCCTTCTATGTGTAGAGAAAGCCTTCTGCACTACCTACATCACTCTTAGACCTGTTGCAGCCTGTACAGTGATCTCTCATTGTCCCATGTACTCCACTGCCCTGCATCTGTAGGTATCCCTCTCTAGAGTCATACTCTGCAACTCCTACCTCATAGCATCTAGTTTCCATTGTAGTTGATCTGCCTGCTAATCCCCAGCCACGGCCCCTGTATTGATCTCAATCATAGTGAACTCTCCTCCATCCACTCGAGCCTGTAATATGTCTAGTGCACTCTGACCACTGTCTGCTCGTGTAGTCTCACCTGCTAATAATCCTTGCACTCTGGCCAGCTTTGTCTTCATGCTACCCTTAGATGCCTATGTTGTAGTTAGTAAACCTAGTACCAGGGCCAGCTTTGTCTGCATGTTGGCCTCTAACACATGTGTCGTGGCTAATAGCCCATGTAATTGTACTACCTATGCTTGAAGGTTGGCATGCTTTGTAATAATGGTATCATGGGTGGTCTATGGAATATAGTTTCTTGGTGGCCCCTGTGGACACAGACCTTGTGGTGGTACTTGTACCTTTGGCCCATATCCATGTAGTACTGGAGGATCCCTACCTATAGGAATCTATACATGTCCCCATCTCCTCTAGGCCATGACTTGTGGCTTCCCTCTCACTAGTCCTCCTCTCCCCCCATCTCCTCCCTCCTCATCTCCACCATAATTATCTCCATCAACCCTGTCTCCATCCTTCCCTCCTATAGGCTACTCTCCTACCTGAATAACCCCTAGGGTCATCAGTCTCACTGGCCTATGTGCGGCCCACCACTGTGCATATGTTGGGGTCACACCTGCATCTCCTACCCCATCCTTTCCCTATTGCTATGGAAGGGGTATCATCCCCATCCATCAGGATCAGGCTCCTCTCAAGTCCACCCTTATCCCCTAGAGGCTACCTACCTCCCGTGTGACCATTGGATGAGGGAATCCATCTAGAACTGCATCTTGTATCTAGCCAAACTACCTCCATAATCAGGAGGGCATGTAACATGCGATCATGTATGTCATCTTGCCAACCAGCCAGCAGTCTGTCTATACATACCAAAAAATGTATGGGCCCAGCCACCCGCCCTCTGCATATTCCTACTGTTGTAGGATCTGGTAACCCCACACCTCACACCCTGCATATGGTGTCCAAACAAATCCAACCATCTTGTCTAACATGCGTCTCCAGTATCCTACTGAGTCTGCTAACTCGTATTTGATTAGTAGCCTATATCTACATGCATAGGGCTCATATGTCTCTCGTCTTTCATGTCTCTGGATTGGGTGTATCTTTGTGATATGCTCCCAGGCCCAAACTAACATGAGCCTCACTCCTACTCCCAGTGTTCTGCCTCTACGATAGGCACACATGTGGATGTCATAGTACAGCTGGACAAGGATGGTGTATCCCTAGTAGTACTTCTCCCCCTCATCCTCTAACATCACACATAAAATGCATGCCCCCAAATAGAAATCCATGTCCTACATGGTCGGGCATCATGCGCCCTCCAATCAAACCTGCTAAATATAGCACCAATATGTGATATCATGGTCGCGCTGTCATAGCGGCCCTCCAAGACAACCACTGTCTAGAAGTGGGAATCTAATCTTGGAGTCTCCTAAACATCGGCTTAAGGTACACCTCTAACCCCTCCTACACGTACTCCAAAATCACCCCTCAGATGGGAATGTGGTATATCTGCCATACATCTAGTAGTGTGATAGTGGCTTCCCCTATCAAGAAGTGTAAAATTGAGGTGGGGTTGTGCCACCTCTCAATCAGTGTAGTTATGAGCACATTATGCACTCTCAACTATGGCCATAAGTGTACATGTTCTAGGCCACATAAGGTGACATGTCCCCACTCTATGACTGTAAGCCGATCTCTAAGTGCCATGGTCTTTGGCCAGCACTCTCACGATTGAAACAGTCTCACGTCCTCCTGCACACACATAATCACGTATATTAGTCATTCTATTTCTTATCTTGGGCACCTTGTACCCCCTAAATCTTTTCCTCTATTTTTCCCCTAGCACAAACGCCCATTGACCCACGCAAACATTGATGGGTGTATACGCCAATCGACAAAGACAACAGTTTATAACTGTCGCCTCTGGTGTCTACTGGCTGCATAGACAATTTTTCAACACAATCGTCTGTGGCTTCTTAAGTCATCTACAAAGACAATGATCGGTTGATCATCGTCTGTGCAGACGATAATCCATCGATTGTCATCTCTGCCCGATGACCTTTTGGCCCTTGTTTGGATGCCATAAATGCTCATAAAGACAAAAATTAAATAATATATACAACAAGGGCGTCAAACTCACTAGTGGGTCTGCATCAGCCGACCATAGTAGGTCCAAACATTCTCTCCAAGCTATGTAAGGTCGCGTGGGTCTGCCATCTCTCTCGCTCTGCTCTCCTTTTTGTTCTTTGTGAATGAAAATGACCTCTCCTAGGGCCTCATGGACTATATATAGGTCCCTTTTGACCCATTTTCTATCTCGGACCCCATTTTTTCCTCTTTTTTTCCTCCTCCCCTCATAAGTCATGCATTTGTCCACTTTCTCCCTCTTTCTTGCCCTCTTTTCAAGAAAAAATTTTAAAAAAATATTTTTCTATTATTTTCTCAAGGGGGCACGCTCCTTCACCATCGTCATCTTAGGGCTTTCTATTCTCTCTGGGGCATATTTTTTGTCTTTTTCTTTGAAGTGACGTCGCTTCAAAGAGGGGAAAAATGTAGACGCTTAAAATCATCCTTTACAATATTATAATTAATTTTAATTAATTATATTTGTTATTTCTTTTACACTTATTTAATTGAATTTATTTAATTACTTCAAGCTAGTGACATCATGCTAGCCATTGATCACCCTAATAGTGGACCCTCGTAGGCTAGTAGACATGGATAAGGGGTCAGTAATGGCACAAGGAAGGTATGATCTTCTAATGGCTCAATTTTGGCAGAGCTCAGTGTTCTTAGTTGGTTTGTGAGATAGTTTTTGGCTCACTTATTTGGGTTCTGCTACTTTTGGCAGAAATTGCTATTTTTAGGCTTATTCTAGAGCTATAGAGATGGACCCCTACTATTTTTAGAAATACCACATGGTCACATGGAGAATATTTTCACTAGCTCCCAGTTTAGATGGCTTGGTCAGATTCATAATATTATGGGAGTCATGACATTTTGTGTGGCTGAGTATTAAAGAAGGATAATTATTTAATATAAAGTTATAATATAACTTTATATTAAAATCACTTAAGTTGACGGTCTTAACGTCATGAGAAGGGGGCCAAATTTATTAATAATTTATTTGACATCTTCCTAAGTCTAAATGATAAAATATATCATGAATTTAATGTTTATAACATTAAATCATACTTGCTTGAGAGAATTCGCAATTCCTTCTTTCTGGGTGTGATTTAGGTTTGGAAGGATATATATATACATGCTTAGTGTGAGAAGAAAAGGGAAGCTATTTATCATTATTGATTGAATTTTTTCTTCTACTCTTGATCTCTGAAATACGGTTTGACAGTGCAGCCATTGGAGAACCTAGTTATTCTGTGTGCTCATCATTTGAGCTAGTGAGATATCTGGTGAATCTGATATCCAGCAGAGGTTTCATACAGAGACTTCTATTGTGCTTCAATGGAGGTTTAATTCAGCATATACAACATTGATTTACATGTTACATATAATTTGGATTGCAGACAGTACGCCATCATTCATCCAGCGTGAGCATAATACTTTAGAAAGTGTCTTTATGCTGGGAAAGTGTGATTTTCATCAATAAATTCCCAGGTTTTTAATGTGTATTGAATCCAATCTTATCTATTATTATTCATTTAGATACTATCATTTGCACTGAGTTTGATTCATTGAAAATTAATAAACGCAGCACTAGTTCATTTTCTATTTAGTATTTCAGCATTATGTTATTTGCTTTTTATGTCAAAAACCCTTGCAAAAATGCAAAAACATTATAAAAATCTTAAAACAAAATAGTACAGTAGCAAGAGCCTGAAAGAGGTTCTTACTTTGGTATTAGAGCTAAATCCTATCATCCAGAGGGTTTAGCTATTACATGCAACTAGAGGAGGTTGGTCCATACAGGTATTATATACATAGGAGAGCCTTACTTGAAGGAAAATGGGTTTTAGAACCACAGCCGGTCACCATGGGTGACAGGTGTGAGTGTAGCCCACCTAGGGTAAACAGAAAAAAAGAAGATCGAGAAACAAGACAATTCTTTAGAGTCATGAATACAGGGCAGCAACAGATGACTCAGACATTATAGGCACTTACAGTCATGATGGAGCATATAATTCCACACGCCTGATAGAATCATGAACAGGAAGATAATCAGAGTGAATTTGGTCCTCCCAGAGCATGGAGAACCTATTCTAGGACATCAGACAAGCCTACTCGCCCTACCTTTGTCAGAAATGAGCCAAATGTGGAACATGTAGAAGAAGATGGTGAAGAGATGTTTGCAGATAACCTTATGGCTGCAAATGATGAATGGGAAATTTTAGCGCCATAGGTTTGGGAGAGGATGACCTTTGACAGGTTTGTGAATCAAAGGAGAGAACATTACCACTACGTGAGACATGAGAGGATACCTCAACAAAATAATGAGCTAAAACATGCTACAGGAAATCTCACATTGTCTACATTTGATGGTAGTGGGAGGTCAACAATGAAAGCTTGGATCCATAAGCTTGACACATTTTTAGCCTTGAGGCCTATGACGAAGATAGAGGTAATAAAATATGCCACATTGCATCTGGAGGTAGTAGCGCATGACCGGTGGTATCATGGATTGATCACTCTCTAGCATAACCAGGTGACTTCTTACCATGAGTTTGTAGATAGGCTAGTAGAGAGGTTTGATAGGAAGGATCTAGAAATATACTTCAAATAATTATCTCAGTTAAAACAAACAAGCAGTGTGGATCAGTTTATCAATGAATTCCAAAGATTGGCAGTAATGGTACTTGACATATCTGAGAAAAGACTGATAGTTTTATTTAGTGACCGAACCACTATGGGGTTGGGTTAAAGCATTTGATTCTCCAAATTTGTAGGAGGATATGGTTAAGGAAAAGGACATGTAACATGCAGCTCCGTCAAACAAGTTACATTCAAAAGGGGCATCATCTAGTAAGGATAGCAAACTCTTCTTCAAGAAACCAGAGTAGAGGGGGTTTAAAACCAAAAATAAGGATGATTCTTTTGCACCACTTGATAGGGACACACTTAATGATTTGCAGAAAAGGAAATTATTTTTCTATTGCAAAGAACTGTATGACAGAGACCATGATTTTCCTCTATGGCTTAAGAAAAAATAAAATAGGATAATGTGGGATTTTTATGAGGATTCAAACACTGAAACTTCAGATGAGAAGTCCAACAAAGAGGAATCCAATGAGGAACAGGGAGAAACTGATGAAGAGAAACTGAAAAAAATTACCACAAGTGAGGAGAAGACTAGGGGAATACTTAAGGAGGGTCATCTCACCAGTGTATAGTAGGAGGGGTCATTCAGAATGAGAGGAGTGTTGGCTAGACAGTGAGTCAGCACTTTGCTAGATACAGGCACCACACATAATTTCATTGATTCCAGGTTGGTAGAGAGACGTGGGATTCAGACAGAGAAATTTGAGGGCCTGAGAGTGAGGGTAGTTGATGTCTATATCCTCAAGTATGATAGGAATATCACCGATTTACCCTTGAAGATAAACAATTTTGACTTAAAGGCAGATTTTTATGTGGTGAATATGGGCGACACATATTTAGTGTTGGGCATGACTTGGCTTCACGACATTGGAGTATTCACTCTCGACTTGAAAGAGATGAGGATGAAATTCTAGTCAGATGGGAAAACACACATATTGAAGGCCATCCATGACACTAATTTTAGGATGATGTCTTGTAGGCACATGGAGAGCTTCATGAAGCATGATCGGGCAGAGTGGGAAATGCATTGTACTTTCATGCTAGCACATGAGCAGCAGAAATAAGAATATCATCTCGATATATAGTAGCTGAGGATTAAGCACTACAAGGTTTTCAGTGAGATTCCATGAGGTAGACCTCCTGATAAAGGTATTGAGCACATTATTGAGCTGGATGAGGGTGCTAAGCCCATAATGATTACACCATACTGGCATCCGAAAATATTGAAGGATGAAATAGATAAAACCATCAAGGAATTACTTTCCATTGGCCATATCAGACCAAGAAAATCTCCTTTCACTTCTTCTGTAGTACTAGTGAAGAAGAAGGATGGCACGTTTCAGATGTGCATTGATTATAGGGTCCTGAATAAGAAGACAATTAAGAACATGTACCACATTCCACAGATTGATGAGTTATTGTTTGAGCTTCATAGATTATTTTGCTCCTCCAAAATAGATTTGAGATCAGGTTACCATCAGATCTTGGTCAGAGAGAAGGATGTAGAGAAGACAGCATTCAGATGTCACTATGGGCACTTTGAGTTTGTAGTTATGCCATTTGGGATAACTAACGCACTTGCAACTTTCCAGTAGGTGATGAACAGGGTGTTTCAACATGAGTTGAGGAAGTTTTTGTTGGTCTTCTTTAACGACATCCTAATTTACAGTAAAACATGGGATGAACACTTACAACATTTAGATACAATATTAAGCATGTTGATAAAATAGTCCTTGTATGCCAAGAGATCAAAATATGATCTAGGCTTTTCATAGTTACTATATTTGGGTCACATTATTAGTGCACAGGGTGTATGCATGGATCCTAAGAAGATTTATTATATTGTCGAGTGGCCTACTCCGGGAAACCTTATAAAGTTGAGAGGATTTTTGGGGTTGTGTGGGTTCTACAGGAGGTTTGTCAGCAGTTATTCCAAGCGTGCAGTTGCCTTGACCGATTTAATGAATAATGGGGCTTTCTTGTGGACTTACGAGGCATAGGAGTGTTTTGATAAATTCAAGGAGTTGATGACTTCTTATCTAGTATTAGCATTACCAAACTTCAACAAGCCTTTTGAGCTACATTGTGATGCATTAGGGGAGGGTGTTGGAGTAGTACTTATGCAGGACAAGCACCTGATTGTTTATGAGAGTAGGAAGATCAAGGGATCTGAGAGGAGCTTAAGCATATACGATAAGGAAATGTTAGCCATAATGCATGCCTTGGCAAAATTTAGGCAGTACTTAGTGGGTAGTAAATTTTTCATTAAAATATATCATAATAGCTTGAAACATTTCCTGGGGCAGCGAGATCTCAATGACAGATAGCAGAAATGGGTAAGCAAGTTACAGGCTTATGATTTTGATATCACCTACTTCAAGGGGACACAGAATGTAGTTGTAGATGCTTTGTCACGGAGACCTCACCCGAGCATGATGATAGACATAGCAGAGGACTAGAAACATTTTATCCTTGCAGAGTATGCAAAGAATACATGGGCAGTAGGATTTATTGATGGATCCATTCAGGACACTAATTTTTCCCTTGTGAATGAGCTCATCATTTACAAAGGGCGTATTTAATTGGTACCAGGGTTAGAGGTGAGGAGGATGGTGTTGAGAGTCTATCATGATTCACCTATGGTAGGACATCTTGAGTTCTACAAAACTTACCAGAAGATTAGAGAGTGCTTCTCATGGAAAGGGCTCAAAGCTGAAGTGTTGCAGTATGTCAGAGAGTGTCCCAGCTTCCACTAAAATAAGAAAGAACACTCTTACCCAGCCATTTTTCTATAGATGCTTATGATTCTTGATAGAAAGTGGGAGTGTTTATCCATGGACTTCATCACAGGACTGTCGAGAGCTCAGGGCAGAGACTATATATATTGTTGTTGATTAGCTCATGAAGTTTGCTCACTTCTTTTTAATCATGGCTACATACACTACTACACAGGTGGAAGAATTATTCTTTCTTGAGGTGTTCAGATTGCATGGCCTACCTCGGAGCATAGTCAGTGACAGGTATAGCAAGTTTATGAGTCACTTCTGGTAGGAGTTGTTCACATTGTGTGGAATAGATCCCACTTTGAGTACCAATTACCACCCTCAAACAGATGAGCAGACTGAGATAGTCAATAAATGGGTGGAAGGATATCTCAAGAACTACATAGCAAGGTAGCCAAAGGCTTGGGTCAAGTGGATTTACCTCTACAAGTATTGTTACAATTCCACTTATCACATGTCTATACAAATGTCCCCTTTTATGGCATTATATGGGTATGAGGCACCTAGTTTTATGGATCTGTTACTAAGTGATAGTCGTGTGCCTAGTGCTAGAGATTTACTTCAAGAAAGTCAAGATATTGTTAAGGTTCTCAAGGAGAATATTGCTAAGGGGCATAACTAGTAGAGGCATTGTACAGATCAGAAGAGGACTGAGTGGACTTTTGAGGTAGGGGATATGGTGTACTTGATGCTACAACCTGTGAGGCCCATCCCAGACCCCCATCATAGTTTTCTAGTTCTTGCATATGATAGACTTAGCATATGATACTTTACTTTTCATGCATTATTAGACATTATGGACCTTATGCTTTATGTCACGGATTTGATTATTATGGATGCATGGACATATGATGCCTTATGATGAACCTTATGGACTTTATTATGTTTTCTAGTTTGGATATTTATTTTTTTTTAAAAACTCATTATGATTATATTATGGTTATTGAAGAGATTTAGATTTATCTGATTTAAATGTTGAATTTCAATTTATTGCAATGTGAATTTTACTTTATGATAAATGTTAAGATGAGAATTACGTAATCTTGTGATCTTTAGTAATAACTTAGTGTATGGATGATGTTTTTATGTTCTAAATAATATTTATCTCTTTATGATGTATATTTATTTTCTCGGACTATTGATATTTAAGTTGAGTGTGCAGGTGAGAAACCATGGTACTTTATTCGGGGAACCAAACAAAGGGAATTGTGAATACTGTTTGAGCCAAGGTTGCGTCTAATAGAAGACAAAACCTCGTTGTTTCATAATTTTTATTCGTATATGTATGTGGATGAATGTGGTAGCATAATCTTTATAATGCATTATTAAATTCTTTTCTTGT
>MU225054.1:972888-1006880 GCA_018584345.1 Thuja plicata
CTTGAGATTCTTATCTCGGACATGTCAATTACTTATTTACAATGGTGTTGACCTTGTCTTTTTTGCAATCAGCTTATCTTTGTTCTGATGTCAATTACTTATTTACAATGGTGTTGATGTCTGTGTTTTTTTGTGATCCCAAATCGATCTCACACTTCAACTGCATTCTTTGACTACATGTGTTCCCATAATGATCACACATTAGTCAAAGAGAGGAAAATGTATGCACCCTAAAATGGTCGCCTAGACTATGGGCCCCATTTATCAATTTATCAATTTCCTAAATCAATGCTTTGCAACATTTTATTCAAATCAATTTCCTTGATCAAATCGTAATTAATTCAATTATTTCAAATATTTCCTAAGGTTTGATCATTTTTATTTAATTAAAAGATTTAATCTCCCTTTTAATTAAATAAAATTCATCTTATTTAATTAAAATAAATTTCTCCATTTTAATTAAATAAAATTCATCTTATTTAAACAAAATAAATTCCTCCCATTTAATTAAATAAAATTCTTCTAATTTATTTAATTATAAAGAAAACCCCTCTTTTAATTAAATAAATAAAAATCCCCACTTAAAGTTCTTCTTTTGATGAAAAGGGAATTAAATTAAATTAAAAAAATCCTTTTTTCTTCACATCTTTCTAAGTGGTGGGATTTTTGCTTTTAATGAGCACATGGATCAATCAAGATTTAATCTCCACCATTGCTCATTTCTTTTTGCCTCTTAATCTCAACTGTTCACTTTTTCTTTATAAGGAAACCTTTCCTTCTCATTCTCATATAGAATTTTTATTGTATTGTTATGTTGCAGGTTTGGAGAGCAATTTTGGAGGACAATTTGAGCACTTTGGCTTGGATATTGCAACTTCTCTCTTCTTGTCTTCTTCTTCTTGCATCCATGGCTATTCATGTAAATTAATTTCATATTTTCTTCCATAGATTAAGCTTGCATATTTCCTTTTATAGATTAATCATGTATTGTTATCATATAGATTAATTTCCTTTTATGCATTGCAATCATATAGAATAGTTGTCATTTTCATGCATTGAATCTCTCATTTCATGGTGTACTTGCAAGGGCACAACTAGGTCAATCTGAGGGCCTCCATCACAAACCTTTGCACTCCATGACTAGGGAGCTATGAGTCGATATTTGAGGCCTCATTCTTGAGCAACCTTGAATGGAATGACCCATAGAAGTGTGACACATTTTTAGCACATACTTCCCTTAGTAGCTCTTCCTGTAGATCATTCATATACTTGATCTTTACAAAATGTGTTGAACTTGAACTAGGATTAAGTGTCAACTGGCTTGCACTTGCCTTCAAATCATTGTCAATCTTTTTCAGCTTATCCTTTATTTCCATGGTAAATTTAGATGTGTCACTCAACTTTAAAAATAATGCCACAACATTATACACAATGGTTTCTAGAGAGCTAATGATAGTGGTTAGCTTCACTTGATCTATTGTAATCTTACCTGCAACATTCTCTAGAACCTTATTCTCAAATTTTCTATCTTCCTTTTGCAGTAATTTCTCCTGACCACTAAGATCAAGATTAAACTTGTGGACTATGTCAAAAATTTGGTCCATTATGGAGTCTTCCTCATTGACTTCAATCTCTAGTGAATCAAGGAATATACCTTTGATGTCTTGTAGCACTCTGTTTCTTTTCTTCTCATCTCAGAGCTTCTATTGTTTTACTCTTTTCTTCCATATCTCCCCAAGGATGTCCATCTACTCGGTTGTTAGGATAGAAAGACCCCAATTAGGAATCACAATGTCTTCCTCAATGTCAACCTCATCAGTAATTGTTACCTTTTCTTTACCATTGATCTTGGGATCATATGAAGGAATGATTTCCTTACCTTTTCCATCCTCATCCTTGTCCTTAGTTTTCAGCTGAAATAGGTCATTAACTTTTAATGCATCAACTGTAGAAATATTCACATTGTCCTTTTGTGACTCAGTCTGGCTTGGCCCAGTAGTAGGTAGATCTTGATGCTTAGTTCCTATTAAAATTTGTGTAGACTCTATGATATTTTCCTTTCTCAGAGATAAGATACTCTGAATAGGTGATTGTGGTAGGGATGCCATCACTTCTACTGCTATTTGTTCTTCTTTAGATTCTTCAATGGTGTGTACCTTAGGTAGTTCTTCATCTTTAACCTTTACATGAGGGTTTGTAATTTGTTCCTCTGTCTTATCATCTCCCTTATCAAAAGTTAACTTCCACACCTTTGTTGCGGTCTGCACAACATCCTTTATTTTCTTGCTCAAAATTTGAAAATTCCTAAACCTTAGAGTGTGATTACTCTCATACTTAGACATAGCATCTTTTACCTCTTTATCAGTCATAGTAGGCATGACTTGCTTCAAGGTTTGTTTCCTAATGTCCTTTTCAATCTGAACTGCATTGTTTCAGTGGATGGTGATTTCCTTGAGAAGGTCTTCAGTCATATGGCTTTTCAATTCAAATGGGTCATACTTCCATATTTCCATCTTTTGTACTAATGCATCATTAATCAGCTTTTGCTCATCCTTGGTTCTGGAATCATACTTCATTGATTTGAGAGATCCCATACCACTACCTCCTTTCAATTCTTCAACCTTATGTTCAAAGGTAACTGGTGGTTTCTTGAAAGTAACTGTATCTTCTTCATCATCTTCTTTAGGCAATATCAGTTTTCTTCTAGATATTCTGGGTTTGTTTGCAGTGAAGATAGGGGTAGAGACCTTTGGTGTTTTCTTGGGGGCTATCCTTTTCTTCTTAGGAGGCTCTTCTTCTACCTCTTCCTCTTCTTTCTCAGTTTCTTCTTCTTCTACATTTATCTCATCTCCTTTTATTTCAGTGATTGAAGGAGGAGAGTCTAATGGCTTGCCATATTTCTTTCCAAACTTCTCAATTCTCTTCCTTTCTCTCTTCAAGATTTTAGGAATCTCAATTTCCAGTGATATTCTTCCCTTAGCTTCTTCATAAGTACAAAAATATGGTGCTTTAGGATCACAAGCTCATTTACAAGAGCTTCAATAATGTCTTTGGTCTCATCTATGTTAACCTCATATGCAAGAGGTTTCACCCATGCAACCCTAGGCTTGACTGCTTGGATGTATACTTTGTTACATTCAACTAGGAAGAATGTATCATCCTTATAGTCTTCTACCAATTTTTTGAGAATTCTGAATCTATTCTACATTTTCTCTCTGAAAATTTCAAAGTAAGCATCCATGATGCTTTCAAAATTATCTCCCAATTCTTCTATAAACTCATTTATTTGATAAATTATAGGCCTGTCCTTCTTCCATACAATTGTGCCTTTTGAAGGGAAAAACTTTTGAACATAAAAGAATATGCAGACCAAGAGTGAACTAAACTTACACGGATTGATCTTGAATTCCCAGATGCTCTTCATGTTTTTTCTCAGTTGGATGACTTGCAACTTGGTTAGGTTGAATGATAGATTGTTCTTCACCACTTTGTATGCCAAGTCCACAGCCTCACATGGAACATTTTTTGGTCGGCTTGAACTATCTATATTATGTACAATCACATGAATTATAAATGTTAGCTCCATGTTAGTGGGGTAAAAGCACAATAATCTGTCACCTTTTAGGATAATTTGATTGACTCAGTCGAGTTAGACTCAGCCCAGTCCAACTCGGCCCTGTCAAACTCGGTCGAGTCAACGTGGCACCGAATGGCGCCTACGTGGCCAAGTCAGCTCGTGCTGCGAGCCAATGGGAGGGCCAGTAGCACTCGGCTGAGTCCAACTGGGCCGAGTCTACCTAGGTGGCATGCCATGTGGCAGCCAAACCTCCAAAAACATTAAAAAATCCAAAAGTTTGCACTTTTGCTGGTTTTTTCTCTACTCAAAATAGACAATGTCAAAAAAATAAAAGTGCCCTTTTCTAGATCTCAGAACTACGATTCTTGACATATAAATTTTATATTGTTTTGACTACAAAATATTGAACAAATTTGTTAAAAACTACATGTAGGTTATTAAAGCTTTCAGAAGTCGTTGCTTCGAATAATAGAAAAAAATTCTAAATCAATTCAGAAAATTTTTAAAATCATAGATAACACTAGAGAAGAGAGTCATCTTCAATAATATACAATTTATTTGGTTTTTGGTATAGTTTTGATAGGATAAAAATGGCGGGAGACAAAAACTGTTGATTTCAAGTAAGTTCAACTTTGAATACTTATAACGGGAAATCTATACATCGAAAACACTTCTTTCTCTTTTTTTGCACTACCTATACATGTCATCTAAAACATATTCTAAAATTGGAGGAAAAAACAATGTTTTACTTATAATGATTTGGCGGGAAGTAAACTCCCTAATTTAAAGTTTTTTCAGAAAATGAAAAATAGACCTAAAAAATTTTAAAAACATATTAATTTTGGTTCAATTTTTAAAAAAAAAATTATAGGCATATAAGTCATCCTAGTTGACACATTTCATCAGTTTAAATCATCTTCAAATTCTCAATAGAAATGTGACTTTTATGCCCTTGAAGTTTTACAGTATTGGTGTTGTTGTCCTTTTCCTTTGTAAAAGGGTGACAGATTATTGTGCTTTTACCCAGTGACTCCATTCAAATTCATACCTCTTCCATCCCTCTCGGAAAGAGTCTTCTTGGCTAAATCATCTTGGGGTAGGATTTTAGTCGCTTTAGGTTTGTCGAGCATTGGATACCCTGTCACTTAGTGTACCATCATCTTAGTGATCTTTACGGGTTGGTCCAACCAAAGATGCATGTCGTGAACACAGCTCAGAATAAAACTAATCCACTTTATCTAGAAATTCGTTGGCATATGCAAGATATGGGTTAAACCCTTGACTTCAAGGTGCTTGTGTTCTGGCTTCAAGTTTCCGCCCACACAAAGTGTCTCATATGCTTGATCCATCTCTAATGTGCATATCTGTTGAATGGTGCAATGATAGAAAGTTTGAATGTCGTGAATCAACGGTACCTTAGGAGGAATTTGGGAATGAGATCCCATTGGATCTAATATCTCCTCTGCAATTGATGGATGAAGTTTGAACTTTGGCGGTTTGAAAATAGCATTCCTCACTAACATCTCAGATCCCTTCTTGATCTACTGTTGGAAGAAGAAGCCATAACGCTCAGAGGATTGATGAAACTTTGCTGGTACTAAAGCTTTCAAACACAAATTCGCTCTGAAATTGCTAAAATCTCTTAATCACTCTGCAAACTGTAAAACTTGGTAAACAATAACCCTTCGATTTCACCATTTATGAGAAATTTCACCATAGGTTTTCATTAAATGCTACATACATATTAGTTGTCATGGCTCGGGTAGTTCTCCCATGCTTACTCGGAAGCTCGCCAAAAACTAACTTTGCATCTTTGAAACCATATAACCTGACTTAGCTCGGTTAAGCCTAAGTAACTCAGTTGTAACTGAGATCCTGACTCGGTTAGAACCATAATGTGTCCCAGTGCATCAATATGCAGATTTGGACTTGCTAGCATATATGGATCTGAAGTGTGATGGCTTGTATGCACAATTGCAGTTATCTGCTTGCAAATTTATTCGGAGATGGTGGATCCACCCAATTCACTATTTTGGGTTCCATTTGATCCTTAATTATTTTGGTCTGAATTATCAGGAAACTTCCTTACCCACTGCTGAACATCTGAAATATGATTTCAGAAACTTTTGCTTTGCCTTTCTCAAAGCCAGTATCCACTTTTTTCTACTCATGCAATTCTTGCTTAGATGACCGAGTTGTTTACACACATAACACCTCTTAGTAGGGTTCCTTTTTCTAAGATGATTCTTTGCAAAATTTGCACCAATGTGCCCATACTCGCCACAATGACAACATCTGCTTCATGTGTTGTAATCCCAACCAAAAATTGCTTTTGTTAATTGTTCAACAGGGTTCCATTTCTTAGTTCTGCACTCGGAAGACTTATGACCTTATTTGTTACAATTGAAACACTTTCCTTCAAACTTAGGTTTCTCAGTGCATTCATTTTCCTATGTCCATATTTTTTGCACCTGTAGCACTTACCATTAAAATTTGACTTTCCATTTCTCCAACACTTGTTTAATGTATGCCCTAAATTACCACAATGATTACATGTAGGTTTCTTGTTCTTTTGAGATCCTTGTTGTGAGGATTCACCTTGTTTAGTATAACCTAATCCAGTCTGTCCATGATGTCTGAATTGAGTTTTCTCTGTCAACTGCTCCATGCTTACTTGTGAATTCATCATACTCTCATTGGTTTTTTTCAGTATTGAGATCATTTTGCAGTCTTTCATTTTCAGTCCTCAGATTGATAACTTCTTGATTTGAACTATTGAGTTGATATATCATATCTGCTTGCTGAAGTGACAAATGATGGATTTCATTTTCTTTTTCCTCTAATCTTGTACTTAGAAATATTTTATCTTCTTGTGCCATATCTATGTCATTTTCTTCTTGGTTCTTTTGTTCCATGACTTCACATATTCTGACTGAATGAATTTCTTGTTCTCTCTTCAAATTTCTGACTTCTTCATGTAAAATGAGATTCTTTGCAAGTAGATCTTCAACGGCTGCATCATCTTCTTCAGAACTTCTTTCTTTGCATAAATCTTCAATTCTTTCTTCTATGTAACTTATTTCATTCATTAGCATTGCTAAATATTTTCTTCTTTTTAGGGAATGAGAGAGTTTCTCCTAGAGTTTTCTGATTTGATCCATGGCCACTTGTATATCTATCTTTTCATTTTCAATGGCTTTCTCCAGTATGTATATTTCCATTGCCTTATTATTTTCTCAAGTTGTTAGACTCTTGATAAGAGAACCTTTGCTCTGATAACAATTGTTGGAAATATATTGTAGGCTAGGTGATTGAGCAGGGGGGCAAATCAGGAACCAATAGAATCAGGAACCAATAAAATTTATTCAATTTTATCCTTTATTAGATTGACTAATCTAATTGCATGCATGGAACTAAAAATCAATAAACAGTCATAACACTTGACACAATATTTGGTTACCCAAAAACCTTCCAAATAGAAAGTAAAACTGGGGTGGGGATGGTACCCACAAGATTTAGAACTGTAGTAATAAAGTTGGCCGGTTAAGACTTACAATTGACCACTTTTGATGGTCTGCCCTCTTAGGAGCAATAAGGACTGTTAGGTCCACCTTGTGAAATTATTTTTACAATACAGTTAAGTATGCACTCTGTTAGGAGATTTGTGAAGGACTGTTAAGTCCACCCTATTAAAGGATTTTGACTGATACACTTGTTAGGATGAACCAGTGAATGATCTGCTATGCAACTTTGATTTGATGAATAAGATCCTTTGAAGTAATATTGATCACCTGAATGTGATAGATGAGTCTCTGATGTTCCTTTATACTTTCATAGCCTTCTAATCAATCTACCACTTCATATTCACATATGTAATTGATTCATATATTCATTCTATACTTCTATATTTTGATAAACAAAGTATCTTACATATATATCTTATCCAAATCAATTACCTCCACAAGTCAGCTACTTATCATATTAAATAATATCGAACAATATGTACTAAGTTGGCCCAATGATAATACTTGAGTCCAATAATCCACTTGGGTGATATACTGACACTCGGGCGACACAGTGAACTAGAAACTCTAGAACTCGGTTGACACTAGGTGCTCGGGCCACAATGATCACTCGAAGATAGTATGCAGATCGGGTAACACTAGTGACTTGGGTGATACTGTTTGGAACTAACTTCTTGGTCGACGCTACAACTGCTTAGCTCGGGTAACACTTCAAGCTGTTGGCTCGGTCAACACTGTAACCATATGAATGACTAAGTGTTTTGGCACTAATTCACAACATGTCTTGTCATAAGGTCTACAACAGTTATGCTGGGAAAGTGTGATTTTCATCAATAAATTCCTAGGTTTTTAATGTGCATTGAATCCAATCTTAATTTTTGTTATTCATTCATATACTATCATTTGTACTAAGTTTGATTCATTGAAAATTAATAAAGGCAACAGTAGTTCATTTTTTATTCAATATTTTAACATTATGTTATTTGCTTTTTATGTCAAAAACCCTTGCAGAAACACAAAAACATTATAAAACTCTTAAGACAAAACAGTACAACAGCAATAGCCTGAAAGGGGTTGAATACTTATCCCCTAAGTGTATTAAATTTAATTTAATACCTTCCCACATTAAATTCCCATTTAAATAAATTTATAATTTATTTATTCCTTTTCATGCCTTAATTCTTCTAAACCACAATTGATCTAAATCTAATTTGGATTAATTTAAATCTAAACCTAGATCCTACCCTACCTCACATCACTCTCACCAAATAAGCCTAGTCACTAATTAACTAAGGTTAATTAGGCTAATTTTTAGGATTCCTACACCTATTAGTCCTAATTATTTGCTCACACATGTGTGAGCAAATTTCCAAAAATTAACTTTTTAATTAATACTAATTTGGTGCCAACAAGGTTTCTTACAACCTTGCTGACACTTTCTTACACTTGCCAAAAGTGTTTCATTGGACAAAAACTCTTACACATCTATGACGAGATCTCTTACATGTGTACTTCAAGTACACATTGACCCATCACATCACAAGTTGCTCACACATGTGTGAGAAAACTTGGCCTCTTTCATGGCTTATGTGTCCCTAATGTGGCACCTATGTGGATGCCACATGTGCTCAACTTCACCCAAGCCCTCAAAATCCTATAACTAGGAGCCTTGCCAAGAGTAATTCGCCCATTATCTTTATGCATTGTTATCATGTTAGTATTGCTCTAGAATTGCATTTTCATGTTTTCATATTTAGGTCATTGTTGAATCTAGAAATCACGTGCTAGGTTAATGGTGAATGAATTTTAGTTTCATTTGATCTTGCACACTCATTCTAGTTTAGTTTGCATTCTTCTTTCTCATCATTTGGTGAAGGCTTGAGATAAATTCCTCATACTTGATCTTGAGCTCTTTATCATATCCATTAGTTTGCATTGTATTACTCCATAGAAAGCAAGCAATCATAGTGGAATTAATATATTGTGTTGGGAGAGCACACCCACAACCTTCTCTAAGAGAAAATCAACAAAGCTTGGGTGTTCTTGTTTGGCTCATCGGAGGTTATGGTGAAAGCTTTTATTTTGAGTATGTTTTTGACATGTTAGTGTAGATTATATGGTTTATATCTCTAACCTTTGCATGTCTGAGCATGCTCTCAATAGGTAGGTTTTCAGCATATACAATGATCAATATGGTTCTTTTGATCACATATTCAACCATATACTCGATTTGATAGTGGATACTATCACTGGTATCTTGAATAGCTTCGGCATTAAGAACAGAATCATCGACGTCGTCGACCATCCTCGGGCATTGTCCATCCTTGTGAATATTCTTTTAAGAACGTCCGCATGTCCTCATCCTCCTTAGTCCCTGAAGATCACATTGTCTCATCATTAGACAAATCCATGGTACTAGCCATCTTCGAAACCCTACATGGAAAACATTGACGTGTCAAAATAACAAACAAAACCCTAATTGGCATAGAAATATAATTAAACATATCAAACCGACACAAAGAAATCCACGTCAATGCTACCACCCAAGAATCTTATCCTTTTCATCGTCAAGGACATGTGTCAGCAATGCGTGATCCTGTTAAGAATAAAGGTCGTGCAACTTTTGATCGCGGGATCATGCCAGCCATCGATCCTTTCCGTGCTTTAACAGACGATCCTCGCTATTATAACTTGTGGACCTAGGACACGTTTCATTTAGGCGTGATCTCGTGAATAATAAACAACGCGCATCTTTTCTTAGCGGTATTACGCCTACTGTCAATTTTTTTCATTCTTTAACCGTTGATCAACCTTAAGCCTTCCTTAAAACTCGATCACATTTTCCACTTGGTTAAGACACCATTGTTGATCATACCCAAGTGCTAAAAGAAAAGGGCTTTAGTAGTGCGTACTTTAATTTGCTTCAAACTGACGTGCATCCTCATCAACCTGCTTGACCAATCTGGTACTGCCAGTTGTTATCCCTGTTCTCTTGCTATTTAGGACATATGTAGGCCCGGGACACTTTTCGATCAAGCGTGATCGCTTGAATAATAAACAATGTGCATCTTTTCTTAGTGGCATTACGCCTGCCGTCGATCTTCGTCGAGCTTTAACCGCAGATCTTTCCATCTTTGCTGCTCAGAACTTGTGGGTCCAGAATACGTTTTGTAAATACGCGTTTCCGTGATGGATAAAGAATGTGCAATTTCTTATTACAGAATCATGCCCACCGTCAATCTCTGTTGAAGATTAACCATGGATCTTTCTTCGTTACTTAGAGCACTTGCGGGCCTGGGACACGTGGTGATAATGTGTGATTCTGCGATGGATAAAGAACGTTTCACTTTTTGATTGCACAATCACGCCAACCGTTGATCTACGTTGAGGTTTTAATCACTGAATAGATATGCGCAAGGATATGAAATTTAAAAAAAAAAACCCGCAAAAACACATGTAACAGTTATATTATGAATTTGAAAATAAGGCTAAGAACATTAGGGTAAAACAACAGTACAAAACATATAAATCTCATCGAGATAAGTATAAAAATACTTCCCTGATCTATTTAGATATGCAAATTGATCTATAAATTTGGGTTCCACCACGTCTAATTAGGGAGATGCAAATAAATCAGATCCCAGTCAAGGTTAACAAACCTAGATAATAATGTACTCACGACTAAGAAAAAGGATAGCAGATAAATAAGATTGAATTGATGATGATGATGATGATGATGAAGGAATAGACCAACAAATTAGGACTCATGATAGCAGAAATCAGACTATCAACTGACTATGACTAAAAATGATGACCGACAATGACAAGCTCACCGTTCTGAAGTCAGATTGCAGAAGACAGGATAGAATCTAATCAGAGGTCTGGAACTGATGAAAAAAGACTTGATTGTGCAAACTATACAAATGATTGAGAGGACTAACAAAACTTACAAAATTTTAGATTTTTTCAAACTAACTGTTAAGGTTTTTCATTTCGTTTTTCATTTTATTGTTCAGTTTTTCATTTTTGCTTCAAGGTTTTTTTGTTAAAATTTCAAAATGTACAAGCACAAAAAATACACACATGAAAAGACTCAATGACACTAGTACTTTCTAAGCCCTGTAGTCAATTGGCTTAGTGATAAAATCCTCTCTTGCTGACTTAGGTACACACCCAATAGCTGATCATAATACGACCACCACTAGCCATGGAATGGGTTTAATGATGTCGCAGTATCCGACTCCAAATGCTAAAGGGGGAAATATATGTCAATTGCCTTGGGGGAGTTACTATCTCCCTTGCACTTGGGTTATCCCACTTTCGGAGGTGAACCGGGTAAGCTGCTACTCTATGGAGTCCAGTAAGGGTCTCCATTCGAAACATCCTTTGTGTCCATGCAAGCGTGATTTAGGCCTATAGCCCCACAAAGCACCTTGGCACAAGTAGTCACATAAACGTGATTGAGACCTCTACGACCCTACCATGTGCTAGGCGAGAGCCGAGTATAAGCTCAAATGTACCTGTCTTCCGAGGCTTTCCCCCCAAGAAGCAATTTTGTTTAACATGCGTTGGAGTGGTGTGCCTTGCACCTCATGCTCACATGGGTCGTTCTCCAAGGGTGAGTACTTTTTCCCACTTGGACAAGCTCATCTAAAAGTATGCATGAAATAAACAGAAAAGCTACGAGGGTCTGGATTTCTGATTTTCCCTCAAAGTGGAAAAGAGCATACTGTCCTAGCTTTTTTATTTTCTCATACATGCCAAACAATTGTTCATTTTAAAAAGTCTTGCATTCGAGGTTCCTAGAAGAGTATTAATGAAAAACACAAAGTTCAGTCATTTCTCCTTAGACAACCTGCATGAAATACATCAATAGTCTCAGTTTTTATCTCTCTGGCACGCGTCCTGCACAAAAAGTCTAGATGTTTTTCAAGTGTCTTCGACGAAACAACCTGCACAGATATGTTAAGCTGCAGAAAATCTAGAGATAGAAAACAATCAACTTGTCAGCGTCAACAAAGTCCAATCAAAACCAGAAAATAGTAAAAAAATCTTGTTGTTTTTCCACAACCAGTGCCAATTCTTGTACAAGAATCTATAGGCACTGATATGACAATATACATACTGTCATACGAGAATTCATTTCAACTCGTACTGATCTATGAGAATGCTCATACAAAAAAACATAATCAAAGTATGGAAATAATCCCGAGACTTGCAACATCAACACAAATGTGAGGTCAGAAATAGATGTTCTGCCCCATGGTGGGCGCTAGAAATGTGTGTGAAAATGTGACTTACCTAAACAACACAAACACTTTAACAAATCATTGTGTGATCGATTAAACAAATTAAACTAATGAAGCACAAATCAATCAAAGCGACTCATTTCCTTCTATTAAATAGGAGTATGAATTTTGCTCGTAGATCGTCACAAAATCTGGTGACTATAGACTCTATCTAAATGAAGGATTTTGAAAGCCAAGCTAAATGAAATGCAAATTCATCCAAATTAAGCAAAGATTAATCCATTATTGAGCAAATGAAAGTAAGATTCCTATGATTTAATTATGCAAATGCAAGTAAACTAAATGAACTATGAATATGATAAGCAATTAACAATAATCTATCACCATCTCGACGGCGTTCCTCTACTTCACAAATTCTCTCTTTTTAGAAGAATGGAGGCCTGATTATATAGAAATCCTCTCGAAAATGGACAAATGAGATCGATTAATGATTAACAATTGAGATTGATCCCAGACTAGCACAATCCATGTGCAACTGATTTGATTGGTCGAGACTCAAAGTTGAAGAATCAGTTGACTCCAATGATTAACCAATCATTTTGGAAGTTATCAAAGTTGATTTGAAAGTTGCTAAATCGAATGATGAGTTAACAGAAATGATTGAATAGTTAACTGATTTGTTTCCAAAATAATGAGGAGATAATGTTTAGTTAACTAAACTAATTTGATTTGTTTCCATAATGATAATCGATTGAATGAACTAGACTGGTTTGATCAATCAATTAAGTAATTGATGACTTAAGAATGCGCTTTTTGGATTATTTAAATGGTTTAATGCATTTTCCTCCAAATTGTGATGACATGATTGATTTAATCCCTTTTTGTGATTAATTGACAATTCTTATTTATTTAATCAACATCCTAAGACATTAATTAAATAAATAGTATAAAGTAGATTTAATTGTCATCAACATTAGGATTTAAGAATTAATTAATTAAATAGGATCAAGTGCGATGATTGAATGAGACAAAGAGTTTAGGTCAAATCAGATTGATAAGTTGAATTGTCTTAGATTAGGACTTAGGGGATTTAATCAAGATTAGGGTTTTCTTGATGAATAGTTGAGATTATGGGCTTAGGGTTTTGTAGACCATTTTTGGGTAGTTATATTTCAGTGTTCTTTAGCAGTGTGTAGTCCAACTCTGTTAATTATTGTTAGATGGTTGGACGTGAATTAACATTTATGTCCTTTTTTTCTGAATCTAGTGTTTTTTTGGACCACTTGCTTGTTGTTCAGTTGGTTTCTTTGGGTCTTGGATGGCAACGAGAAGTTCACTATGTTTATGTTATTTTCATCTTTGGTTTCCTTATTAGTTACCAGGTGTCCCATTTGATGGATCTCTTCTTCTTGGTGTATTTAGCTCTGTTGTACTTTTGTGGACTGTGGGTAGAGTTTTCTCAGTATGAGGTATCGTTAAGTGGTCTGTTTTCTGTCACATTGAGGCAGTAAAGCTTTGTTTTGTTGCAGAATGTTTGGTGGCTCCTAGTTCTCGTACATTCCATCATGCTTTTTATGTACTTGGCTGAAGTGAGTTTTGGCATGGGGTCATTTTGAGAAGTTCTCCTATTGCTGCCCTTCCCAGCAGGCCGTTTCAGAGATGCATCAGTCTTTTGTTCTTGATTTGTGAATTTTGGCAGTGACTGTATCTTTTGTTTCTACTGCCTTGGAGGGATGTGGCTACCTCTTATCAATTAAAGTCGAGGTGTTATAGCAAGTGGATATTTTTCTCCTTCTACACAATCTAGGTGCTAGATCTTCTTGGGGGCTTACTTCTATGGAGTTGCTCAATTCCTATCGAAGCTGGAGGAATATTAGTGTGCTATTCTTGGTGAAGTTCTTCCCACTTATCTTTGTTTCTCTGCTGGTTTTATCTTGTTGTCAATCCTCTTTTTTCAGTCTTCTTCACTTGGGTGCTTTGAGTTCTCCATGATGTGTATGTCACTAGCATTTTAGGGGTTTCTCTCCTCTATCCTGCCTTATTATCTGTTGTTTTTTATAATGTCTTCGTGTCTTCAAATTGTACTATTTTTCCTAATTAATATATTACATGCTATACATGTTACACTAAAAAAAATGTTGCCTGACAAAATTGATTGATTAGAAGACTAAATAGATTGGACAGAGGACTGATTAGATTGATCAGTTAAGAGAATTGATTGACCAGTGAACTGAATTGAGTGACTAGTCAAGAAAAGTGTTTGGATAGATGACATAATAGATTGGTTAGTCAGACTGAAAGTCGGTATTAGTCATGGAGGTGGAAGTAGAAGAATAATTATTATTAAATAAATTTAAAATTTATTTAATTGTGCATGATTGGGAATAAATAAATTGTATAATTTATTTATTTTATAAGACTTAGTTAGCACTGTGGAAGTGGGATAATTAAATAAAACAATTATTTTATTCAATTATAGAAGACAGTGTAAATTAAATAATTGAAATAATCATTTAATTGTGATTACAAGAACGAGTGTTAGTTTAGTAAATAATAAAAAGTTATTCAATTAAAATTAAGAAATATATTAATTAAATAATAAAGTCATTTAAGTAATATTTAGAATAATTATTAGGTGAAATTAGAAAAGAATTACAAGATTAATGAAGTCGACGTTAAATAATTAAATGATTAATTAAAATCATTCAATTATTGATTTTGGAGGGAAAAGACGAGTTTGAAACTTAATTAGGAGAATGATAAATCAATTAAATAATTAAGATTATTTAATCAATTAAGACAAAAAATTAGTGCTAACATCATGCACATGCAATGAGACAATTTTAGGTGTCTACAATTTTCAATGGTCGAGCTCTTGTTGGAGCGCTTTTAGCCACAAAGACATTCAAAGGTCTCCTGTCAACTACAATGAAATCAAACATAGTCTTTGCAATGTTTGTTCAATAATTGTAAGTAATACTCTTCGATCTCATCACTTGAAAATCGATTCTCAGAATGCAGAAAAGGTCAAAGTCACATTCCAGGCTCTATTGTTCCTAACCGTCACCCCCATCCACCAACTCCTAAAATCCCCCCTACAAATGATGGGAATGCAAACTAGATTTAAATGTTGACGTAAACCCTCTATGATGCCCCCTCCATCCATATCGATATTATTTACATTTCAATGTTTTGTAAAGTGATCATCCCTCTTGGTTCATTTTTGGTTGGGGCTTGTTATCTTTTTGCTTCCTTTGTTCTTTGATCTGAGCCATTTTTTTGGTCTTGCTCTTTGTTCTGTCATTTATTATATAAATATATATCAGGTGCTTGTGCCTTTCATTTTCTTTTAAAAGTGGTGGAGGACATTAGAGAAATATTGCTCCTCGCCACTCAAAAACCAAAGGGATGGTTGGATGTAAAGATGGGATAACATATTGCCACAAATGTTATCCGCCAAGGGTAACACTCCTAGAAGACAAGGGCAAAATGAAAGGCGAGGTGGAATATATGGAATAGCAATTCACAATAGTCTACACTACCAGCTCTAGATCTAGAACAATTAGGGGTGGTGATGAAGAGGACCCCAAGAAAGGGACTAAAGAAAAGAATAATTTGGAGATCTAGAGCTAGAACAATTGGGGGCGGTGATTGAAGAGATAAATGAGACATTAACAACTTGAAAAGTATGCCTTATCAGTTTATTATAATAGGAGGCAAGTTGATAACACTGACAATGAGACAATTCCCAAGTTGTAAAGCCAAATCTTTTCCACAACACCCACATTCTATACAATCTGAAGTTTCAAAAGAACAATTTCTTCATACATTTCTGACTTTTTTAAATTTCTTCATACCTTTCTGACTTTGTAAATAAAAGTGTGCACCAAAAAATACAAAATTCATCATACATTAAAAAAAAATGCCCCTCTCAAACACGATGGAAAATTGTTAGTCTTATAATAATGAAAAATAGCAGCAGCAAAATCTGTTTAGAAACGCTAAGACAACACAAGCCATGCACAAAATAAGCCTACATGATAGAAGCACAACATATGTTATTAGATGATGCAAAATTGTGCCCAACTAAAGATGCTCTTACATCAGCATGCGGGAGATTTTCCACTCTTGTGATTATAAAACACAAATGAAAATGTCTTATTACTTATGACTAATAATGGAAAAGAATGAATAATTATATAAAGTTGAGAGATGCTTTTCTTTTTTCTATCCTTCAATCAAACATTATGCAACATTAAGAACTTAATAAGAATACTTGGTGAGTACACGTTTAACAACACAAGGATGGCTCTTTTTAAGGATTTCAAGGGGAGCAATATTGAATTCTACACTACTATCTAGCAAGAACTTCCAACCACTTGGCCCGATACATTCGTTTATTTTCCAATTAGTATCGCCTACTCTGACTATACACATTCTTTGTCCACTTATAAGAACTCGATTAGTACAAGTTTACCGCCATTTCTAAAAAATGATGATTATTATTGATTATTGTTCTATATTTAGTATTTACAATATGTAGGTCCACAGAATTATATCACCACAGACGTATAACCAAAGGCATAATCATGCTAGCAATGGCGCTCCAAAGCTTCTACGAACAAAAGGCTTACTGCTCATCTTAAATGCATCGCATTCCATCATGATTATTTTGCAGCTTTTGCTTATACATATGTTATCTTTCTGATGTAAGGTGAAAACAACTATCATGATTTAACACAAAATTTAATTTTTCAACAGTCTACTTTTTTGATGTCTCTTCTGCAATGCCATTTACCACGTCTTTTACAAATGAAACAAAACATTCATTACAGCTCATTGGCGTCAAGCTCGGAGATTGTCCCCATTGGTTTGGGTGTTCACAAGATATTGGTTTTAAATAGCGTTCTCTCTGTCCTGAATAATGGAATCCACAAGCTGCTAGAATTGCATGCGTTGAGCTTCTAGCTATCTCCCTGAATTGACATTTACCTTAAAACAAAGCCAAAACATCGCATAAATGTTAGAACTGATAATTAAAAAATGTTTCGCAGGTTATCAAGAGAGAAGAAGACTGCAATGCTAGACTAATCTATTCAATCCAATATGATCAAAAATGTATGGAGATATTTTGGAAGAGCTCCCATGATTATTAATTTTTAAACTAACAATGTTCTCAAGTAATACCGTGCTAAATCCAACTACACAAATTTAAACTTTGACAAGCCCTTCTGTAGGTTCAAGTTGAGTAAATTTGTTAATTACATGATGCATATGATGTTGAATAAGTATATATTTCCGATGAATCATGCAAAACAACGAAGCATCTGTAATAAAATTGCATAAACTAAATACAGAATCAATTAGAACATACCTAATTGTTTACTTTTGTAGAATTGCTTCAGGTGACTCTTGACCAATGTCAAGATCTTCTCCTTTGCATTGGCATCAACCACATTGGCCTGCAAAATGAAAAAAGTGATCATGGTCCTAGGAGTCAAATACTGTACTTTGAAAATTAGTTATTAGAAGCACACCATGCCACCTACCCTTTGAGAGAGCACCCCTGATAGCCTTGCAACATGTTCTTCCCCGCAGATTGTAGTTGTAGGAGCCTGATTACTTCTTTTAGTAGAATCACTAATCTGAGGCATGAGCTTTGGACTAGAAGTTGTTGAACATTGAGAGAACGGAAGTGGAGTAAACCCCACTGAAGAAATTCTATTATTCAAAACATAATTGTTATTCTTTGCCGAGGATGTGCTATTCACTCTTGAATCCACAGCTGTCCTTTCAATTGGCCTTAAACTTGTACCACGCTTAGCCTCGGAAACTTTTCTACTAATCTGAGAGGAGGATACAGATAAATGAGATCTTTCTGCTTTTCGATGGTTATCAAGACCCAGATCATTACCTCCCAAAGATTTTGCACGCTCCATCATAGCCCATGCTCGATCAATCTCAGTTTGATTGTCAGGCTTCTGTCTGTTCTCCTTACGGTGATTAATGGGAGCAGGAAGTGTGCATTCATTGGATCTGTCAATAATCTTATCATTGAAGCAGAAAGGCTGTGAAGAGAATTGAAGCTCACCGCGTTGTAGTGATTTCCAATTTTCACGCATAGCCTGTATCCGTTCCTGCAATAAGCGTTGACCAGAAAGAGTTCTTGAAGGTCCAGAAGGTAGTAGGGAAGCAGGCCTAGATACCTTGGCTCCACTGGCTGATGCTGAGGACTGGCTAGCAAAGGCCCTGGCTGCATTTGATAGTTTGGGAGCTTGCTTGCGGATTACTCTTCTATTCACTGGTCTCAGACTTGAAGCACTTGTGGCATTACTAGACAATAATAATGATGGCAGAACAGGTTGGGGATTAACTTTTTCCACTGTCTTTGCAGTTGAAGTTGTTCTCTCCATTGAAATGCTCCTTGAAGTAATATCATCATCATACGATTCAAGGATAAAGTCATCATCGTCATCATCTTCCTCTGTGTCAAAGTTTATATTACCAGATGCTTCACATTCAGGGCAGTACCATTCTCCTGTTGGCACTGTCCTCCCTAGCCCAACACAATATGTATGAGCTGCGGAATCACATAAATCACAAAGAAGCAAAAGACTGTCATCTTCCCTGCCATTACATTTAGTACAGAATACATCTTGATAGGGATCCTGAAATGCTTCATTGTCATCATCTGGAGGTATATGAACCTGTCACACACAAGGATGGAATAAGCTTATCTAAGATGCCATAAGTTTGAATATGAAAAACTTAAGGAGAAAATTAATTTTACTCGTAAATAAGGGATACGATTATTAAGATTTTAACAGGTACAAGGCAAGCTACTTCAGCTTACAAAACATTTATATGAATAATTAGTTAATACCAACCAAAATAAAGCACATTCATTTTTAACAAATAGTTAGTTACCATTATTGAAATAGATTGACTGTTTATTGAAAGCCTGCTTAAATCTATGTTTCTCTGAAATGCTGGTAAGAGTGAATGTGTTTCAAGTACATAAAGTTTTGACAGATCCTGGTGATGTCAGGGTTAGAGGAGACAGATCTCTCTCTCTCTCTCTCTCTCTGTGAGAAAGGGAAAGTTGCTAGTACGAAGAAACTTTACCAGATTTTGGAGATGGTGAGGGATATTCAAAGGCGGGGCTTGACAATTTTAAGTATATTATGAGAATTATTTTTTTTAAATCATAGCTTTTCATTTGCATAAAAGCGCCATTATATATTTTACGGAATTGCATTTCAAACATAAAAATAACAGATTTAGACATTTCAATGACATTGGATAATGATATTAAAATTTGAGTTTGAGAAATATGATAATGTACTATCTGATTGTTATATTGTCATATATAAAATAAAATAAAAATTAAAAAAAAACTGACTTGAAATGAAAATAAATAAAAAATATAAGAATCAAACACAAAAGAATTGTCACTATACAACTGCCATAATTCCCAGTAAGGCACCTTTACTGTTTTCTAGTTCTCAATCAACTGGCTCCTTCAGTGGAACCATAGCCAAAATATAGCTGTGTCATGTCCCCTTTCCAAAACTAGCACTTTCTATTTTTAGTAAGCTCGGCTTTCCAAAAATAGTAAAACAAGACTTTTGGATAAGACCGGAAAATAAACCTTATTGGGATGATTTAATCAACTAAAAAATAATGATTTATCATCAAAGATATTATTTTAAATTTTCTACTCAAGTGATGTTGTGGATTTTTAAAAAGGCTTGTTAAAGCAACATTTTGAGTTTAATTGCCTGTTTGACATTTGTTGGCAAATGGCAAGTTTCCATTAGAACTGTAGAAGGTGAAGGGCAAAGTCAAATTAGCAGTTTTCAAACATGAAGTAGGGAATATTCCAACTTGGGTGTGGGATCCTTGGTCCCCATTCTAGCCTTGGATTATAGTTGTGATTTAAAGAATATTTTGGCAACATTTTGCATTCATTCTATCTTGTCAATTCTAATCAATTGATGCTGTTATTTCTTCAGATGCTGATAAACCAATGAAGGAGGATCTCTAAAACTGATAAACCAAGGAGATTGGGGCTCAAAGGCAGTGGTTTGGAGGGTCTCCAAGAGCAATCTCATCCAGAGATTGTATTGGTGCTGAATGTTTTTCATTTGCAGTGTTTTCCTTAATACTCGCAGCTGATTTGTAGAAGTTTGGAGTGCATAGTTTAGAAGTTTAGTTTCAGATTTGTATTGCTATTACCATAGTTGAAAAACTCCGACTCGGCAATGCTGACCCAAAGTTTTTAAAAAACTCCGAATCGCCAAATACTCGGCGAAAGAAAAACTCCAAATCACCAAATACTCGGCGAAAAAATGGGCAATAAATCGGCATTTTTATCGAACATTTGAAAATATATTAGTAAATATTTTACATTTTAAATACAATATACATTATAAATAATAAATATATTTTATAAATATTTACAATGTATGACAGTTGACTGTGAACTTCATACATTGTAAATATTTATATGTAAATATTTCTTCAAAGTTCACAGTTAAATATTTATAAAATATATTTATTATTACATTCTATTTATTTTTAAAATGTAAAACACGGTATTACTATTTATATATTTAAACTGTATTAAAATGTTAAAACTAAAATTTTACTAAATATTAAATACATTGTAATTAAAAGTTGAATTGCAAATAATTTTTTTTAAAAACAAAAACCTAAAAACGAACGCAGCCAAAACGAAGACTCTGCCAGTCGCCCTCTGCTGTCATTTTAAACCTTATTCCCAGCGGAGGTGGAGTCGGAGTCAAAACAGCGCCGAGATGGAGTCAAAACGACAGACGGAGACGGAGATGGAGATAGTGTTTACGGCGCTATAGAAGTCAAAACGTCATACAAAATCGCTGCGCTTTATAACCCTAGTCTCATTTAATTATTTTAAATTAAAAAATATTCATTTTCTGCGGCAATTTTAAGCCATATTATGCGTGCAATTTGGCGAGTTTTCAGGTAAAACTCGCTGTGCAAAAAACAAAATAGCGGTGCCGATTTTACATGCGATTATATCTCCGAGCCTACAGACGCGCGATATATCGCGAGTTTTGCGATATAGCGCAGAGTTTTTCAACCATGGCTATTACTATTAGTAACAGCACATATTGCTGTTCTTTGTTGTTGTTGGAGTGTTATTTCATGTGCTTTGCTGTTGTAAACAATTGTGAGAATTTTGGAAGTTTCCGGCGAACTTGTAGCCATTTCTTTGTGTGTGGGGGTTCCGAAGATTAGGAGTTTCTCAATGTAATTTGCAGCAGATATACATTTCTGTTATCTGATGTATTTGACAACAAAGAATATGTAAATCATGATAAAATCTCACTAGTGTTTATCACAACTCCTATCATGATTCCAATAATGCATTAAATGAGGTGAGCTCCCTTGTGAGTAGTTTCACCTCATTAGTGTTTATGTAGTGCCTCCCGTGGTTGCATTCCGTTCCATGATTATTTTGATCCGAGATGTACTCTGTTTGTTTTTTTGGTTATCTGTATGATGTGATCAGGCATTGCATTGTGTGATACACTTGGTTACAGTACATCATTTTGGTATTCCCAGTATCATTGCTGATTTAGATATTAGATTATACTGCTGTTTACCAGTTTGATCATATCTGCATGACGATATTTTCAGAATGTGACATGATGCTTTATAATGATATCTGGTGCATTTTGTATTCGGAAACAATGGATTGTGTTATCATGATGATTATATATGATTTCCTGTTATATTGTGCTGTTATTGTTGATGGATATGCACCACTGAAATTTTCACTGATATATGCTCATATTGTGTAAATGATTATTTTAATGCTTTAATGTTTAATTTAAATGATTATGTACATTAAGGATTAAATATGGAACGACTAGTTTTGTGACATTCTAATACATATGAATGATCACGTCACTAGAGCGTCAGTGTTCCGTTAGCCGTATTTTACTATTCATGTATATGCTTCAGCTATTTATACTGTGAGCAGCTGCACTTGATGTTTGCGTGTTTTAGTGAACAGTTACCAGACATTGTTCTGCCTGAGTTGCAGGTTTGAGCATGTCTTATCCCCGACAGTGGCACAGGAGATGGTTTCGCCAGCCTTTCATGATTTAGCCAATATTGTACCTATATGGACGATGTATCCGTAATTGATCATTATACCTCCAGTACGTGTAGGTAAATCCGGACTTCATATACATTTTGTTATAGACCAGTTTATGTGTCTGCACATTAAGAGTTCCCACAGTTGTCGCGGATGAATTAGAATTTAAATGTCAGGAAAGTCTATAGTCAGTTTTAATTTATCTAAGTGATTTAATTTTAAAGTCCTTTTTGAAAAGTGACTAAATTGGGGAAAAAGAGTTCATTTCCCCAATTCTTAGTGTGAAATTTGGATTTTGCTCCAAATTGTATTTGAGAAAATTGCCTTTGTGCTTGTTGGGTTTGATCCGCTCGCTGGTATTTTGTGGACATTGGCTCGTTGGACTCGTGTCAAGATTGCTCCGCTTCGCCGAAAATTTCACCCGATTTTGTTGGGTCTTGGATTTTTCCTCTCCGTTTTGGTTTTCTCAACTTTGTGAGGTGGGGTTTTCTCCAAACACTCAATTTCCATTTTAATTGTTTCTAGTTTCTTGTAATTGATCTATGGGATGTATTAGACATTTCCCGCCATGTGTATGGTTTATTTTTACGCTCGTTTGGGCTTTTCCATGTATTTGTTTGGATTTCGCATTTCCATATATACGGTTTTTATGGTGTTATGCTGCCTGTTTTTCTGTGTGCCCAAAACAGGAATTTTATTGGATCAATGTGATGTTGGGTGTATAAGAGCAAATGGGTTTTCGTATTTTTGAATTCCTTGCAGTTTGAATTTTGGTCAATATTTGAAGGCCCGTCAATGGTGACGCCCTTCGGGACTGAATTATAGTCCGTGTGTGTTGACCATATACGGTTTTTATGGTGTTATGCTGCCCGTTTTTCTGTGTGAATTTAGTTCGTGAGATTTTTTCGGTTATTCTTGTAATTTGGGATTGGGAATTAACTCCATGATTTTGGCAAACGCGTGGTTTCCATTTGTGGATATCGAATTTGCCTTGGAATCCGTGCTCCTGGCAAAGAGGTCAGTAGAATGAACTTTTACCTTGTGTTTTCATGGCTTGTGTCAATAGCCATTTCTTGCTTGTTCTCAATTTGTCATTTTGAGGTTGAGACCATTTGATGTATGGATGCCCGGCGTTGAGACCGCATCCAAGCATGTAGTACAACTACACTCCTATGTCGAGGTCCGAGTGACCCGAGCTCTTGGCGAGCCCAATTGAGCGTACCTTGTCTCCTCCTGTTGCTTGGCACGGGGTTTATTGCATCATGTTGTTTCTAAGCATTGCATGGTTGACTGGTAGGTGTAGAGTAGTCGGGTGGAGTGGCTCCTTACGTGGATCTCGACCCGTGAGTGACCGAAATAGCACATGTGAAGGAGTTCTTAAAGAGAAAAGTGATAACTTAATAAAATAAAATGGGGTAAAAACATAATTAAAAGATAAAAATTGACATTGGTATTGTGGTCATCCAAGTGACGTGGAGCGAGTACAGTTGTGGCCATCTGCGGATGTTGAGTTGGCATAGCCATGGCCATCTGCGGATGTTGAGTTGACACAATTGTGGTCGTCTGCGGATGTTGAGACAACTTAGTAGGGCTTCCTCAATGAGAGAAGGAATGCTTGAAACCACACAGGCTACCATGAGACGTGCGATGACACTCCATCCTTGAGTCTCGACACCTTACCCTATCTAGATTTGAGTAGTGACCTTGACCTACTTGCATTCTGGCATCTGCATTGTGATTGCATTGGGATCACTGTACTATCCCCCTGAGTTTTGCATATGATTGACATGTGTGTTGGTCACTCCTTGCTTGTGTGTGTACCATGTGTTTGTGGTCGGGTGACTATCTTCATTAGCACGATGGGGTTGGCCTGAGGGTACCACGTGGTTGGGTGGTGTTGCACTTTACCACTATTGAGGACCAGTGTCCAGGTGGCGGGCTTCTTCTAAAGATAGAGTTGAGCATGATGTGCTCATTCTTTCCCTTTGCTCACATACTTTTAGTGATTTTGTACTATGTATTGATATGATCAGTAGATGGTGTGATTTGTTGTTTATGGATGTACAAAGTGTTTATGATCTCGAATTATGCTATCTAGTACTCCCCGGTGTGGAGCTAGTTGTTTACCAGTTGTACATTGGTGTCGGATTAAGCATTTGAGTGTTTTCCTTTCAATTTCGGCACGAAATTGTGGATCGCCGCCTCTGCCTGCATCAGGGCCTGCGCTAATCGGTGTTTCTACAAGCCGGATCAGCGCATGCAACTCATTGGTCGGAGACTATTTGTCTCAGACTTTTACCAATCAGATCAGCGTCTGCGCTTGCCAAATTGGTGCCTGTGCAGACCAGCGTCTCTGCCTGCATCGACGTCTGCGCCCAGTAATTAATTTGTATGTATAATCATATTAGGAACCTTTACCTTGGGTTTAAAATGAGTCTCCGTTAGATGGATTAGTCTCCTCTATGTTTAGCCCTGGGTTATTGTCGGCTTAGTCTCTGCGATTTGTGGACGTTGTCTGAATTCTTGCAAGCCAATCTCGTGAACGTGTGTACTCCGTTCCGAGTATGTTATTGGGTTGTCATGGAACCCTTGGAAGTACTTGTTAGTCTTCCGCTTGTGCACGATTGTGAAACGATTGTGATTTACTTCCTTGCATGTTTATATCTTGCGTATGCTTTATGGTTATGGTTGCACTTATGTACATGATGTTTATACCATGCTCAAAAAAAAAAATGAGTGCATATTTGACCCTATGTTTTGAGGGTTCCTTGGTAGGGCATTACAGTTTATCACAACTCATTTATCCATGTCCACACACAAGTCAGTATTCCAATCCAATGATGACAAATGCCACCAAAGCACTATTATGATTGGAAAATGATGAATAGCTATGACCCTTAGAAACTTCCCTTGGCCTTCTGTGGACCAATTTTGTGCATAGCCTTACCTTTGCTTATCCACTTGCCGATTGAGCCTTTGTTTGCCTTTCAAAATTTTATGTTTCCATGTATAATTTGTCATCTTCTACGTGTCCAATATAAAATATTCTCAAATATATGTGCAATCTTCTACAATTTCTATAAATGAATTACATTGTGATTTACCTATTACAATGTCCCCTCTTCTTACCCTTCAAATTATAACATACTTAGTTGATTTCATGATATTGTAAGTATGTTCATTATTCATCCTCCAGTATTTCTTCTATAACACACCCCTTGTCCCCTTTTCTTGCAACACTTGAACCTTTGTCACCTACTTTCATTCCTGCAACAACATTAATGTCGTCCATTATGTATCCTACATTCTCTTACGCATTGGAAGAGTTGTTGAGCAACCCCGAATTAACCCAAGGATCACCTACAACCAAAATAGAGCGAGAGAGAATAGAGCGAGAGAGAGAGGCAATGCAAATGGTATGAAGCTAGAGAAGTCATTAGTGCAAAATGAGATTGGTACAATATACAATGAAGAAACTCATGCTATAAAGACAAGGATAAAACCTTAAAATAGATTAAGATCATGACAAATGTCTTAATCCTATGATATGAGACACAAAAAGTAAATGACCCAAATAGGATACTGCACCTAATAGGATACTGCTACTAGTTAGGCAATATGCCATGTTCGCACCAACAAAAATTGAATCCCTCACTTTCTAATTAAGAGAAGCCAATCCTTCGGTCATAGTCCTCACATGTGCCATCTGCTCTTCTACTCATCATGGCATTATAACTTCTTCACACCATATTTATCCTTCTCCTATGCTTAATTGGACATACATATATATTAAGCTTAAGGAGCTCAAAATGCAGCTAGAAATTCCCAGCTTTCCACCTCATTCAATGCCTTTGTGGTAGGTATCACCCCTCATCTACCATCCTTACATATAGTTCTCCTAGTAAAATTAGTTCTTTACATTTTGATAAATACGACGACCAATAAGACCCATTAAACATGTGTAACACTTCTATATCCTTTATTTGACCATTCTAATTATCCCATCTTGGCTAAACTCTTTCCTAGCACTTTGATAGGCAATGCATACACTCAAGCTCCATATTTTACCTTCAAGCTCCATACACTCCTTTGCCAAACTTGTTCATACCTTCACTTTGAATTTAATATCAAACCTAAGATTTTACTCCAATGTTCCACGGGGACACGTCCCCTCCAAAAAACCACATGTTTTCGACACAGGCACGTTTTTGAGACTTGGGGACTTGGGGGAAATGTCCCCCCACCTTATCGCCGCCACCTTTGCCACCTCAAAGATGTCTGTGAGACAATCAAGGGACTCCCAAGAGTCTCTGGACAGTCTTAAGGATGCCTGAAGTCTCTCGTGGTTTAACAATAAAAAAGGCACCATTTAAAAAAATCCAACTTTTAATGATCCCAATGCCCAAGGATGAAACCTAATGCCCTATGGGCCCCACCTAAACCCCACAAACCATATAAAACACCCTCAAATCCTCATTTCAACTCACAAAAACA
This sequence comes from Thuja plicata, assembly GCA_018584345.1. NCBI lineage: Eukaryota > Viridiplantae > Streptophyta > Pinopsida > Cupressales > Cupressaceae > Thuja > Thuja plicata. The sequence continues at coordinate 999,880 of MU225054.1, forward strand.
ACAAGTTGACAGTGTGAGTGTGAGAGAGCTACAAGTGCAAGGTGAAAGAGTGAGTTAAGTGTAAGAGGTTTGAGAAGCAAGAAGAGTTTGGGGATTATTAGAGGCCTCCCTTCACTCCATTTTGTTATATTGAACATTTGGATCCATCATTATGAGATCTTGAATATAAAAAAGGCACCATTTAAAAATATCCAATTTTTAATGATCCCAATGCCCAAGGATGAACCTAATGCCCTACGGGCCCCACCTAAACCCCACAAACAATATAAAACACCCTCAAATCCTCATTTCAACTCACAAAAACAACTCAACAACAAGCTGATAGTGTGAGTGTGAGAGAGAGCTACAAGTGCAAGGTGAAAGAGTGAGTTAAGTGTAAGAGGTTTGAGAAGCAAGAAGAGTTTGGGGATGATTAGAGGCCTCCCTTCACTCAATTTTGTTATATTGAACATTTGGATCCATCATTATGAGATCTTGAATATAAATTTTGAATTCAACATTTAGTTCAATGTTGAATTGTTGATGTTCACTTCAAAGTTTAGTAGTTTTTACTAGTTTGCCAAAGTTTTATTTGTTTATATTTATACATCCTTTTATAGTTGTTTTTTTCAAATACTATATGTACTTCAGCACCACCCTGCCACCCACCATCACCACTCCACCGCATTCCCAAACATAGGCCCTTTGGTCCTTTGGTCCCCCTATCCCCCCATCAATAAACTTAGTGGAACTATGTTTTACTCCTACAAATCATGCATTGCAAACAAGATCCAACCAAAACTTTTCGCAATTACACATCTCTCTTTTTTTCATTACTTATTCACATAGAATTTCATCATCCTAATGCTACACTATAGCCCATTTTTTTGAAAATCCCTTCTCTCAAATCCAAGAGAAACTACTTTTCACTCATTGCACTTCTCTTTTAGTCTTGTGTTTGGGGAACATTCAAATTCACTGAATACTTAGACAGTTCAATGACACTTCTTTTTGTTTTTCCAATTCAGACCCTCTAATAGTCAAATTCTCTCCTACTTCACCAAATAAACTAAAACTTATTAATCATCTTGAGCATCTCTCACCCTTTCTCTTGAACAATTATTTAATTGCCCCGCCACATATGGCATTTCAAAAATCCCTAAGATCGCCCATTCCTTTTGTCTTGTCCTATCATTGCATGTTAGGTCATGCTAATAATCAATGTCGAGCTTTAAAAAACAAAATCCAAGATCATGTTAATAACCGTTCTGCTCTTTGATGAAGCACCTTCACTACCAACAACATTATTTATTAGGAACATAGCTCATAGACTTAGACTCTCTCCAGTACTTCGCAAGCCCAAAACTTTCAACTCTAAAAAAACGCAACAAGACTCAAGAAAAACTAGGATTTATTGGAGGGGCGTGTTGGGTTTTAATTTTTTATTGAAAAGAAATATGCATTTTAACCCACGTTTTAACCTACCCCAACATGTTTTAACTTGCATTTATAACCCGCACCGATGTGTTTTAACCCACATTGGCACAAATCAATCCCATGTCATGATTGTTTACTTCAAAATTGTGTTAAGCACAACGAGTTTTTGTCTTAAATCCACCAATGTTTCCTTTGCAACTCATTTGCAGCGATTCATGACTTAAACTTGCAAGTACTCCCCCGACTAAAAAAATTCGATAGTACTCGGTGAGCACTCGCAGAATTCTCTATCTATGATTGGGACAATGACCTTGGCATTGTACAAGATCACTTGTTCCCCGGTGATGCATAAAATGACAACAAACAAATCTTCTTGACTTATCAACACATATCCCAAAATCTTATGAAAAAACTTTGAAAGCACTAGAGGAAATAGTTTTAAAATGAAATTATATGATTAGAATGATATATGAACAACCATTTGATGTTACCTCCACCTAGTGGAGCATAGATGTCTTTTCCCTCCTTACCCTATATTGTACTTACAATTTTTTTCTTGTATTTATTATCCCCCATCTACATGTGTGAGCTATCATGCCATCACTATCATGGAGGTAGCATTTTATGTCATTTCTATTGTCTCCTAGCTATGTGCATCAGCTATTATGCCACCACTCTTGGGAGCTTAATGTTTGATGTGGTGTTGTGATGTAAAATATTTTTCTTTCCTATATTCATTTCCTCTCTATGTTAAAATACCGTGATGTGATTGGAATGATATATGAACGCTCATTTGATGTTATCTCCACTTAATGGAGCTTAGATGTCTTTTGCCCTCTTTCTTGCCCTATATTGTACCTACAACTTTTTACTTTGTATTTATCATCCCCTATCTATGTGTGTGAGCTACCATGCTACCAATATTATGGAGACAACATTTTATGTTGTTTATATTGTCTCCTAGCTATGTGCATTATCTTTTATGCCACCACTCTTGGAGGCTTAGTGATGCAGAAGCATCTAAGTTCACAAGCAATCCTATGTCACCCAAAAATATCTCTCAGGCTTTGATCTATTTTGTTTTCTATTGTTAGTTTTTGGTAGCTTACTTGAAATAAAATCAAATTCAAGTTTGGTCAAGTTGAAGGCATCATCTTGTAGGAAGAAGAAATGGATATTTGTAGTTTCAATTTAGTAAAATTTGGAGGAAAATGGCAAAACCTAGACCAGGTTGGGGATTTGGAGAGTTTTCATAACCTTCGTCAGCCTCCAACAAGGTTTTAATAACTTATTAGCCCACAACAAGGTTTCTAAAACCTTTGTTTTTACCAAGTTCAAAAGTTCATTTTTCAAGCAAAATCCAAGCAAGTTGGGAATTCAAAGAGGTTTTATAATCTCCATCGACCTCCAACAAGGTTTTCATCACTTCATCAACCCACGACAAGGCTTCTAAAACCTTTGTTTTTGCCACCAAGTTCAAAAGTCCCTTTTTGTTGACAATTTCCTTCTTGATGGGGTTAGGAGATGTTCTCAAAACCACATCATATGTTAACAAAGTTTTCTAAACCCCATCCGCTTCCAATGGGGTTGTCACAACCCATGACTTTTTTTCAAAGGCATTATGAAGACAAGTTCGGAAGCTAGAAATTTCTTGAATGTGCAATAAAGATTTGGAAATTAGGAAAGTCTTTGAAATGGCAACAAAGAAAATAAAGTGTTTAAAGGTGTTGATGTTAATCGACGTCTAGAGTGGTTCTCACAACCCCGTTGACTTCCAACATGTAAAAGACATTGCAATAGACAAAAGATATAATAAAGATCACATAACACCCATAAGCTCAAGCATGAGCTAAGATAAGAGGAGACATGGTAAAGAAAGAGCACGAACATGTCTTAATCAAAAAGACCGTAGCGACATGAACCACACAACACGTCCATAGCCACTCTAGTAACATGCACCACTAAAGGTGTCTTTACATCATCTACATTCTAACTAAGAACCATAATATACAAGTAAAGGTACATAAATATATACATGTATACACACACATACAGAGATATCCAGCTCAATGATCAAAATCTTAACCAATAAAATAAGAAGAATCTTCCAAATGATATGAGAAGATAATTTTCCCACAAGGTCATCCTTATTCCAATCATGAAATACAATGTCTACCTCTTCTATCACACTATCCTCAAGTAGATATAACATCTCATCATACAAAGATAGACTCAGTAAGAATGCTTGAAAGAGGCTAAATTTCAGATTTTTTCTCCTTTTTTCCCCACAAGATCGGGAAATTTTTTGGGAAAATCAGATTTTAAAAAAACATTCTTTTTTTGAAGAAAAATAGTCAAAAAATACTTATATATATATATTAAAGGGCATTTCCATAGCATAGAGATATTGAGAGCATAAAAAGTAGAGAGTTCAACCCATGAATTGTCTCATAAGACACGGAGAGGAGCATCTGTCAATCCCATCTCCTATCAATTCGTCTCATAATGACATATACAAATCCTTGTTACTTTCCAACCTACCCCTAATCACCTCCTTGGCCCTATCCATGGCCTCATACAAATATCCCATGGGTGTTTTATCCCCACCACTAGTCTCAAGACTTTTACTAGAGGCTCTAAAACTTCTACAACTTGGTCAATCACATCTCAAAAACTAGTAGAATACATGTACCGTGCCACTAGTATGCCATTTTTTTATTTGTGAAGCCAGACTCCATCCACTCGTTTGAAATAAACATTCATTTCAAATTCATCGTCCGTTAACAAAGAGTTTGTAGTGCAAGAAAGAATGTTGCCAACCTTATCACCCCTAGTTGAACTAGCTCATTGCCCTCTATGAAAGAGCCTATCATACAAAAAACCCACATGTGATTATAGATAAATTTGGTAATTGTGCAAACATTCTACAATACCTCCTTACCCATCCAACTTTTCTAATGTCCTCTAGGTTTAGATGAAGGCAATTTGTTGCACATGGGGTAAAAGAACATGGAGTATTTGTCTGTCAGGAATCTCCCAACAACAACAGAAGCAGCAGCATTGTTTGTAATAAATTGAACCACATTTTGTGGCCCTACATCCATGACTACCAAGTCATACATCTCAAACAATGCAAATATAGATTTGATTAAATCTTATGCATCCACAAGTTTCAAATATAGTGCCAATATCACAAGAGACAAGAAGTTGATGAGGGTTCAATTCCTTCTATCTATCCATTCATCTAACAAAATGGTGCAACCACTACTAGCCCACTTTAATCAATGATCTTTAACAACATCTTCAACATCCTATACTACCTCATGGAGCATAGCAACCCTCAATGTCTTATAAGATGGGACTTGAAACCCAGGAGGACCTACAACTACAATAACATCCACCATACCTTGCAAATATGGAGATCTAACAACATGGAATGGGAAGTTGGAGGAACTGAAAATTCGCAATCGCCTTCTTTGCTTGCTCATGGACATTTTTCCTCCATCCCCTATTCTCCAAAGTGGTTTGTGATCCTAGTGTAGTATAGGGAGCGAAGAAAGCATTAATGTTTCCTCTAGCTATGTTTGGGCCACATGTTGTAGGTGTTGACCCAGATTCCCTAAATTATTGTTGTGCACCACCTTCTTCATCTAAATGATTGCTCCTTACATCGTTACAATTAGAAGCTACATCTATCCCAGGTCTCGCCTTTTTTGTCTTACTATTAGTAATCCCTAGAAGAGCTTGTTATACCTAAAAGGTGACATTTGTAGGGTATTCAATGCATTTAGTGGTATCATGTCTTTCGCTTCCTTCGCCAAATGCCATTTGAAGCAAAAATTGTCACCAATGATTTCTTCAAACACTAGTTGCATTTAACCTTCATCGTACTCAAAACCGTTGTGCAATGTGAACAAGATGCAAAAAAATCAAACTAGAAACGCAATGTAAAACCAAAGAAATTATTTGGAGACAAAACTTAAAACCACCCATCCATGTGATTAAATTAAAAAAAGGTTGCACTAAAATGACTAGATGCCCTATGGGACACTTGGATAAGTATAGAAAAACATAACAGGCTAGGAAATGACACATCTCATATTAGCTAATGCAGGCTATTTTGAAGCAAATAATGTCAAAATAAAGATAAAGGTTATTTTGACCCTTTCATAAAAGCTCACAAACTAACTATTTTAAAAAAATATATAGTGTTCAAATTTATCAGGCCACAAAATTACTTTGAATGAATTTGAAAAATGTAAGTGAAACTTGTTGGAACTGATAAGAATAGTACCGGATCCCAGAAGCAGCTGCATGCAAGAAAACCTGTTACAAGAACGAAGCAAGGAAGCAAAAAACAGAAGCAAGGGTTTGGAAAATCTCAGCGGAGTGAGAGCAAAATTCTTATTCCCCAATAAGTAAATACAATAATTACAAAAGCGGCATATAAGGTGAGAAACCCTAAAGCCGGAGAAAGCTAGGTTTGTGCATTTAATAATTAATAAACATATTAATTATTATGCACCTACAAATGACAAGCTTAAGTGAATAGAATAATAGTTAGCATTAATAATTAAACCGAAGTGATTTAATTATAAAGGCAAACGAACTATTACTCTAACACCCCCCCTTAAGCGAAGCTCAGGAGGAAACTAACCTAGCACAGCTATGAAAGCAAAAGAAATGGGTCCCGGCAACAAGGCCTGATCAGGTACCCAACTACAAAGAAATCTCTGTAAACCGGGGAAATAGAGAAAACCCAGTGGGAAAAACTCTACCCCAAAAAGAGATACAACAACATGCTGAAAAAAACATGAAGGAAGGCCTCAACAAGACCCCCCAAGGACAACTTCCATCACCCCAAGCATAGAACACAACTGAAGATAGCGCGGAGATGCAAAGGGTTTGGTGAAGATGTCAGCAACTTGCGCGTTAGTGGGAATGTACTCCAAAGTGAGAACACCATCCTGAATCTGCTGACGGATGAAATGCATATGAAGCTAAATGTGTTTAGTGCGCTGATGCTCCATCGGATTGCGGGAAATGTGAATAGCACTCTGATTATCGCACCACAGAACAGTGGGACGATCAGGAGGAAAACCAAACTCAGTCATCAACTGCCGAAGCCATAAAATCTCCTGACTAGCATGCACTGCTTCTCTGTACTCAGCCTCTGTAGATGAAAGTGCACGAGCATTCTGCTTCTTGCACGACCATGTGATAGGACCAGAGCCAAGGCAAAAGACAAAGCCAGAAGTAGACTTCCGACCATCAATATCACCAGCCCAATCTGAGTCAGTGTAGCCAACAATGTGAGGAACCCCTGATGTGTAATGGAGGCCATATAGAAGTGTGCCCTGAATGTATCTCAAAATACGCTTGGCAGCTTGCCAATGACTCTCATGAGGCTCCTGAGAGAACCAAGAGACAAGACCAACTGCAAAGGAGAGATCAGGACGAGTGTGTGTCAGGTACAACAAACTGCCAACCAACTGCCGATACAAGGTAGGATCCACTGAAGGCGAAGTGCAAGAGGTAGACAAAGTAACACCTGACTGAAAAGGTGTGGGAGCAGGCTTGCAATC
>MU225054.1:1022050-1051504 GCA_018584345.1 Thuja plicata
GGGAAGACAAGACCCTCCCAAGCCAAGTCTGTGCCTCAGAAGATCCTCTATCTGCAATAATTAGCCTACGAGGATCACAATAATAGGCTAATCTCTTAAACTCAGATGCTGACAAAAACGGGGACATCACATGATACCACTGTAATATCTTCCTAGGATATTCTTTCCAAACTCTTACCACGGGAATTTAAACAAATACTTCGCATGCAATTTATTTCAATTTATCCAGCATAATGTACAAGAAATAACAAACTGAAATAGAGAATCTGAAATAAGATATGAATATTGCCTTTAATTCTTTAGTAGAGCAACAAAAAAATCCAATCGTAGCCACAGAACTTAAAGTCAGATTGGATAACCAGAAATATACATTTGAAACACAAAGTGAGATACCTGAGCGATATCTGCAATAGGCAATGGGTTTTTGTCCACTGCCTCCAAGCTCGAAGGTTTCCGTCCTCAAACCTGCTGAAAGCCAAAGCTTCCCAGAATTCTCCAAGAGAAGAAACCAAACATAAAACCAAGCATAATCAGAATGAGCCTCCCCTTCTTTTAAAGCCCATTGCAGTGACTCTTAGTTTTCCCCCTATCTGTCTCTTCATTACCCTTTCTTTTTGTCTTTTTATTTCTCTTTTAAAATTTGATTTCAACTTTGGGAAATAATAATAAAATGACCACTAATTTTTAACTTCACCATTTAAGTCATTTTAATACTCTATTAAATAATTAAATTAAGTCGTCATTAAATTTATTATATTTTGACAACTTAAATTTAATTATTTAATTAATTTTCTGATATCAAAATAAAGGGAACATTACATATAGATAGATCAAAAGATAGACAGATAAATAAATGATAAATGATTTGATAGACAGAGGATGTGATAAATCACAAGATGCTCAAAGGATCAAGACAGATAGAAAGATAATACTCGATAGGCTTGAGAAAGCCAAGAGAGATGAATAGACTATTGCGGAAGTTTGAGAGTGTTGTAGCGAACTAGAGACTGCTATAGCAAGAGAGAGAGAGAGAGAGAGAGAGAGAGAGAGAGTTGTGAAAGCTAAGAGAGTGCTAGAGATTTTTTATTAGAACTTTCAAGAGAGTAACCAAGAAAGATTGAATGGCGGGAAGAGATAAATTTAGAAGGGAGAAAGGGAGGGAAAAAGAGGCTTTCGAGACGTTCTAGAATGTTGCCATGCAACGCGCAAACGTTTGCACAATGCGCTAGTGACCAAGCAAATCACACTAAAAAATGATGGGTGGCAAAGGCAACATGTAGTTAATGCACAAACAACGCTGAAAGATAGCTGCTGAAAAAGACCTTGAGCATCCTGAGAGGGAAAAGGCTGATGCAAGGGCTGAAATGGACCTACTCAAATATTAGGGGAATAGACACTAAAGTGGTTACACAAGTATAGGTTAAATTGCAAAGGGGCAATGCAATTTTCGAGTCTACAATTACAAATCATCTTATATGAATATAAATTAATAAAGATATTATATCATCTATACTGAAAACGTATTCTACTATTGATACAATTTAATAAAGATATTATATTCATCTATACTGAAAACGTATTCTATTATTGATATAATTTAATAAAGATATTAAATAATACAAATACATTATATTATTTGGATAAAGATAATCTACTATATAATACAAATAAATTAATAAAAACGTTCATAGCTGCAAAAGAGAATAATATTTTTTAACACTATTTAAATATATAAAATAGTGTTTTTTAACAAGATATTATAGCGTTTTTTGCAAAGAATTTTTTTAGCGTTCTCTAACACCAATGCAACTATATTATCTTACTAAAAAGCACTATTTAGCAACATACTTTTTAAAGATATTATAGAATAATGTCTTTTAACCCTAGGTATTGCCACATTGCGAACCATATTTTAATAAGTTTTATAGGCAGTTCGAAAAAAAAACCTGAAAATGATCACACTTCCCTTGCTCCGGCTCCTTCAGTTTTTTCACAGTTCGATTCCTATTGACAGCTCCTTCGGATTGATTTTCTCTTCACCGCGACACACTTTTTTTTCATGTGTTTTTGGGGGTATTCGACGACTGACGGTTTGCGGGAAGAGTTCTCACCATTTCTCTAGTTTTAATCATGATTTACATGCATTTTTGCAGAATAAATCGTTATAAAACATTAAAACTGGTCAAAGATTTACTGTGATTTATAGGGAAAATTTTGGCAACATCAGAAATTTTTTTAAAGTCTGCAATTTTGATGTTGTTTTGCTTCTTTGGTCTTAAGTGCTCAATGTAAAATGACTTACTTTGGAAACAAGCTAATATAGATCCCTATGAAAATTTATCACCTCACCTTCATGAATATATTTGATACATTGATTCAGCATAGAGGATTTCGCTTGGTATTGTTCAATACATGGCCTCTCCAATGAAATTGAAAATTTATCCAAGAAGGAACAATATGGTATAAAATTGATACTTCCTTTAGAACCACTTGTTAAGGTAAAATGATAAACCCCAAGTCCTAATCAAATTTTCCATTACTCGTCTTCAATGAAACCCCTAAATGTGCATAGTCTTGCTGATGAATATGATGATTACAAAAGAAAAATCTTATGTCCATACATGAAATTGACAGGTTGGGTCAATGTACAAACAAATAATTTACCACATATATGCCCACAAACATATGATGGTCCATAATAATTATTACAAGGACTCTACTATTATAAAAAAGTGATCAAAGTAATAGAGGAATAAGAGGAAGCACATCGACCATGATATATTCCCACAAAATGATACTCATACCCATGTAACCCCATGTCTTAACACTTAGCGTCATTATTGTCTCTTAACATCACGCATATCACTAACATTATGTGCATGTATCGCATCATCATCCTCAAATAAATCTGCATTATTTGATAGATCGTGAGAAGGAAAATGATAAGTATAAATCTTCAAATTTTGAGTGAGACAAGCCACAAAATGATCACCATTATCATTAACACCTTCCACATCAATCATATCTGGTATCTTTATGTTTCAAAGTCATGCAGCATTGAGTAGCATGCCCATTAGCTTTGATAATTACAAAATTCATCATAATCATATCCGTTAGGCAAGACTTAAGGCATGTCCAATGGCCAAATGGGAAGTAGTGTAATCATATTGGCATTAAGTAAACTTTAAGCTCATTCCAAAGGCTTATGCAATGCTGAAGATCTAAAAATTTGAGGCTGAAAGCAAAAACATTTAAAATCGGCAACATGGTAAGGGTCTTGTTGGTGTGTGTTTTATGACACAGACAACACATAATAAAATACCAAGGGGGTATTCTATCCTCTCTTGAACAAAATCCTCTAATGTGCTAATCAGACGAGTTGTGTGATCACAAAGATAACTCCAAGGTTCCATATGCATGTGATTTTGCTGTTCAGGATAAACTCTTGTGGTAGGATGTGATAGGCCAGCACTGGGGCAAGGAATAAGAAAGATTTAATGCTTTATAATGAAGTTCAGCTTGGTCTATATGTGTCAATCCGGGGGCGTAGACTTGTGAGAAGTGTCGTGGCTATATGCCAATCGAAGGGATGGGAGTCGTGAGCTAAGTGGGAATGAATGCAACTACGAAAAGAAACCTATTGCAAATCGAAATGGAACTGGCGACAGAAACTGTCACTTCCTAGCAACAGGATCTGTTCTACTCTATTCAGGCGATAGGAACTATGCAGAAATTGTAGCAATCTTCGAAACCACTTTAACACAAACCACAAAATTAAATCTGAAACGTGGAATCCAATTCAAATTAAATAACTACAAAAATCACAACAAAGTCTAAAACAAACACATTAATACTGATCACAGAATTCTCAGTGATTTAACATGAAGCACAAGAATTAACTATGAATACAAACTATAGAGCTCGTGATACTTGAAATACCAATCTGAAATTATGCAGAATGTAAGCAATAACAAACACACAAAACTTATAGAATAATATAATAAAATATATACATTCGGTGGCTGAAATTGGGTGCCCTTCCTCCCAGCAAACCGATTAAAGAAAACGCTCAGAGAACTCTTAAATCAATTCAGCACAACAATATTATATTTTTGATATTATGATTCATACATCCCCCTGCTTGAATACAAGATGGCTTATATAGCCATTTTACATAGAAAATGATACTTCTATTTTATGTTTACGGTTTCCACAGAATTTGTTGAACGGTTTTGTTGAAGGATGAGATGGCTTGTGACCATTCTTTCTTGAGGCAAATAAGCCATTTTACATAACAGATGTCAATGCAGGTGAATGTTTGTGTAGCCCGTGGCAGTATCTTCTTAACCAGTTTACCAATAATAAACTATTTTTGTGTTGTTAATATCAAACAGAACAACAGAAAATTACCAAAATATAGAAAAGGTTCCGTGTTGATATTGTGGAAGAACATGATTCGGAGGAGCTATGAAATGTATAAAGATTTCATGGAAATTTGTATGTGGATCCTTTGTCCTCCTCTCACGGCTGTAGGAGACCAATGTAATGTGGGAAGAGGAATCCAGTTGGCGGCTGAAGTGTCCACGCTGGTGAAACAGAATGGAGACTCAACAAAATGCTCACGTTTGAACAAAGAACTCATATGTCATCATGAAAAGAAGTCCTCCGTAGCATGATAGAAGAAAGAGGCGCATACCAAGACAATGATAGAAGGTTCTGATTTGTAAACCAACATGCTGCCATATACTTTTTCTTGATATGTCATAAGCAATATTAGTAAACACAATCTAATTTTATTATCACATATTTTATCTAAAAACTATATTAAATATTACTTATATATATTGAATCATATGCGACATAGAATGATAAAATGATAGGATATAGAATGGAAATGGAACGTGAGAATGGATATGAAGGCGTGTGAAATAGGCTCAAATATAGCATAAAATGAGACATAAATAGCTCTCATTAGGATGATTTTCTGAAAACCTCCAAGGGGACTTATGTAGTTGTTCAACATTTTATCCTTCAAATAATTTTGCCTTTGAGCTTATGGATTCTACTTCTACTGAGATTTTTAAAAAAAAAGGAAAAAGATTAAGGGTTGAAGGAAATTATTATAACTCTAAACTAGACTTGTGAACTCTAGAGACAAGACTGCAAAAAATGGAATCTGAAACCTATTCTTGCTTTGCCAAATTCAACAACTCCACAAGAACAATGCAATCTTCTAAGGCATTCTAAGGATTTTCACATCACAGATATTCAAACAATGAATAAAGTAATGGAAGTTAAATTTTCTATCACAAGTTCAACCTAACTTTGCACAATAGTTGAAAATCATCCAACTATCAAAAGTAGGAATATATTGATTCCACAATGAACATTCTCATCAAATCCTTCATTCAATTTAACAACTTGAAAATAAAATCTACTCTAAATGAGAGACAAGAAACCATGCAACTTGCAAAAGATATCAAATTCACCAACAATTGAACAATGAATTTACTTAAGTGTTTTATGCAACAATTTCTCTGAATTTCCCTTTACAAATGAGAGTGGGGTTTCTATAGGAGTTCAAAAACAAATGAAGGGCTAAGATCAATGGCCAGGATTTAGACAACTATACCCTAATTAGGGTTTAAAATGATTATCCAATGAGAACCAATGAAAAATGAACAACTCAGATGGAGCTTATCCTGAAGGGAGGAAAAAGTCAAGTTCGTTGAACTTGGACACCTTGTCTTGAAATTGTCTAATTGGAGGAGATAGGTGGTTGCCACCTCAGCATGCTTATCTCTTTGAATGAAGTTATCTTTGAACACTTCTATTTTGGAAAATTGGGATTGCATCATCTTTAAACCTCCTTGAACTTAGAATTTATTTTCTCTTTTGAATGTTCTTTAATCCAAGATTTTGGACTTCTTGGTGTGAACTTTGAAATTTGCAAGATGTCTTCAAAATTTTCGATTGCCCATACATTCTTCTTGTCTTGAAATTCTTCGTAGGTGATGAAGTCCTTAGTTGTGTTTGTTTTCCTCATCTGTGATGTCATCTTTTCTTATACCATTTGAATTCCTTCCTTTGATCTTGATCTTGATCTTTGGAAATCCCGAGTTGTTGTAGCATCTCTTTCATCTTTGTCTGCCCTTGATTATTCACTTTGCATTGGACCTGCAAAACAACATTGAGAAAATTGTCAATAACTCATTAAAATGACTTCACCAACCTTACCTTAAGAATCTGGAAATGGCTTTATGAATTTTGGAAAAGATGAAGTCTCATCCTTGGAAATGCACTTACAAGTCTGATTTTCAGGAAATTTCCCATACTTAGGCAATTTTCACTATTGCTTCCTTAGTGATTTCATCCTCTAAAAATCCTCTCCAAAATTCACACCTTCTCTCTCTAGAAACTTGTACATCTTTTTTTCTATGCATAAACTTAACAATTTCCCTTTGAAACTTGGCTTTTCCTCTTTCTCACTTGGAACTTTCTCTGGATACTTGGTGATCTCAACCTCAATGGCTTTGGATTCCACAATTTTCAAACTTTTCTCTCGCTCTAGACAGTGAATTTCATCTCTTAGGCTGTCAACACTTAGCCAATTTTCATCATGAGAGGGTGGATTCTGCTTGGTTTGTGGATTTTCTTTTGAAAACGGGAATTTTCCAAACTTGGAGGAGCGGACTTTGTAATCACTTGTGGATTTTCCTTGTTTTACCTTGCGTGGAATAAGGAATTCTTCCTTTCTTTGATCGGACTTGGCATGGGTTTGAGTATTTTCCTCATGAGAGGTCAAACTTCATGTATGTTTGTGGAAATCTCCATGCCTTAGACAAATTTTCATGCCTTCCCAAGGTTGAACGGACTTGGCATGGGTTTGTGGAACTTCCTCATTTTACCTAGGGTGGATTTGACATTGAATTGAGGATTTTTCTCTTCTTTGGAGCGAACTTCATGCTCAACCAAGGATTTTCAAACTTTTAACAATTTCACATCATCCCAGTTGGGTGGACTTGAGGCTTGTGGACTTTATCAACACCTAACCAATTTTCTTCCTAACCTTGGCGGACTTCATCATGGATCAAGGAATTTTCCATGACTTAACCAAATTTTCTCCCTTGAAATTTCTCTCTCCACGACGGACTTTGATGACATTTGACCCGTTTGTTTCGCGGAGTTTGTGCATGTTGGAATTGCCAATTCTGGAATTGAATCCATTCTGGAATTCTACTATTCTCAAAACGAATTCTAGAATATGGGCTTGTCTTGTTTGGTTCACCTGGAAGATGACTGAGAAGATGCAAATTTTGCATTTGGTTCCACACAACTAGAATTGGAATTGGAATTTTGTTTTTGCACACATACACATATATATACACACACACACGTGTGTATATACACACATATACATACATGTGTGTGTATATACACACACATGTGTGTGTATGTATACATAGTGTATATATACACACACGTGTGTGTACGTGTGTGTGTATATACACACATGTGTGTATATATACACATATACACACACATATATATATACATATACACACACATACATGTATGTATATACACATGTATACACATATACACACGTGTATATATATACATATATACACACATACACATATAACATGTGTGTATACACGTGTGTATATACATGTGCATATATACACTCGTGTGTATATATACTATATATGCATGTGTATATATACACACATGTATATATACGCGTGTGTATACACACACGTATATATACACGTGTGTATGTGTGTTTATATATATATATATACACACATGTATACACATATACACACATGTATATATATATATACACACACACACATGTGTGTATACACATATACACATATATACAAACATTTGTGTATATATATACACATATACACACGTGTGTGTATACACACGTGTGTATATACACACATGTGTATATAGACACATATGTATATATACACATATGTATATACACTCATGTGTGTACATACACTCATGTGTATATATACACACATGTATATATATATACATCCTTATAGCAATATAATATTGACACAAAAATGGGAATGGATTTTCCTTCCCAAAATAATACTCTCAATTCCAATTCCACTTTCCAATTCCAAATCCAGGAGGTGGAATTGTAGAATGCTCAAAATGGCCCAAAATTAGAATTCGCAAAAACCTATTCCAATTTTTTATTTTGGAAACAAACACTGAATTGAACAATTCCGGAATTCAGAAATGTCGATTCCTGGTCAATTCCGCGAAACAAACGAGCCCTTGAGGAATTTCCAACACGAACTATTTTCTTCCTCTTTGCTAGAGTGGATTTCATCATGGATTAAGGATTTTGCTTGTTTTTCCTTGGGAGGACTTCATGTAAAATTGTGGAATTTCCTAACACTTGACAATACTTAACCAGATTTGAAGTCATCCTAGGCTGGGCCGACTCAGCTTGGAAATAGGAATGTTCCATGAGCACACTTCATTTAGACACAGGAATTTCCATGAATTCTTTAGCGGACTTCATGCCTTGATGAGGATTTTGTCATGCCTTAGACAAATTTCTCATCTATTCAAGGCGGATTTTATCTTGGTTTGAGAAGTTTCTTCATTGTCTACCTCCTGAAAAGATTAAAAAAATCTAAGTTAGGAGAGGGTATAAAATTTACGAATGCAAAGTATGGAATTTTAAGTCTAATTAAATCTTATATTCTGATTTCACTTTGCATTCCTACATCCAAAATTCATCTTCAATCCTTTAAAATTTAAAATTTCAATCAAGAATTAGGACTGAAAGTATGAAAAAGCAAGGATGAAAACATTGAATCTGCCCCAATTCTGAGAATTTGCAGATTGAAATCTTGAATTTAGAATGAAAATCCCCTTCAAATCTGCATAAACTTTTTAGTACCTGTCAACCAGATTAGAAAACTTTCACAAAATTTAAGAAAATTGCCTGAAAATCACTTCTAAACGTGAAAGAACTTCGAATTTTGAATGGAAAACTCCCAGCAAAATGAAAATTCTTTTGAAATCCTTGATCTGTATCAAGAAACTATCCTCAATTAGCATGAAATTCAATCTGAAAGTCGTCCAAAACCCTCTCCTTACTCTGAAATCAGAAAATTGCTAACTCCAGAGCTGTTATTTTCAACTTGTGAATGAACAAATTACCAAGTCCATATATTTATAGGAATTGTGGATGGCCAAGAAGAGGTCGATTTGCTTTATTTCTTTCTTGTTTTTTTCTTTTTATTTTTATTTTTTTCCTTCTTTAATCCTCGTGAACTTGATCAATTTTCCTGAAGAGAAAGCTTGTTTTTGTTTTTCTCTTTCTAATTTTTTTGCTTTCTTCACAAGTTGATCCTCTTCATTGCTATATTCTAGAAGTTCTCATGTGGGCGGACTTTGTGTTAAAATAAGGATTTTGTGCTTGATAGGGTGAACTTCACCATGAAACAAGAATTTTTACTCTCCTTGATCAGACTTCATGTGGAAATGAGGAATTTCCATGTTAGGAGAGATCGAACTTCATGTGTGTTTTGGAAAAGGTTCAAGTCAGACTTCACATGCGTTTTGGAAAAGTTTCGAGTCGGACTTCACATGCGCTTTGGAAATTTCCATGCCTTAGACAAATTTTAAGCCTTTCCATCATGAGCCGAGTTCACTGCAATTGAGGATTTTCGAACTTGGAAGGCAAAATATTCATATAAAATATAACATTTAAGTATAAGAAAGGACTTATACTTTAAGTTATATTTTATATAAATACTATCAAAATGTTTGAGAGTGGTTTCAGATCTCTAGGAGTCATAATCCGATTTTGGATTTTGGAAGATCCTAGAATTTTTCAGACTTGGTCAAATTTCAGTAATTAGCACACTTCCATTAGTGTTCTTCTCCATAGCTTCTCCTGACTTTTCCGAGATAATTTTGATACTTGAACAAGAATTTTCTAAGAATTTTCACAATTTTGAATGCTTTTTCCTCATTTTGAAATCTTGAAATTTACACTTTTCATGTTTTTTCATGAGATCCTAGATGAACTTGAAGTTGAAAACAGGCATTTTACACTTGGGTGCAACTTTGACCTTACTAAAAATAGAAATTTCTAAAAATTAAAAAAGCAAAAAACCAACTTTCTAAATTTAGAAAAAGACTAAAAAAAAGCAGGTTCCTAGATTGCCCCCAAAATGCCAAAAATTGAAACTTCCAAAACAAGCATAAAAAGTAACTTTCCCTAAAAAACAAGTTGTCCAAATTGACCTCAAGCAATGTCAATCTTTGTCCCTTGGCCCTTCTGAACACCTCTATGGCATTAGAATACTCATTTGATCATGCTTTCTTCCTTTCACTTTTTGATGACACTCCAAAACTCGGAATGAACTCCTAAACTTGAAAACCTTAAACTTTCACTAGCAAAAAACCGAAGATTGAAGCAGAGAAACCTAAACAAAACCCTAAAAAAGGCAACAAACTAGGTGTCCCCATTTACAATGGGGCAATATGTGATTACGTCACAAAAGGGTCTCTAGCCTTTTCATTGTTTGTCACTATCCTTTTGAAACCCATTTTACTTTTGAAACTTAGAAGGGTGGGAAGAAGTGAAATGAGCACAAGAAAACCATACTTAAGCATGTTTGCTAATAATAACTTTAAGTCCACATTTTTTACACGTGCACACAAATCAATATATGAAGCACAAACTATTAAGATACATGATCTGTTGGATATGAGACATCAATCCTTTAACTAAATATTCTTTCCAGCTCAACATCAAAGAGTTGATGTTGCATCTTAATACACAAGAACTCAAATCTAATGACAACTCATTACATCCTCGTATACAAGCAAACAAATCTGAAATTGTAGTTTTCAATGTTTCAACTCATATTGACATGAGAGTGATGCACAAATGGCAAAACAAAAAAAGGTATGAATAGACCCATATGGAAGATATTCTTGTAAAATGCTTGGTTAATAACTTATGCTCAATGTATAAAAGCCAAACCTACAACGGTAAAAGGCCTCAAATGTGTTAGTGGATCACCTTTACTATTGTAGACTTCAAACCAAGGTGCTACAAACCCAACTAAAATGGATAAGTCACAATCTCACATATAATTGGAGTATATTGTGCTTCAATAGATCCATTCTTATCTTTCTCGTTAGGCAAGGCATTTAGCTTTATTCTCCATTCTATCAAGTCTTTCAATAAGTGTGTCAAGGACAAAAAGAGGACAACTACAGGTAAGTACAAAAGAGACCAAGAGTCGTGTTGTAATGTCCCTTTTTTAAAACATTAGAAGTCAACTAAATAATTAAGTTTAAGTTGTCAAATTATATCAAATTTAATGACAACTTAATTTAATTATTTAATATAGTATTAAAATGACTTTAATGAAGCTTAGTGAAAATTAATAAAGTCATTTTAATTCAAAGAGGGAATAATAAAGAGACAAAGAAAAAGAATATCAAGATGTTCTTTCTAGGGTGTGCTTGATTATCCATGGGTAATAATCCTTATTGCCCTCACAACCATAGACGATGATTCATCTCCCCTGAGCACTCTGATATATTGAACTGCATATTCTTTATTCAATTGTTATATATAAATGAGATCACACATCTCATTATAAATATGTAAGCGATCCCCTTTCGCCAAGGGACACCACTCTTATTAATAGAATTATATATATTAAATAATTATATTAATATAATATAATATCAATATATTATTATATTATCTCACAATAATAATATAAATATAATCACAATCTTTGCGATATCTCCGACCACAGCTACAATAAATCAACACTCCTCTTAGCTAGGGAGGAATCCTACTCGACATCCGACACAAGTGTTCGTCGTGGAATCACTCACATGATGTTGTCATCTTACAATGATGGTCACCATAGCTACTCCCAGAGGGTGACTCAATACAGTTAGTCTCCATATCAATTGGTCTTCATATCAATTAGTCTTCCATCAATTAGTTCCATATCAATGATCGTGAATCTGGAGAATGCTTTATTATTGTAAATTCTTGACCATTGATTTGCATAATGGCATAGTAAACATTCATTTCTCAAGTGATTTGATGCATAGCTTGAGACCATGTTAATTGTCTTACCATTGAACAGTCCTCCCAATGCTAGAAATCAACACTCCCTCTTAGCTAGGGAGGAATCCTTAACATTTACAAGTTACATCATCTTATTGTGATGATTGACCACAACGGCTACATCTATATGTGGAAAGAAAAGATATCACCTCTCTGTGATATCAACCATCGTGACTTATCCATTGATATCACTTCACGTGATATGCACCATTATGGCTATCCATAGATATCACCTCACGTGATACCTGCCATTATGGCTTATAGATATCTCCACACATAATATCCACCAATATGGCTTATCCATAGATATCACCTCACGTGATGTCCACCGTTATGGCTACCCATAGATATTACTTCACGAGATATCAACCATTATTGTGAGATCATCACCTCACAATGATGATAAGATGCACAAGTGTTCATCATTGTGAGATCATCACCTCACAATGATATTCACCATGGCTCATCCAAAGGGTAAAAACACAAGTACAAGAAAAACACCACGAACTCTCTCACGTGGTGTTGTCATGGCGTCACACACATGACATCCACCGTAAACCATATCAAAGGGTGGTCATAAGGGTTTACACCTCAAGTTTCCCTTCAATGCATTAACAGGGACTTGCACCTCAAACTTCTCCCTCATAGAGAAGAATGCATTAAGCAGATCTTCATGATGACGTGGCTCCCTCTGAAATAGATATCAACCTTCTGACGTCCTTCATCCAAGATTTCTTCAGATGAAATGTCAGACTCCCTCTGAATCTGATATCAACCTTCTGACCTCCTCGTCCAAGGTTGCTTCTAATGAAATGTCAGACTCCCTCTAAATCTGATATTAACCTTCTGACCTCCTCGTCCAAGGTTGCCTCAAATGGATTGTTAGACTCCCTCTTCTTCACCCTTGACGGCATAATGAAGTGATGTCTTTCCTTCATCATCTAGATCAAAAGGATCCACTCCTTCATTCATAAGCTTTTGAATGAAGCCCATTCGCAGAGACTCGCTGATATAATATCAGTGGGTGCTTCAGCCTCTCAAAATAAGATTGTGGTTGTCGGGACAGTGATAGCAGCAACGCCGCCATGATCACATCAGCCCCCTATTAAAAGCAATATCCAAAGGTGTGTCTCCATTAGCATTCTTGGTGTCCACCAATTGATCGTGAACAATGGCCTCTCTTGCCGCTCTGTGAGGTGCCTATACGGGTTCACTTAATAAGTTCTAATCATTAACCGACTATTTTGTAAGACCATGACACTGTAGTTTGGTTGATATCGACCAAGAATCCTACCCACATTCATTCGATATAATCCTGTAGCATGGATTTCCTTGACAACCACATAGTAATGAGTCTCAGAACTCTTCTCAAATGCAAAAACACTAAATCGGTATATCTTCAAGCTTCATGCAAATACACAAACAGATAGGACAATATTCTCTATGACCTTACTTCAATGAACCTCAGACAGAGATGTCTAGAGCCGCTATAATCACAAGAAACTGTATGTTTTCTTACTAACCATGCCTTTCACCTTTTCTTCACATCAACAGCCAGATTATTTTTTTTTCATCCAATGACCCACCACATATAAACACAGACACAACACGTAACATTTTTACTTCCTAAGCTCACTTTCACTAGGATGACTTTCCCTTTGCCAGTCCAGAAATGATGATAGGGATGCTAATTCAATATATTTCATTTATCCTTGATAGCGGTAGTGATTTCCCAATGACGAATCCTTGAATCGAAGCGTATCTTTACCATCAAAAACTACAACGCAAAGAAATGAATGGAGCAAAAGATATGGACAGAGATCCCTTGGAGACTCCATGCGATTTTGCCACACTTCAAATCATGGCAAGTGCACCAATTGTATACACATCCCTAATCACAAGCCTATCATCATCTTTATGAGCCAATCGTGCTCACGATTCATTGAAGACCGCCAAGCTCAAGTAAAAAAATCATCGTGGACCACTGCACATAAGAATGCCAATCACAAGCCCAAATCATCAAAATCGGTCTGCACAATTGAAAGGCCAACACAAATTCTCTCAATTTGTCGATAAGATTGCCTGTTGTAAATACAAGCCTCAACTCAAGTACTTCACGTGAGTGCTACCAAAACCAATATTTGGAATTGCCATGCAAAGTCTACACTGACTCCATGATAGGGTGAAAACTTGATCTCCAACCAAACAATTTGTAATTATGTGATGCTTTCCAGAATGTGGTGTCCACTAAACTGAGCTGGATGGGCTGGGTGTGACTCTGCATGTGCAGTACTTGAATCGTCAATAATATCTCATGACTACCGACAACAATATTGATAATATGGGTCTTTTCATGACTGTAACGATACAATGTGCAACAATCTGATTAGTGCTTCTACTGCATCACAATCATCCATCTCTAACAGTGAACCCAAGGGTTAAAAATGGGATTTCTCAACAGTGGCCATGGCAGATGTGGCATGTGCTTCCTTCAAGAATGAGTGGTGTCGTGCATACATTCACAGGTTAGGATTGTTTTGTTCACAAGTGATGTCGCTCTTATATCCCTCAAATCTTTTTCTACTCCATGATTGATTCATTTGGTATCATTAAGCAGTGCGCTAATGTTATGGTATAATTACAAAGATAAATGGGACGCTTCAAAAATATCTATTCTCCTCGTATGGTGTCATCATGGGATATAGTCAAATCATCGAATATCTAAGTCAAAGTTTTTAGGAGATAAGTCTATGAATATATCTGATGTCTCTAAGCCTTCTATCCAAGACTTCCATATTTGTATCACTCTATTTATGATTCCAAAATATGCAATCAATCTCTGGTTTATTACTCAACATATATATATATATATATATATATATATATATATATATATATATATATAATGATTTCCACATATCCCAGGAATATAGTTGGCATCCATATGCGATCTCAGGTGCTTCCAATCTAGAGTTAACATCTTGGAATCCCCCGATAGGTGAATGATATATTCTAAGCAGTCGTAAGCACAAAATGTAAGGCATTCGAAATGATGATAAATGTGGATCAAAACTCAAACATAAATGGGCAAAGTGCTTATATCATCAAGCAACCAAACTACATAGAATGGACGCCAACACAAAAGATCACAATATGATGTGCCAAACTCAAGCGATGATCAATATAAAAGTCGATCATAATCTGATCATGGGAAGAATACTTTTGTTTTACAAACAGGTACCAATGCTACCACATTTGGTTTCCAAAATCATATTTAGGCAGTAGCTATTAAAGAATAGTCTAAAAGAAGAGAAATTGCATACCATTCACACACTACACTCTGGATCAGACCCACCAAATCTTCAAATAAATTGTGCAGACCTTGCGAGCATCAAATTTGTCGAAGACACGCAAGACTGAAGACTTTGGATAGCACATCGACTGTAGACTTTGCTTCAATTTTGTGATTATCAACCTGATTCAATAATGAAGAAAGCTTCCCGATCTATTGGAAGAAAGATCGGCCTTCTTAACTTCAAGGTGCAGCATCGATATTTAGTTTTCTCGCATATGCAGCAATATATTTTCTCCTCGTCACAAAAAATAGGCACAGGAAACGATCCTGCTCTGATACCATGTTTTTAGGGTGTGCTTGATTATCCATCGGTAATAATCCTTATTGCCCTCACAACCATAAACGATACATTCATCTCCCCCGAGCACTCTGATATATTGAACTACATATTCTTTATTCAAATCTTTATATAAAAAATGAGATCACACATCTTATTATAAATATGTAAGAGATGCCCTTTCGCCAAGGGACCACTCTTATTAATAGAATTATATATATTTATAATATAATATCAATATATTATTATATTAATATTTTATAATATTAATATAATATCAATATATTATTATATTATCTCACAATAATAATATAAATATAATCACAATCTTTGCGATATCTATTGTGGCTTGTGGATTCCGACCACAGTTACAATAAAATCAACACAAGAGACAAGCAGAGGGAAAACAAAGTCACAGGTTGTGTTGTTAAAGAACATTGAGAGACTCATTTTGGATATGCTTGGTTAATTATTTTTTATGGGAGAATTTTGGGAAGCTTTGGCTTTCAATTTTGAAAACCTGAGGATGGAAACCTTCAGGATTTCTTGGTGGATTGGATGGAAACCCAATTCATCTTTGGAGGTAGATTCGCGGTGGAGTTCACAGTTGGGCAAATTTGTGAAGTCTTCATCTGAAGATAAACTTGCAGTAATAAGAGGTATTTCATATCTGTCTGAAAAATAAGGTTGTAGTGATTTATCTTCATATTTAATTTAAGTTATCTATTTCAATCTGATATTTATGATTTTTAGTATAGTTTGTTGGATAAAAAGAAATCAATTTGCATGCAAATTGTGTGCTTAAATTCCTGTGAAACATTTGGAAAATTTGGAGCAAATATCTATAGGGGGATATTTCAGTGGTATCAAAGCAATCTCTCTTGCCAACCTAAAAGGTAAACATTACAGAAATCATTTTTTAGAATTGAATTTGAGGGCAAATTTGCAATAAGATTTCAGATTGATTGTAAACGATATTTGTCCTAAGCCTTCATTTTGTAATGGAATAATATTTTTTGGAGGTACTTATTTAACACTGGGGTTACCTTTCTATATATTGCAGAATATGAAGAATATTTGAATTAAATAAAATGATGTTGGGTTATTAAATAATTTGATTAATCCATAAGAGTCGTCTTATAAAATATTTGCAAGTGAGAGTTTTCAATGATTGGGTGCGGCAATATTGTAATGACCCTAACCGGCCATTTCTCGGATTTTCTCAAATAAATCTCATACAAATTTGAACATTTAAACACATGCAATAAACAGTTGATTCGACAACAATAAACTAGCAAATATCCCAATAAAAACTCAGCAAATATTATTGCGTAAAACAACAGCAATACAATAATAATGGGATTTCCACAATCCAAAATCTGAACTACAATATTCAGCAGAATGGCAATCAACAGAAAAGAACCTGTGAATGCAATGGCAAACTCTGCAGTGAATCCGCACTGGAGACGAACTGGGGCTACATCCAATCCTCCTCTGAGCCAAAAGGGTTTTTGTCCTGAACGCTGAATTCGAAAGCTGAAGCTTCTTGATATCTCCAAGAGATAAAATATCATATCATAAACTAAGCATCCCCAAATGAGCCTTCAATCCTTCTTTTAAAGCAATGGTTGTGACTCTTCAGTTTCCCCTCTCTGTCTTTTCATATTCTCACTTAAAGTCACTTTTTAAATAAATACAACCATTGGTTATAAAGTGACATAATGAAATAAAGTGAGGAATCTTCTGGCATTAAAACGGAGGACCAAATGAACTCAGATAGAGACGTGTGATAGCTTGCCGGAAAGCTCTCGGCGAGACGCTCTGAGTCCACTACTAAAATGCCAGGAACACTGAGTTCTTCCTACTTACTATAAATAGTAAGCACCCTAGGAACCCTGCAGAAACTTGTCCGATTGGCCTGAAACTGAAAACACCTAGGCCAAACACCCCTCTGATCCTCTGCCAAACCTCGGTTAGCCCACCGGATCATGATAAAAAGGCTAACTATAAGGCACGAGATAATGTGCCCAAAAGGGGACATTACAAATATCATATTCAGTGAGGCAATGTAACATGTTTTTGGAAGTCGGTCGTTTCATTTCCATTAAGCACAAAGCTTTCTAATGGAGTTACGATTCCATGAAGAAAATATTGAACTTAAGATTAAAATGTTTTTTTATCATTGCCGTGATTTTTAGAAATAAATTTGTTTCAAGAATACTTGCGGTGTTAATTGCTTAGTTTTTCCAAGATTGGGCCCTTCCGTGATACAGGAAAGTACAGGATTGGGTTATGTTTGAATTTTTTGTGTTACTACACGGTTTCAAGAATACTTGTGGTGTTAATTGCTTAGTTTTTCCAAGATTGGGCCCTTCCGTGATACAGGAAAGTACAGGATTGGGTTATGTTTGAATTTTTTGTGTTACTACACGGTTCATTCGCAGTTTTGTGCATTTTGTCTGATTCTACGAATTCTATCCGACTTGTAGTGGCTGTGACATAGCCGTTTCTTGGTGTGGACGGATGTTGAAGTTTTTGGGAGTCTCCGTATAAAATTTTTTATCAGACAGGAATCTCTATGTTGGTCTGAACTGCATCTACCCTATTGTCATTGGAATATAGAAACCATGAGTATTTGAAACACCTCAAATCTTCCAAAAAACGTAAAGAACATGTGGCAGTGACCAATCACAGGCCAGTCAAGTCTGCTTTCCAGATTTGACGTTTTTTATGTTCTGGTGGTTAGGAAACGGGCAAATCTTTAAATGGAGCGGAGATTTTAAGTTGTCATGACTCGTGAATTTATGGTGTCGTAAATGACTGCTTCTTTGTAGGCTGATTATATTCTTGCAAATATTGAAGGTACAGTTTATAGTTGTCTGTCGTTCATTTCTTGTGTAAGGAATTTACTGTTTGAAGATAAGTGTTGCCATGAGAACACAAATCTGGGTTGTGTGAAGGTTATTGTTGTGCTAGACTTTACAAATTATTTGGTCTGTGCGTATGGAGCATTCACAGGAGGATAAGTGAACAGTTTATGAGTACAACTAATATTGATCGGGTTTCATGTGAACCAATAGGAGTTTTGCATTAAATATTTTTCTCCATTGGATTCCTCTCATAATCATTTATGATTGCTTTGAAACGTTGACAGTAGAGGAGCACATTTTGTGATTGGTACTCTATTTCTCATCTTCAGACTTGTACAGTGGAACACTTTTATGCAATTCTGAGCAAAGATTACTGTTTTTTCAGTTTTACATTGGAGGTTGGCCGCATCTGCTCATTGGAGGTGTAGAAGTTTCAAGGTGAGTTGGGTGTTTGTATTCTTGGTTGTCAGTTCATATCCTAGCCGACACTTGGATTTCCAGCATTTCATACTTTCTTCAATCTCAGCGTAAGGCAGAATTCGCGGTGGCTTTTATTGAAGACAGAATTGTCGGGGCTCAAGTTGTTCTAAATGCCTCTGTTTTACTGCTCCTGAGGCTGTTCAAAATCCATTCTGTCTCAACTGCTATCATTCACCAACCTACAGTGTTGTGTGTGAGTTTGGGGCATTTGTTGTGCTCATTCTTCCTTGGTGTGGAGTTTGATGTGATTATTCTAGTGTTGGCTCAGACTGAATTGTGGCCTCAGTTTCTGAAAATTGGTTCATTGAATGCATATTGGTGATCTTCTTGTTGTGAGTTAATGTCTGTAAATCTATTGTTGAATCTATAGAAAACTACAGTATTAATAAGGGAGCCTTTCACTGATTTTTGGAAGACACTACAAGCTTATACGGTGACGTTATCACCTTCAGAAGTTAATCTCAGCACTCTTCAGACAACAGCTCATTCAAGGTACTTTGAAGTTCAATTCCATGACTGAATTCATGACATTCATTTCATGTCAATGTTTTGCCTAATGCATTTTTAGAAAGCATGAATGTGTCAAATTAACACACATGTTATTCATGAATCAAAAATCTAGAGGCTTTCACCACAACAGCGTTAAACCTAAACTCAAAAAACATATCCATTATACATGCTTGCAAACTGTTTGCTAAAATGCCTTAGTAGCTGAACTAGTGGAAGTAGTGTTAAAAAATTCAGTGGCAAACAAGGGTAGGACACTACAATGGTATCAGTTTGGGAAAAAACAAAATGAAGTCAATGGCAGATCAGAAAAGTAATATTTTTTTCAAAAGAATTTAATGATACATTCAATGGTGACCAGATAAGGGACTTGCAGAAAGAAAAGGAAGTAGGAAACTGGCTCTATGTAATTGGATTACAGTTGGAGTCCACGAATTTTCTTGATGTTGTTCTCTCTAAGTTGGAAGAATTAGACTCGTATTTGTCCAAAGTAGACCAATCAGATTGGAAGCTTCTGAATTGGGCTTTGCAGCCCTCAATGCTCGCTTTGGTCTAGTTCAAGTTTATGGAACATCCTTATGAAGAGGTGAGACTTGTAGTTGCTACTTTCTACAGTGTGATCGCAAGAATAACAACTCCTAGAGATCCCTACAATGATGACATATTGAAGAAGGTTCTACAGCTGATTGTGGAGAGCCTACATGGGTTAAATGATGTCAAAGCCCCCACTTTTGGTAAGAGGGCTAAGATTTTAGAAATTATGGCAAAAACCTGATCATTTATCATTATGTTGGATCTCAAATGTGAAAAAATGTTTCAATGCTTCTTAGCTGAAATCAGGAAATATCATCCATACAATGTGAGGGCTTGTATGCAAACTATTATGTCCTTAATCTTAAGATGAGGGTGATAAAATCTGTAAGCAGTTGCAAACAGACTTGTTGGCCATTTGAAGAAAGGAGCATAATACCTCACCTATGGCTTATGAGTTCTCAAAAGGGCTGATTGAGGAGAAGATTGAAGGGTTCAAGAAACAGATCACTAAAGATGAATTAATCTCAATGGACTTACAGTTTGCAATGTCTTCCAAAAAAAAGTAAGAACCAAATGAGAAGGGAGCAGATTTGTTTCACATGTTAGGGGACTTGGACACCTGATCACAATTGTGGGGTTAGTAAGTTTGATAAGTTAGCCAAAGAAGTTTGGAACAACGATGAAGAAGATAGGAATTCCATAGCTTTGTTCCAACAAAATAATACAACTGCTTGTGAGGAGATGCATTCAGTTGTTGTTATAGGTAAGGGATATATGAACTTCTATATTGGTGACTTGGAAGTTGTGATTGACAAACATTTTGATGAGGATAGTCTTATTCAAGGAGAGAACATTTCAAAGTCTCAAGATGTTTCCAATGAGGTGCATGAACCTTTATATGGTGAGAAATGATTGAAAATAATGACATAGCAGCAACCTTGACTCTATATGTAGATCAATCAAACAAGGAGTTTGGGCCTATGATGATATTGATGACACCCTTGAAAGGCGTGATGAATCATGTGTTCCCTATACCAGCAGTTCACTTATGCATGATAGTAGTTTGGAGGACCAATCAAACAATACATTCCAAGATGGTGTTGTGACACATACTTTGAAAAATCAGCTGAAGATCCCCGATGATGTGATAGTTGCAGCCTTTATACATTTTGATGACTCACAAGATCATTGAAGACCTTGACTGGAAGGTTTAAATTGAAAGAAGGCAAAAGGGCATGGGAAGTGATTCTTATTTCGCAAACTTGCAAGTGGTCAAAGTGGCTCTGGAATCAATGAAATCTTGTGTTCGACAGGGACACGGCCTCTTCTTTGGAACCCCGCTCCCCTCCCAAGTACGAAACAGGGACGGGAATTCCTGTCCCCTTTTTGTCCTTTTTTTCCAAAAAATGGGGACGTTTCCAAAACGGACTTTTGGGGGGGTTAGGAAACTTGGGGACGACATTAGGTACCGGGGACGGCGTAGTTGTCTCCTCGCCGTCCCCGGTACGTAATGTCGTCCCCTTTTTCCCAGCTATGAAAAACGTTCGTCATTTTTGGAAAAAATTACTTTATTTTTGAATTGTTGGGCAGGCCCTACGTGGGTAGAAGTATCAATTAAAAATTATCAGACCCTATTTGGAGGCTAAAAAGGTTAAGTCTTATACATTTCTTCATTTCAACCATTCTTGGCAAGAAGAAGAAAAAAGAGCAGCAGTAAGAAAGTTTTCGTTTTTGAGTTGCAAGAGGGTTTGGCATAAAATCTTCTTCATTCCAGGTATGTGTTTCATCTTCCATTTGTTTTCATTTCATTTTACATTTGTTTTGCATTGTGCAACATATAAAGAGGGCATTTTGACTGATTTTTTTTTCTTTTTAACTTGCAGCAGTGTTATATATTATAATATTTCATAATAATGAGCAGCACCAGTGAGTGGCATATATCATTTGCAAATGCATTATTGATTTTGATTATTATGGACATCTGATTATGGAATCAAACTTCTATGTTATTGTTTACTGTTTAGTATTTTAGTTGGACTTCTCTTTATGTCATTTCATGCATGAAACTTGGAGCCTTTGGGCATTTTTGTTATATGTACACCATATTTTTACAATGAAAGTATTTGAATTTTGTTATGCTATGTATTAATTGTATTGAGCTTCTAAAATGTCTATGGTGAATGGTTTATCAATGTTATGATATGCATATTTGAATTCTCTCTTTATATATAAAAATTCCCCTATTTTTTTAATAGTCGTCACCTACCGTCCCCTAAAAATTGGCTTTGAACCGTACCCGTACCAGAAACATGTCCCCGTCCCCGAAACTCTATGGAGCATAGATGAAATCTACTTATTTGAGTTTACTTTCAGACAGGAATCATATTTTAAAGATTGTTGATGTGTATGTTGATAAATTGAAGAGGAGGATGAGGTTAATAAGCTAATCAAGGAGATTAATGATACGCTGGAGATATTAGGGAGTATGCAAATGGCTCTTCAAGAAGCAAAAAATCATATTGTTGTCGCTAAACATTTCAAAGAGCGGGAAAACAAAGGAAGGATTGAGTTTTTAAGGAAGTGATTAAGGAACATGACAGCATACAACAGACTAATGATATGGATAATTGTCCCAAAAGATCAAGTAATAAATTTTTAGACCAGTCAGAGTCTGGGTATGAGTTGGGAATAAAGGACAATACTTAGTTGATTGACAATTCTTTGTTCAAGGTAGATGTTGATTGGACATTTGATAATCCACTCTTCGAGTTGGAGGAGGAAGTTCTTTCTGACCCCAAGGTTGAGAATGGAATTGATTACAAGATTTGGGACCCAGGTGCAAATTTTTAATGATGAGATTTGGTCACAGGATTGGAGTAGTGGATCAAACTCTAGAGTTAGTACTACTACCCACTTTTTGATCAGCTTACACGAGCTCAAATTCTGATCTACAGATGAGTTGGATGGATTCTTTGGATCAGCAAATGAGTAGTTCCTTGTTGAGGGTGGATGGCAGATATGATTTGATCATAGGAGATGGATTTTCAGCTACTTCCATACTCATGACTCCTATGCATTCAATAGTACTTCAAATTGTTTACTGTTGTACCAGTTCCTTCACAGTGTTGATGTTGACCTCAGTCATGGAGCAGTTTGATTTTGTGCACTTGTAGACTTCAATGTCGTTAATTGAGGGACATCCTTTGGGCGCAGCTCAATTATTCTTCATTTCCACTTGGGGCAATTTGAATTATTGCAGTCACTTCATAGCATTATTATGTGTGCTTTCAGGTGATGATGGGTTGATTGCAGTGAGTTGGGATTGTTGGGATACTCGCATCTGGAGGGTAACCCTCAGTGTCATGTTCTCAGTGGTTGACCACAGTGGTAATACTTGGTTAATTGACATCAGGGTTTGTTACGTTGATTTCTATTCCAGTCCCTCAACAGTGATGGATCAGATTCTTGTCTGGGATTCATGAGAGGAGATACTCAGATTCTTACTTTTTTGTTGAATGGATTACTCTTTCTGTTACACAAGATAGTGTTTGGCAAGGAGTTTGCTAATGTGGACTTTCTTGAGTTACTTTGGCAAGATATATTACATGGCATTGATTTCAGCTCTCTTGGAGTTTTCAGATCTATGGGAGTTGTTCTAGTTTACATCAGCAACTTAGGATGGGTTGATATGATTTTTCGTGTGTCTATGTTGGGTGTTTTGCACTTCCATAGGAAATCATTTAGAGTTGGAGTTGTTCAACGTTGACAGCTCCTTGAGATACTACTACCTCTTCATATTTGATAGTTGTGACATCGTGATGATTTGTGATCCTGGCAGTGGTATGTTTGGTACATTATTTCGATGGGATTTTGATGAGTGGCTTCAGAATTTCAGGTATGGTAATGTTTACATCGGAGCAGCGCAGCGGATTGGCGAAGCAACATTCCTGAGATTGATATGGGATCCAAGCATTTGGTTTCAGCATGCAGGTGTAGATTGCTTGAGGGCAAGCAATTTTCGGGGAGGACTATAATGTCCCCCTTTTAAGACATTAGAAGTCAATTAAATAATTAAATTTAAGTTGTCAAATTATATCAAATTTAATGACAACTTAATTTAATTATTTAATGAAGTATTAAAATGACTTTAATGTAGCCTAGTGAAAATTAATTAAGTCATTTTAATTTAAAGAGGGAATAATAAAGAGACAAAGAAAAAGAATATCAAGAGACAAGCATAAAGAAAACGAAGTCACAAGTTGTGCTATTAAAGAACAATGAGGGACTTATTTTGAATATGCTTGGTTTATTATTTTTTCTAGGAGAATTTTGGGAAGCTTTGGCTTTCAGTTTTGAAAACATGAGGACGGAAACCTTCAGGATTTCTCAGTGGATTGGACGGAAACCCAATTCGTCTTTGGAGGTGGATTCGCAAAGAAGTTCACAGCTGGGCAAATTTGTGAAGTCTTCATCTGAAGACAAACTTGCAGTAATAAGAAGTATTTCATATTTGTCTGAAAAATGAGGTTGTAATAACTTATCGTCATACTCAATTTCAGATCTCTATTTCAGTCCGATATTAGATGATTTTCAATATAATTTGTTAGATAAAAAGAAATCAGTTTGCATATAAATTGTGTGCTTAAATTCATGTGAAACATTTGGAAAAATTGGAGCAAATATCTATAGGGGGGGTATTTCACATGTATAAATAGGGTGACATGAAAGAAGAGGATGAGGTAAAAGCAATGCGAAGGATGGGCATGGCACCAATAACAGGGGTACTATTGTAATACCACAAAATTGGTATCTTCCAATCCTAAACAATTTTGTTGCATTTATCAACTTTCTGAATCATCAAAGTCCTATGGTACTAGGCAATCCCGATTTTCGACTAGCTCTACTTGACCTAGGTGTCAAATGCAAAAAACCCTAAATCTGCATTAATCACATACTATATTTTAATTCCTAACTATCAATTACAATTGGCTAAATAAACCCTATGATTGAATTAATTTAATTACAAAGTCCTAGCACTTTAATTAAATTAAATTCACCCTTTTAGCTAAAATACATAAAAAGGAATTAAATAAAATTTTATTATTAAATAAATATCCTCATTTCAATAATTGAATTTAATTATTCAAATAATTGAGAAAGTGCATTTATGAGGTCATATTTCATTTATTTAATCAAATAATCCCTCCAAAATTCTCACTTCAGTTTAGAAATGGAAACTCTGAGTTAACTGTAATTCGAAAGTGCAACAAACCAATTAATTGTTTCATTCACTCCAAAAGCCAACAATTGACTGTCTCTCTCAAGGAAACTTACCGTTCTGAACTGGACTCTCATTCAATCTCCATCGTTCATCCTGTTCAATCTCCACTATCGATTGATTATGGGATTCTATAAAAAACCCTCTTCTCTCTCATTCAAAAAAGGAGGAAGAATGCATATTTTTGGAGTATCGAATCGCTACTAGATTGTTAGCTCAAATTTGTGTGCATTCAAGCTTTCATTATTCTCATTGTTATTGCAATAGATTAACATCATTCAATAGATTAATAATGCATTTATCTATAGCTTAATTTCTTTCAAGTATTCTTAGCTTAATCTCATCTTCCATCTCTAGATTAATCTTGCATATCCATTTCTAGATTAAATATTGCATTTGCATTCTAGATTGAACCCTCTATTCTTAGATTGGTCTCGATTGTTGGACTCTCGAATTCTGAGAGCTGCTCTAAACCCCATCTAGATAGGAGGCAACAGGTCGGCTCATCCAAGCATGCAGAATGAATAACTTCATATTCATTCTTGTATGCGACTGATGAATAAGGACCACGTTGAAGTGTATGGCTAGATAAAGAGGTCAACATTTAGCATATATATTTCTGGCGCCCACAACCAAATCCTATGCTAGATGCGATTCCTAGGATTTGGTTGTTGGACCCATTGGATAGTTTTCATCACAAGTGCATTAACATAAATCATCTGCATACATAGATATCTACGTCTACATGTGCATTTCATTCATCCATAAAATCAAAACATGTACATTTCACACATATTCATACACTTGCATATAGTTTCATACATCTAATCATCTAATCATCTCGCATACATCTCATAAAGTACAAACATGACAAGTGCAATGATACCAAAAGCATAGCTCATATATATATATATATATATATATATATATATATATATATCGAATGTCGATACAAAATGAGTGCTACTCGAGCACAATCTATCTCAAAACAATGCTATAATACAAAGATGCCAACACATCAGATACATCGTGTGATACAATATGCAAAATCGATCAAAAAGTGCCAAATCTAACTCTGGCCCTCTCCCTCATCACCCGGAGGAGGTGGAGGAGGCATATCTGGATGCAGTGGTGCCTGTGCGCCATCCGAGGCTCTAGCATATGCTGAGAATCTAGACACCTGCTCCGCTCCATCAGGAACCACACCAATAGTATGCTTCCCTGGGGGACTGATGTCGTGTCTCCTCCCGAGATCTCTCCAACTGCTCTCGGACCTCTCTTAGCTCTTGGTCTCTGTCAGCTAGCCGTGCATCTCGAACTGCCAGCTGTATCTCTAGGCCCCCAAGCTGTCGCTGCATAGTCCGGACTCTCTCTCTGGATCTCCGCAGGGCATCCTGCGTCTGTGCCAATAAGTCCCCTGGCACTGGACCCTGTATAGGCTGCTCTTGCTGCTCCTGCTAATCCAGCTCTGCATCATCTAACTGTCTGACCAGTCCGCCGATGGCTGGATGATGCGATCTGAAAGCAATATCTAGAAAGTCAACCTGCAAAACAATCGAACAACAACAACACGATCAGTACTCGGCTAATGACATCAATTAATGCAAAACAGAGAAATGAAGCTACACAGACATCCTAAACAGGGCTACAAAGCTGAATAATATGCTAACAGACCGAACGACGATTCGCTAAAACACAAAATTAATCTTCTTTCCCCGCACGAAGAAGCGGCACTTGTGCAAAACTTCGCGCGAAGTACATCATTGGGCACGAAGATTCACTGTCGTGCGAAGTTTCGCGAGGTCTTCCGCGAGAAAACCCTCTTTCCGAAGGTTTCTCCCGCGACACATGGGTGTCTCTCACACAAGGTTATGCCAAGGCACCCACGAGGAAATGTTTTCAGCATTTTCTCGCGCGAAC
The DNA here is from genome assembly GCA_018584345.1 of Thuja plicata. Taxonomy (NCBI): domain Eukaryota; kingdom Viridiplantae; phylum Streptophyta; class Pinopsida; order Cupressales; family Cupressaceae; genus Thuja; species Thuja plicata. The sequence continues at coordinate 1,049,423 of MU225054.1, forward strand.
TTTCGCATCGTCAGGCACGAAGAAACTAGTTCTTCGGTTAAGAACCCGCGGTTCAAACTTAAAAACACGCTAAAAACGATGAAAAATTAATGAAATGCGACAAAAATTGAATCACTAGAGATGTACTCAATCACTTACCGGTACCCCATACGCCTTCGGTCGACTGTGGCGCTTGGATCGCTCGAAACGATGAGAACTAACGGGGGCCACCATTTTCGCTCAGAGCTCCTCTCGCAAAAGTCAATGGTGCAAATGAATTGAAAAAGACCCTTTTGGCCTATATATAGGTTTTGACCTAATTTTCAAAAGTGCTCTGTTTTGCGTGGAAATTTCACCCTTGGCTAAATCGACCGCTCTGAATCCATTTTCGGGATCAAAATCGAAGTCTGACACTTCTATATAGCTCAAAATCGCATTTTAAATTTTTGGGACCGACGAGATCGGACGCTTGTGCAGTCGACTTTCTGACATCGCTTTCTTGTCAGAATCATATCCAATCAACATTTTCTCAAAATCCTCAATTTTCATTAAAAGTCAACTCTAGTCAACCCTGGTCAATCTTGGTCAACCGAACCTCGAAATCGCTTCTGAATCTTCCGTAATCTGTTCTGAGTTCTTCTCGACCTTCGCTTCAACATCTATCGGCAACTTATTGCTTTCAATCACCATTATGATGTGTCATCTTTCCTTTTCGCTCCCGAGGGGGCACGATGATTACATCATTGAATCACTTCGAATCTATTTTAAATCAATCTAATCTGATTTCGAAAAGTCCTCATTGCTAGGGGTATCTCAACACTTGGGGCATGTTCAAATTTCGTACTTCACAGTCAAAACAAGGTATTCCACAATTTTGAATCACTAGGGGCATCTCATTTCCTTACAATCTTGTCATCTCATCTATTAGGTATTTGAGCAATCTAACTCAGATCCCTAAGGATCAAGCTTCGTTCTAGAGATGGTTCTCGAAATCTCATTGTTAGGTATCGAGGCAATCTAACTTAGATCCCTGAGGATCAAGCTTCGTTATGGAGATGGTTCTCGAAATCTCACTGCCAGGTATCGGGGCAATCTAACCCGGATTCCTGAGAGTCAAGCTTCGTTGTGGAGATGACCCTCGAAAGCTCTTTTAACCGGTGTCTGGGCGACCAACCTAGATTTCGGAGAATCAAGCTTCGTTTAGGAGATGATTCTGAAACTCGATCTAACTGATATCTGGGCAATCTAACCTAGATCTTGGGGGACTAAGCTTCGTCCTGGAGATAGTCCTAAAAATCTCTATTGACTATCTTTAAATGAACAGGTATCGAGGCAACCTAACCCTGACTCCTGAAGATTGAGCCTCGTTCTGGGGACAGTCTTTTGAAAGGTGATAATTTATTAGGTATTTGGGCAATCTAACCCGGATTTCTGAGAGTCAAGCTTAGTTCTGGAGATGATTCTGAAACTCAATCTAACCGGTCTCTAGGCGATCAACCTAGATTTCGGAGAATCAAGCTTCATTCTGGAGATGATTCTGAAACTCGACTTAACCGGCGTCTCAGCAATCTAACCTAGACTTCGGAGAGTTAAGCTCCATTCTGGAGATGACTCTGAAACCTTCATCAATCAATCTTTACATCATCAATTCTCGAAATCAATCTCAACTATTCTCTTATGCTTCAAACATCAGACTATTCTTTGAATCAATGCGCTACTCGCACATCAATTCAAAGAGGGGCAAAATGTAATACCCCAAAATTGGTATCTTGCAATCCTAAACAATTTTGTTGCATTTATCAACTTTTTGAATCATCAAAGTCCTATGGTACTAGGCAATCCCGATTTTCGACTGGCTCTACTTGACCTAAGTGTCAAATGCAGAAAACCCTAAATCTGCATTAATCACATACTATATTTGATTCCTAAATATCAATTACAATTGGCTAAATAAACCCTATGATTGAATTAATTTGATTACAAAGTCCTAGCACTTTAATTAAATTAAATTCACCCTTTTAGCTAAAATACATAAAAAGGAATTAAATAAAATTTGATTATTAAATAAATATCCTCATTTCAATAATTGAATTTAATTATTCA
>MU225054.1:1065218-1079105 GCA_018584345.1 Thuja plicata
TCCACATGAGGATGCGATTTTGTACCCTATTTGCATTTATATATATCTAGATCAGCTTGTTTGGTTTGTTTACTCATTTACTGACTCATTAGATGCATCTGCTTATTGAATTTTGCAAAAAAAAATGCATTTCTAATTAAATTTAAGCAAGTTTTAAAGTTCCCGATATTTTCCCGATAAGTTGACTTATCTCCGATATTTATTTTTTGCCCTCGGCGATAAGTTGTCGATACCGATATTTTGAACTATGAACAAAACAAACAAGTTGAGTCTAGATATATTTAAATGCAAATAAGGTACAAAATGGCATCCTCATGTGGAATGTTGATGGCCGATAGCCATAACCTGATAGTCTGAACTATGAAGCAAACTAAAAATAGCAAATTGTCTTTGTAAAACTATAAGTAAATACGAGTACAACATCAAAATAGTCTACAACTTCCTCTTCCCCTTCCCAATGGCTCTAGTAAAAACTATTAAGTTTTATGATAGCTGCAAATGTAATAGCACTCTATGTTGTATATGGTATGTGTTTTCCAAATGCAACAATCTCTCTTTCATTTATATTGAGAATGAGGCTAGGAGAGACATGTCCCTTCATGGGAAATGTCTATTCATTATTATGAGATTAATATAATGACAATTGATTATGTATATACATATGCACATACATATACATATCAATTGAAATGTCTATTCATTATTATGAGATTAAATTATGCACATACATATACATATCAATATATATAATAATAATATCTATTATTATTATATATATTGGTATGTATATGTATGTGCATAATTTAATCTATTCTCATAATATTAATATCTCAATCATTTTATCTGATCGAAGCTGCAAACATCAACACTCCCTCTTAGCTAGGGAAGATAAAATTCATCAAAATGCAATTCACAAAAGATCCATTACTTTTAAGAGAGAAGATATCACCTCGTCGTGATAACAAGAGGTATGGTATGACCAAGAATATCAAGTCTCATGATATTCACCATAAAATATTTTAGATATCACCTCAATATGATATCAAAGATATGGTATGACCAAGAATATCAAGTCTCGTGATATTCACCATTACTCAGAAAGTATTTTATCACCTCAATATGATATCAGAGATATGGTCTGACCAAGAATATCAAGTCTCATGATATTCACCATAACATAAAAAATATTTTAGATATCACCTCAATATGATATTAGAGATATGGCCTGACCAAGAATATCAAGTCTCATGATATTCACCATAACTCAAAAAGTATTTTAGATATCACCTCAATATGATATCAGAGATATGGTCTGACCAAGAATATCATGTCTCATGATATTCACCATAACTCAAAAATGTCCTATAAGTAATGTGCAGATGTACCCTCAATAATACTTACCATAGGAACATTTATCATCTATCATGATCTGTTTCAGCCCTCACAAGATGTCTATCACAATAGAAGGCCATGGTCCTTTAATGAACTCAATCCACCATGCAAGATATCATCTATTATGATCTGTTTCAGCCATCACAAGATGTCTATCATGATAGAAGATCAAGTTATTGTAAGATCATCACCTTCCAATAAATTTAAAAAATACAAGTGATAATCATTTGGAAGTCATCGCTTCCTCACGATGTACACAGGGGGCAGGCCCATTAAAAATATGGAGTCACACACATGACATCCACCATGCCTCAGCGCAGAGGATGGAAACAAGGGACTTCGCCTCGAATTTCTCTCACAGAGAAGAACTCATTGAGCAGATATCAATCTATTGATCTTTTTATCCAAGATTGCTTAAGATGAACTGTCAGACTCCCTCTGAGTCTAATATCAATCTTCTGAGCTCCTCGTCCAAAGTTACCTCTGAAGAGTTAGATTCCCTCTGAATCTGATATCAATCTTATTTTTCCTACAAGAGCATCTTCGAAAAAAGATCAAGGCAAATATCTCTTATACTACGTATAGAATTACAGATGAGAGACTACAATGAGTTGATAAATGCAATATCCAAAGATAATAGATACTAATCTGCGCATCAACATCCTTTACACAAGTTGATTCAATGAAGGTCCGTATACATCAAATCATAAAACACCTCAGATTATTTGAGATACATCTCCCCTTTAAATATGTGCTTCTTTATTAATGATTGACCACGATCATAACAAATTAATATATCTCTTTAATGAAAGCCGCTTTCAGGAATTTCACATAGACTCGTACACAGTCGGTCATAACTTTTGAACCCGAAACTTTGTCTCCAATCGCTCCAGTGAGATTCTTCACAATTTGTTTATCACCAACATATCCAAAATTCAGCAAAATCCAACAATGTATTTGTGAGATATGGTCCCTGTACTGAGATTGTATTTTCTGAGACAGTCACACATTCACCATCAACAAACTACTCTCTTACATTTGCAGTCTCACTCTGATACCATGTTAAGTTTTATGATAGCTGCAAATGTGATAGCACTCTATGTTGTATATGGTATGTGTTTTCCAAATGCAACAATTTCTCTTTCATTTATATTGAGAATGAGGCTAGGAGACACATCCCTTCATGGGACATGTCTATTCATTATTATGAGATTAATATAATGACAATTGATTATGTATATATATCAATATATATAATAATAATATCTACTATTATTATATATTGGTTTGTTTATGTATGTGCATAATTTAATCTATTCACATAATTTATTTATTTTTTAAGCAAAAATGGATATACCACTGAATATATTTATTTAGTAAAACTGGTTCAAGAGCTCTGCCAGGAAAGAACCAGTAATAAAACCCAACTTCATAACTCGATACAAAGGGTATAATGATACTATAACTACCTCCCTATTACAGAGATGACCTAAGTCATTGTTTTAAAAAGTGTTCACTAACCACTAACCATGTTGTTCAGTAACCACTAACCATGCTCAACAACTTGATACATTACAATGTTAATTAGTGGTTAACCAAAAGTTAGCCCTTTAGCACCTCAAAATATGTCATTGAAAAGAAGTGGTCACTAATCACTAACCATGCTCAACAACTTAATACATATACAATAGAAATTATTGATTTACCAAAATGCCACCCTCTCTGACCACTAAATTTTCGTGAAATGAATCCCACCAAAAATCGAGTTTGCAAAATTTTGTAATCGGGCGTCGGGATGCATCGTACTATTTGAAACCCTAATTTACTGTGCAGTCATTCGGCGTTTCCATTACCACTGTGATTTCAATATGCCTCGGCTTTAAAAAAAGACAGCTTTATCCATCAAAGAGGATCAAAATTACAAAATTGCCCAATTTATTGCTTTATTCTTCCATGGCATCAAAATCTGACGATACATGATCTGGTTGAGTTCGTGGGGACCATCCCCAGTTATCTGCATTCCAACCATCATCATTGTGAGATTGACTGTTGTTGGCCCATCCCGAGTCTTGGTTAGCTTGCGGCCATGAATTTTGTGTCTGCTCGAAAGGAACTTGGGCCCAGTTCACTTCACATTGCAAATGACCGTGTATAATGGGAGCCGTGTTTGTTGTTGAGTCTATTGCTTGACCCCTGGGTGCTGAATCCTCTGCAAAGTAATCCTCCTCAAGTAACTTAAGTAGCACTTCCCCCACCATGTAGATTTTTTCTTCCCAAGCAAAGTCCATTATCGACCCTAAGGTTTGCATTGCGTCCTTTAGTTGGCGAATGTTCTGGGCTTCCAGTGCCCTTTTTATATTGTCATATATAACCATTACAGCATGATTGGAAAGGAGTGCATGTCTTAGAAATAAACCGCCTACTAGTGCCTGCCCTGTCCATAGATCGTATTTTTGCATAGCTTTTTGAATTTTGTTTTCATCCCAGTACTTGGGAATGACAACATTATGTGCTAACTTTACCAGTAATTCAACCGATTGCATCAAGTCCATGGCATTTGAAAAGAAAATAGAGACCAATTGTGAAGGATAGAGAAATTGCTTTGTGCGTGGCTCTATGTTTTCATAACCAATGATCTTTTTAATTGCAGACCTAGTAATTGTAGAATGCAAGATAAACATACCGTTCAGCACTGAATCTCCAATGTGACAAGGGAGGACTTCTTCGTCTGGTGATGGAATGGAGATTTTGTAGTTCTTGGGAAGGACTTCGGCGTGATGAGTAGCACATTGTCCGCAGAGTGTACAGTCCAGGTTTTGCAAAGCCATTACCGTTCTTTACCGCTTGCCAAGAATTTAACTTGTTGCGTTTTGATGAATTTGGGGTTTTAAGATATTACACAGAGAATAACGATACACATATTCCGCAATTCGTGTAAAAGATCGTTCAATTTCCCTGTCAATAAAACTTTACCACGCGTCCCTCGGCCATGTGAATACTTTGATATTTCGAACACCTCTCTGTTTAATCATTAAATGAATGTACTATGCAGGTTCAAAAATAAGTTTGGTGGTGCCACTTGATCTCCACAGGTCGGTGACATGCTTGTTTCATGATTTGCGTTCTGCAATACTTTTCCTCTTCCCACATGTTAATTTGTGATATTGATATGTAAATCACCTTGTAGTCATTACTTAGCATAAATTTCGTGTACTTGCACTCCTCGGTGATCGGTATTAAGGTATGTTTGCAATCTCACATTGATACAATAAATGAGGTGAGATGATATCAACTTGTCACATAGCTCATTTTACTTAATTATTCCACAGTCCCAATGTCTATCTCTAATGCTTAAATAAATGTTTTATCTGTGTTCACCACCCGTTGCAATTCAGGCCATTTTTCTGCAATGTTACTAGCATTTGTGCCCATTATTTCTATGCCATCGCAGCCCATATTTGATAGTAGATCTGCTACTCTATTTCCTTCCCTAAGTGTGTGTGAGATTGTTAGATAGGGAAAGTTGTCTAACATGCGCCATATTTGTGTTAAAATGTATTCCAACTTCCAGTTCTTTGATTCCCTTTTAACACATGCATTAGTTATTACCTGTGAGTCTCCTTCTACTTGTATGTTCTTAATCCCGCATTGTTTTGCCAAGATAAGGCCTGCCACCATTGCATGAGCTTCTGCAGTGTTGTTTGTCCCTGTTGGTAATTGGGAGGCAGTACATGCCAATAGATTCCCCTTTGAATCCCTAATACAATCACCCAATCCTGATTTTCCGGGGTTCCCAAGAAGCTCCGTCGAAGTTCATTTTCATGTTATGAGGCAGAGGGGGTTGCCACCGAATAAGTGATTGATCTACCTGTCCAGAATACTTTTTTAAATTTGCCCAGCCCGTGGGAATACTAAGTCTATCCCAGTTTTTCAATACTGAAGTGTCCCATGTTGTCAAGATAGGATTATAACCACATCTGTATATGCTTGCATTAACAACCTCAGATATTGACTTCTCTATTGTTTCCAGCACTTTGTCCAAACTTGAGGTTTCATTTCTAAATATCCTTTTATTACATTCCCACCATATTGACCAGATTATTAAAGATGGAGTACATTTCCAGATGTTTGCAAAAAGTGAATCGTGATATAATTCTAGCCAAGATTCAAATAGATCCCACAATTTATTAGGCAGTGGGGTACAATAACCAAGTTTGTTGAGGACAAATAACCAGCACTGCTGTGCAAAAGTGCATTGTAATAACAAATGGTCCCCTGTCTCAATCATGTCTTTGCATAGAGGGCACTGAAAGGCTTGAGTAATGCGGAATTTTTCCAGCCTATAACTTGTAAGGATTCTCTTGTTCAATGCAAGCCATGAGAAGCATCCTGCTTTAGGCAGAGTAGCTTGATTCCAGCAAAAGTGGTATGCTCGGGAGGGTACGTTTTGCAGTTCCACCTGTTGCAAAATTTTGTATCCTTCTCTAATAGAGTATTTGCCATCCTTTGCTAGAGCCCAGACTAGCTTGTCTTCCTTATCTGAGTAATATGCTTGTCTTTCTGTGAGAATTTTGCGAAGTAGTTCAGTGTTTTGTCTTGTAAGATGCAGTTCATCCGGGTCTTTCCATTGTACTTAACAAGTTGACAGCTGATACAAAGTCTTTAAGGTATCTCCCCCATTCATGTTCTGTTGCAGTGATAATTTCTTGAGGAACAATTGGTGATAGGAGAATAGGCAGTCCATTCCAAGAATCCCTCCAAAATTTGACATTTGACCCGTTATTAACTTCCCATGCAACATAGTTGTATATTATTTCTCTTGAGGTCATCATGAAGTTCCAAATTGCTGACCCTTTGGGTGAATCTGAAATGGTGAGGATTCGGATTGGATTATCACTGTCAAGGTATTTTTGCTGCATGATTTGACACCATTTATTATGCGGTTTTTTGTACATCTGCCATACTAATTTCCCTCCAAATGCTTTGTTACGGATTGTTAAATCATGAACTCCTGCCCCTCCGAATTTTGAGCCTTTTGCCATATCTTTTAGTGAGATCAAAAGCATCTTTTTCTCCCCACTCATGTTTGTTGTCCAAAGGAATCCTTTAATCAATTTTTGTATTTGTTGTATGACTGATGATGGGGCTTTTAAAACAGCTAGATAGTAATTTGGGATTGCTGAAAGGACAAATTTGACAAGTAAAATTCAGCCTGATAAGGAGAGCCACCTAGCTTTCCATGCCAATGTTCTGATCTTAATTCTTTCTATAACAGATGACCAATAAGTTGCTTTGTTCATTCCTACAAAGAACAGGATCCCGAGGTAATTTGAAGGTAGGATGTCCACTGAGAACTCTAGAACTTGAACAATTTTGGTCGAAATGACTTGGTTAGTGTTGAACAGGTATATTTGTGACTTTTGTGCATTAATTTTCTGCCCAGATACTGCTGCATAAAGGTCTAGGACATACTTTATTCTTTTTGCTTCCTTAACTTCTGATTTTCCGAATAATAATGTGTCATCCGCAAATAGGGAATGGGTGACTGGAATATTTGTGCCCCCAATTTTTGCTCCACTCCAAAATCCCATTGTATGTTGCCTCTTGATTGTTCTACTTAATGCTTCTGCCATTAGAATGAAAAGGATGGGGGATATTGGATCCCCCTGTCTGATTCCCTGAGTGGAGGAAAAGAACCCAGCCGGGTTTCCATTAATCATGACCGAGAACCAGGCCCCTAAAATACATGCCCGTATCCATTTACACCACTGATGTGAAAAACCAAACTTGAGAAGGACTTGAAAGAGAAAATCTCAATTTACTCTGTCATATGCTTTCATCATGTCCAATTTGATGACAAAGTTAGGTGACTGATCCTCTTGAATAGAATGGAGTGCTTCATGAGCAACTAGTGCTCCTTCCATGGTTTCTCGACCTGGGACAAAACCTCCTTGTTCTTGGGAGATAATTGAAGGGATGAGGTTCTGTAATCTCATATATATGGCTTTGGTAATGATTTTATAAACTGTGTTACAAAGTGATATAGGCCGGAAATCTGCAAAAGATTTTGGATCTTTCATCTTAGGTATAATAGCTATATTGGTTGTATTGAAATATTTTAGCATTGTCTTGCTTTTCCTTGATTCTTCCACTACTACCAGCAGCTCCTAGCCAACGACCTCCCAGCATGCCTGAAAAAAGAGTGGAGTATAGCCATCCGGCCCCGGGGCTTTGTCTGATGGGAGTGAGAAAACCACCTGTCTGAGTTCTTGGTTAGTGAAGGGGGCCATTAATATATGATTATCTTGTTGTGTAACTATGCATGGGATAGCAGCAAGAGTTTCATTAAGTTGTTCTTGGGATGGGGAAGGGGCTTGGGTAGGGGCAAGCAGATTTTCGTAGAAGCTAACTCCTTCATGTTGGATTTCTTGAGCATTTGTTAATATCTTCCCCGAAGAGATTTCAGTTATAGAAAAAATTGTGCTGGCTGATCTTTTCTGCTTAGCTGAAGCATGGAAAAATTTAGTATTCTTGTCTCCTCTAAAAGCCACAGTTCCCGTGAATTTTGTCTCCAATATTCTTCCTCCCGAGAACACAGCTCTTCCCATTCCTGTTGGAGTTCTCTCTGTGTGTTGTATGTGTCATTGTCCATGCCATGTTGTATAGTATGCTCATGTAATTGTGACAATTGTTGCTTGACCAAGTCTTTTTGCTGAAATATGTTTTTAAACACTACTTCGTTCCATTTTTTGATGCAGCTTTTGACATGTTTAAGCTTCATTGCCAGCTGGTGCATTTTAGTTCCCGCCACATACGGTGAGCTCACCCACCATTGTTTAATCAAAGGCAACAAATGTGGGTGCCTAAGCCACATTTTTTCAAATTTAAATGATGGTTTATGACTATTTGGAACTCCTGCATTGTCTATGGACAGCATTATTGGGAAGTGATCTGACCCTGGTAATGAGAGGATGTCCGATTGGAAGTGAACATTTATGAGCTTCCATTCTTGTGATACTAAGAACCTATCCAATCAACTAGCAATTTGTGCAAAATTTGCTCTCTTGTTTGTCCATGTAAATGAACCGGAGGATGGAACCACATCCATCAAATTGTTGTTTGATAACAATGAAGAGAAGTCCTGTATGGTTCTTAGAGGAGGACATATACCACCAGTTTTTTCTGACATGTTAAGGATAGCATTAAAATCTCCTCCAAGTATTACATTTTGATCGCTGAGATTCTGAATTTGAGATGTTAAACGGTTCCATAACATTAATATCTCATTCATTTTATCTGATCGAAGCTGCAAACATCAACAAAAACTACGGGAGAGGTAGAGGGTCTAATCCTAGGAGTCTATTTTGGCTGCGCCTCCTACCTCTGCACAACTAGCTGTGACTCGATCTCCATCCTAGATGTAGATGGTGGTGGCACTGGCAATGATGACTCATCATCCTCAACCCCTTCATCCTCATCCTCCTGAATATCATCCAATCCCGCTGCGAATCCACCCTCCTCCATAGCTTGCCTCTCCAAATAGTATAGATCTCATCCTCAATAAACAATGGAGGTTGCTCCTGTGATGTCCAATCACAGTAAGAATACGTCATCCAAATCAAGTGGACCAGCTGGTGTTTCCTCTACCTTTCTTGTGCGCAATCGAAGGTTATATTGCACAAAGACAAGGTCATTGAGGTGTTTTTGTGCTAACGTGTTCCTCTTCTTCGTGTGGATGACCTCAAACAAGCTCCAATTGCGCTCACAACTAGATGAACTACAAGGCTGGCATAAGATTCAGACAACAAGTCTTTGTAGATTGGGGGCATTTCCACCCCAATTTAGCCACCAAGCATCTGCAAAATAAAATATTGAAGAGTTAGAAAGCAAGGTGAAAACATATTTTAATTTTTATCTACCTAGCACGCATGTGAAAGAATCCAAAAACCCAAATATTGTACCTAGGTTTTGAGTGTTTCTTCCTCTCTTTGCCATGTTTGAAGAGAATAGCTTGCCCCTTGTATTATGATACATGTCCAATTCGGAACAAATGAGGTCTCGCACCTCAACCTCGAGTATCATCCTCTGCATGCATTCAATGAGGCCCTCCATGACCTCTCCACTGGGATCCGAGTAGGATGGAGAGAAGCAAAAATGAGGATTGAGGAATTAACCCGTTGCATGAATGGGTTAGTGGAGTTGATTGTCCCACCTCCTATCAATAATTTCCCATAAGGGGTCAAATTTGAGGTTGTCCCCCTTATAGTAATTTTTGATAGCCTCTTTGGCCCTATCCATGGCCTCATAAAGATACCCCATTGGGGTTTGATCTCCATCTACCAAGCGGACAACTCTAACCAAGGGCTCTGACACTTACAATTGAAAAGTAGAAAAAAATTATCATTAATCATTAGAGTTACAAATTAATAATGAAAGACATGAATACAAAAAATTAAATATTCAATTTTTTTAAGTTTCCAAGTTACCTTCACAATTTGCAAATTGGTTGTCAAAGACAATGTATGCAACACTTTCTCCATCAGGCTTCTCCGAATAACTTTTGTCTAGCCATGCTTGACTCAAACATTTGATTCAAAGTTGTCAAAGACATAAGAATACTTTGCAACGCTAAGAAAATTGTTGCAAACCTTGTGAGTCTTGCTCTTACCAACTCGTTCCCTTGGGTGTGTTCTCTCATCAAGCGAAGAACCCAAGGGTGATTGTAGATGTATTTTGTTATCTTTTTTGCATCCACGAGTCTCACCCAATCTAGCTTTCCTATGTCCTCCAAAATAAGGTTAAGGACGTGCGCTGCACAAGGAGTCCAAAAAAGTGTACTAGATTTTTCTTGGAGGATCTTACCCTCTGCCGCATATGCCATTGCATTGTCGATCATGATTTGCACCACATTATCAATTCCCACCTCCATTACAATTTGCTCTAACATTAGAGCCAAAGTTTCCGCAGTCTTTACCTTGTTGGAGGCATCCACGGATTTCAAAAAAACCATATCATCCTTGAAAGAAACCAAGAAATTAATGATGGTGCAATTTTTGTCATACGTCCATCCATCTAAAAGAATGGTGCAGCCACATTGTTTCCATTGTATTTTTTGCTTTTCTACCACTTCTTTGGCCCTAGAAACTGCATATGTGAGCAACCTACAAGTACGAAGTAAAATTAACGTTAAGTACACAATTTTGATTAAAAAAATAACTTACATTCAATAAAAATAATTAATTACTACAAAAATTTAAAAAAAACATAGCTTTAGTCTACACTCTAAAAATCAAAAGTCAACATCAGCTATCAAGAGTCAAAACTAAAAGTTAAAAGTTAAAAGTAAAACTAAGATATCGGATCCCTCTGGAAAGCCCTGGATCCTGATTCCGGTGCGATCCGGATTCAGATTCCTCCTGGATTCCACCCGGATTCCATTCAGGAATCCGGGCGGAGAATCCACAGAGAATCCGGATTCCATTCCGGAATCTGAGTGGAATCTAGGAGGATCCGCGGGAATCCGTATTTTGGGGGTCTAAAAAACAGGCCCACTTTGTTTTTTTATTTTTATTTTAAAATAAAGTCAAACTAAACTATAAAATATGGCCTGTGATATAAATTTTCAGCATGTAATGACATTTTGAGACTTTTGCAAAGTATGAATCTGATATAATCATGTATTGACAATTATGGATTTATCATTTTATGAGAATCACGCTTCTAACTTCTTATTATTATGATTACATGTATGGAATCTATGAATATACATACATATATAATCTATATTTTATTTTTTTTCAAAAATGTCTATATATATACCCGTGGAATCAAGATCCGGCCCAAAAAGAATTTTGCCGAATCCCCAAATCCAAATCCGGATCCGGATCTGAACCAGAATCAGGATTGGCTACTTAGAAGTAAAACATTTAAAAATTAAACCAAGTGAACTAACCTCCCACTCAAGTCTACACAAGAAGGTGCCTTGTAGCCCTTTCCCGCCACATCAATTCCGATAACAAAATTTAGCCAATATGGACTTTCTGCAACATTGAAAGGGATGTTGTTGAAGTACTAGAAATCGGCACAAGCAATGTCTGCTTGTCGATGCACATCGATATTCCACCCAATACCCTCCAATAGTTGTGCTCTAGGTGTGTTTTTGTGCACAAAAAATCTATCTATAGAAGACAATTGTGGCACTGATGATGTTGCTCTACTAGAAGAAGTAGAAGTGGTGATCGAGGGGTTACTGGATTTGCGGATACGTGGGCCACGAAGAGAGACCACTATGTCTTCAAGTGATGCTTCTTCTTCTTCAAGATTGACTAAGATACTTTGAGATGCAGAAATGGTTGCCCTCATGGCTAGTTTTGCCCTTTCCCTTTGCATTTTTTTTCTCTTCTTGGTCAACGTGCAAGGCATTCATTTCTCCTTTTATTTCTGTGTTTGCCTCACAAACCCTCATGTCATGCTTCATGATGTCTGCAAGGTATTTCAAGCGATATATGCCTCCACTAATTATTTTTTCACACTTTATGCAAATTACGCTATTAATTTCGGGTCCTTCAAAGGCATACTTCCAAGCCTTATCTCTAGCCCTTTTAGGACACATGCCTACATATCTAGATGGACATGCGTCTACTAGGGCACTGACAAACCCTGCAATTGACCTAGTTGTGGATGAATCTTTATTTGTCATTTTAATCAAATTTCAACCTACACATACAAATTGAAACCACAAATTAATATATTATATTTTAATAAAGAAATTTAGCAAACAAACTAAATTAGTTTAAATAATTTTAAACATAGTTGAAACTTGAAAAAAAAAGTGTTAGGGTTTGAAATTTTTAAGAAAATAAGTTTCTAGAGAAAACTATGAAAAAATCTTTAACAATTGCTAAAAAATGGTGTTAAATCTTGTTCATTACACTCTTAAACAATTTAGAGAACTTAGGAAATGTTGTGTTTCTATCAACCTAGATGCAACAAAGACAAGATAAAATGATTTTAAAAAATAAAGAAAAAGAAATTTGAAAACTCATCTGTGAATCTAATTTTGCTTCAAAAACCTCTTCAAATCCACTAAAAACTGCTCTAGATCCCCTGCAAATCACCTTTCAAGACCTTGAAAGCTTTTTTTTCCCAAAACAGTACAATAGAACTCACAAAATGAATAATAGCATTTTGTTTGGTCGTCAATCCCTATTAGGTGACTATGGCCGATAAATAAAGGCATTATCGCCATTTATTTATAATATATAGATTAAAGTTTAAAATTAAAAGATTCAAATTTCAAATATAGTTTTTAATATTTATTGTGGAATATTTTACAAACTAAGAATTAATATTTTATTTATTATATTTATAAATTGTTCATAAATATAATAAATGTAGAGAAAATCATTTACAACTTTCACTCAACGCTTATATAGTTTTTTTGTTGCTATCAAGTTGTAGGTTGATTTAAAGTCACAATGGCATTTGGCTCTGCATTTGCTTCGAACTTGGCCCATGCAAGTCAACTTGTTGGAAGGAAACCCCCTGGTATTCGTGACCCCACTTGGAAACATGGCATGATGGGACCGGTACCAAGGAATGCTATTTGTACTTGATGCACAAAAAAACATATTGGAGGCATCAATTGCCTCAAATACCGTCTTCCAGACATTACTTGCCAAGCAATGTAAAATGTGTCCTAAAGAGGTCAAACGAGAGATGTTAGCCCTCCTTGCAGCCCTAGATGAAAAGAAATTAGAGAGAGCAAGGCAACAAGCAGCCATACAAGAAGCCATTGCTCCTAATTTGTCACCTTCAACAATAACTAAAGTGGATATGCAACACATTGTTGACTCTAGTCACAGTCCACGTATGTGTGGCCAATCATCGTCCTCCATTACAAGCAAATTTAATTTTGTGCTTAGAAATGAAACAAGATCACAACCTTCACTGAAAGCTATTGGGTGGAATAGGGAGGTGCACAAGGAAGCAGAGAAGGCTTGTGCAAACTTTTTGTATTACAACAACATTCCCTTCAATGTGGCAAGGAGTCCATATTGGAAGAGTTTGGTGACAACATAGACAGTTGAAGGCAAAGGGTTCAAGGCCCCTAGTCCAAGAGATTTGAGTGGCAGGTTGCTCCTACATGCTATCATAGATGAAAAAGAAATTGTTGAAGCTGAAAAGAAGCAATGGTAAAAATATGGATGCTCAATTCTTTCAGATGGTTGGACAGATGGAAGAAATCACATTCCTATCAATTTTATAGTGGTTTCAAATGGAGTGATGGTTTTCTAAAGTCAATTGATGCTTCTAACATAACAAAGAATGCAAAGAATTCGAGCTTGATGTTGGAGGAGGTTGTTTTAGAGGTGTGTTGTGACGTTTTCACACCATCGCCCCATTGCAAATGGGGACCCCCTCTTTCGCAAGCAGTAGGAGTAGTGGTCTTAGGTAGTCTTAGTTGGCGACAGTTTTCGAGCCCCTTGGTCCGGC
>MU225054.1:1082494-1093421 GCA_018584345.1 Thuja plicata
TAGGATTTTATTTCATGTTGGTAGAGTAGAAGTGGATGGTGATATTGGTGAATGTTTGATAGGGATCCATATACTAGGCCACTAGCATCCTAGCGGCTTGTTGGGAAGCCTTGTGTGGTAATCTAGTGTAATCGCTCCCAAGTTCTACTTGCATTTCATCTTTCCGCTTGTACTTCAAGTTGGGTTGGAAGATAGGTGTTGGTGTGAAAATCCTAAGAATTTCCCTTGAATCAGTGCATCTATGAAGGTAGCGCCGCTGGCAAGCTTTCATTAGGTTTGATCCCCGTCCATTTGCTAATCTTTCCATTCCATAGGAGTAGTAGTAAGGCAGTGAGTAGCTTGATAGTGGGAGTTAGATGAGTGAAGTTGGAAGTGAAATTAAGGAGAAGGAATCAGTTGAATATACATTGAAAAGCTAAGTCCCATCACCATCATAGCAAGAATCCAATGTCCTTGAATGAACAACGTAAGCCCGCCGACGTGATTACCAGCAAATCACATCATTGTAACTGAGTTAGGATCCACAGGTAAAGAACCTTGGAGTGTTTCCTCACGTTTTCCGTGAGTATATACTTTTCAAGAGAGGGTTGAGTGTTTGATACCCTGTATCAAGCATTTAGTCCTATATGTTATGTAGTGGTACAAAACTCACATCAACAAGGTGGAGATAGAAAATGTTGTCCAAGTTGTTACTGAAAATGCAACAGTATATGTGGCAGCTAGAAGGTTGCTCCAAGAGAGACATCCAACATTTTTTTGGACCCCTTGTGTAGCTCATTGCCTTGACCTTCTTTTGGAGGACATAGGCAAAATTGATTGGGTGAAACCAGCTATAGAAAAAGCAAGAGATATAACAAAATATATACTTATAATCACCCATGGATTCTTCAATTGATGAGAGAGCACACCAAGGGCAGTGCGATTATAAGCTACAAGGTTTACAACAAATTTCTTAACGTTGCAAAATATCACTAGTTTATCAACTCCCTTCAAGCAAATATCTGTGAGTCAACCACGGGTAGACTCGACTTACTCAAAGAAGATTGATGGAGAAGAAATTGTAAAAATAATTTTTGATGCTGAATTGTTAAATATGTTGTCATTGATGTCGAAGGTTGATGATCAAGGTTGTATAAATCTGAGAGGATTGTTCAAGTAATAGAAAATTGATTGAGCTATTGGCTTGCTTGCTTGACCTGCTTGACCTACTTGAGGTGCTTGAGCTTGTTTGTTGTCTGGTTGAGCTACATTGGTGTCTGGTTAAGCTACTTGAGTGTCTTCTTGAGATGGTTGGATGTCTTCTTAAGCAACCTACTTCTCTACTTGTTTTCCATGTCATCACTTGAATATTCTATACGCAAAATTTTATTAATTATTAATATCTGATTTGCATTAAAGAAAGGACTTGTCGGCTCGGTCCCTTTTTCTGACTTCACAATTAAAGGTTGGCGGCTTCGGATTCTCGTATTGGTTAAGGAGTTGGGTATGACTATATGTGAAATGCGTTAATAATTCTTACTAAGTGCTTTAAAGAGTCGACTTTTGGTGTAAATATTCTTCTAACGCCTCTTGTAACGTGGCAAATTTATTATTCTCAGTAATGTGGCTGCTTAAGTAAGCCTTGTATTCAGAAATGAAATCATTTTTTATCCTGCAGATTCTGGTGTCGTTTTTACTAGAGAAAGAGATGTGATTTATTTGGTGTTGAAGTGACATTTTGATTTTAATGAGTCATGAACGTGTGTGGGGATCGATAGAAATAGTGTCATAGAAATAGTGTCGTCTTAAAAGAATGGATGTTGTGGGTAGCATTTTGGTAGTTGAACTAGGTCTTTGACTTGGTGTGATATGAGACGAGCATGAGAGAGACAGTTGGGCTAATGTTCATTGTTGTGCAGTTAATGATATCTTCTAATGTTGGGTGAAGACCCTCAGGAGTTGGAAAAACCGTATAATCTATGTTGCATATGAAATCTATGCATTTTGGTGTTCAAGGATATTGTATATCACACTCACACTAGTATGTGTAAATTCTATGTGGTTGATAGAACGTCTTCAGTCATTGCACAACATGTGAGGCTCTTGAAATGTAACAGGTTGAGACTAGGCGTGGAATTATAACTGGAACTTTAGTCTTTTCTTTGTTGGGTGAAATCTTCAGCAGAGTGGAGTCTAAATCTCTAATTATTACATCATCGGTGGAATTTCAAGCTCAAGGGTGTGAGAGGCTAAGTGATTGAGTATAGTGGTGAATAAGTTTATATCTGGGGTGTGATTTTTGAATTGAAACAGATTTGAAGTTGTGTGTCACTGATATATTGTTGAGTATGTTATTCTGAGATAGATAGATAGATAGATAAAAATTTAACGTCCATGAGGCTAAACATAGCCTATAGGACAGCAAGGCAACTTAAGTCGACTTCAATAACTCGGTTCTTTTCTTGTGCAAGTTGATGATGAGCCCACCTAACTTCTCAATGTGCTCCTCGCTGAATAGGGTATGTCAAGAGCTAATAGATACAGTATCTGCAAATTTATCCCTGTTGTCCTTGTAGGCTTCACATTCTAAAAATAAAGTGATGTTCAAACTGAGGTTGGTGCCTTAGCTAATCAGAGTTGGTGGTTCATAGAGGGCTGGTGCTCTTTGTGAGTTGGTGCTCACTTATGTGATCTTGGTTGGCGCCCATTTTTGCTAATGAAAGCTATTGTACGTTGTGTTTTTTTACCCGAAAGGGTTTTCCACGAGAAATCTAGTGTATGCATCTTTATGGTTGCTCTCATTATGTTTTATGTGGTTTCATGCAGTTAAAATTTTTAGAAGTTCTGAAATACTGATTATCTCCCCCTCCTCTCAGTATTTCTTGTGTTCTTCAGAATTTGCAACTAGAGCATTAGAGATCGTCAAGATAACTTCAACTTAATTTAATTTTCAAATTGAATCCTTTATTTTTAATTTTAAACTTTAGAAGTATTTTGTTTCATTGCAAGTTGTAATTTGAGTTTGTTTCTACTTTGTACTTTGTAGGTGAGTGAGCCATTGGTGAGGGTATTGCACTTGGTGGATGGTGAGAAAAATGTGATGAAATAGCTTTATGAGGCAATGGATAAAGCCAAAGAGGCCATCTAGCACTATTACAGGAGGAACACAAATTGATTTACCCCTATTTGGGACATCATTGATCGCAAGTGGAACAATCAACTCCACCAACCCATTCACACAGCAAGGTACTTTCTCAACCCCAAGTTCTACTTCTCTGAGTCTGGTAGCTTCACAGATGCTAATGGGGAGGTTATGGAGGGTCTATTCACATGTATTGAGAGGATGACACCTTCAAGTGCAACAAGAGACCTCATCCTTTTAGAGTTGCAGAATTACAAGGCAGCTAGGGGGGAATTCTTTTCTTCCAAAATGCGTATACGAGGAAGAGAGAGATCCAAACACCAAATAAGAAAAAGTGAAGCCCTATATCTTTAAAGTTATGAAGTACTATTATTAATAGAATATTGTTTATTTACACAAATTTGAATATCTTATTTGTAGGTTCTTGGTGGGAAGATCTTGGTGGGAAGATTTTGGTGGAAATACCCCAAATTTGCAACCCTCCAAATTTTGTCTCAACCTTCTGGTGCTTCAAACTATGAGCGTAATTGGAGTTTGTTTGATGTCATTCACAAAAGAAGCATAATAAGTTGACACAAAAACACCTCAATGATCTTGTTTTTGTGCAATATAACCTTTGGCTTTTCACAAGAAAGGTGCAAGACCAGCCAGAAGAAGTCATCACTTTGGATGACATTGATCCCTATAGTGATGGGACTATGCAAGATGATGAGACCTTATTTACACAAGATGAGATTGCTGATTTCGAGAGGCATGCTATGGATAATTTGCCTGCAGCAGAAGCATGGGAGATTGGATTGGATAAGATTGATATGTTGGAGGAGCCACAACCACCTACCAGAATGGTGGAGCCACATGCACAATCTTCTACACCGAGCAAGGAGCCAAATTTGAGTGCAAGGACCATACCCTCCACCTCCCACTATTTCTCTAGGGCAAGGAAGAGGAAGATGTAAAAACTTTTAATGTCTACATTGGCTAGATATGAAATTTATGATGGTGATTTTCAAATACAATCATCATAAATTCATAATAATTATTAGTTAGTAGCTAGCTATTGTATTCATTTCCACTATCCGACTTTATGTGATGAAGCCATTTTGTAATTCATGTGCACTAGACAATTAAATTTTAGAAAACACTTCCTCATAGTTTTTAGACTCATTTGATACATTTTGTAATTGAATTTCGCAAAAAATAAAAGAAAGTGTTTTTATAGGAAATTTTAGTACTTCTTAAGTTGCTGAGTTTTTGCCGAGTCAAAAAATTTGGGCTTGTTGAGTAATCTCTAAGTCCAAGTATGCGATCTATGCTTTAAACAATGCTTCCTCAACAACGCAATGTTGTTCTCTCTTGCTAACCGCCTTAGAAATGATGAAGTCTTGGTCTGATATAAACCTGTAGATGTTGTTTTGAAGTCTGAAGACAAACCCTTGCCAAAGTAGATCCCAAAACTCCTCAAATGCAAATCGGTTATGCCCTAGAGTGAGGCGGCTAGGGTTGAAAATGATAATATGACCTTATAACTCCAAAATATGACAACCAAACCTTTCAAGCTGTGACCGTAATAAATTTGCACAAGTTTGATAGAAATCAAAGTGTCCACATATGTTGCTTCATTAAGAATACCCCAAAAATTAGCCATTTCACCTACAAATATTGATGAGAATATGCCCAAATATGACGCACGTCTTAATATTATTGTCTTCAACCCACAATAAATCTTCAAACCCTACATGAAAGTCTTTTTTTCCTGGAAACCCTAATTGTTCAATGCCTTAAAACTTGCAAATATTGTTTTCCAAAACCCTGCAAGGAAGGAATCTCCTTCAAATCCCAAAATTATTTGATGACAAATCTAGCAATTTTGGGAACAAGCTCTGGTAGTTGTAAACCTGCAATACAAATCCTCCTTATGGCTGCCCTACATCAAAACATGCAATTTATCCACTACAGTAAACCCTGGATGGATCCACCCCTCAAAGTAGGATTGGGTTTCCATCATATCTACTAATTTTTGAAAATTTTCATCCTTAGAAATGGATGAACCTGTCAAGACCAGCTGATAATGGAAATTCTCCAAAAATGGCTAATACTCCAATGTTCCCTCTAAAGTAAAGTTGATATTCCTTATAAAGACCTTTTGGAAGTTCCAACTTTCCCTTTTTTATTAATTTATTTTTATTTTATCTTTCCACTTTGTTCTAATAAACTCACTTTATAATTTTATTTTATATTTCCACTTTATTCTAATAAAGTCACTTTATAATTTTTTTTCCTTTATTCTTAAAGTGACTATTCACAATATTATTAAATTAAGGCTCATTAAAATAATATTTCCAATTTTGATTGCTCCTTGGCCAATAAAATCAACAAGTCCGGCGATTCATTCCCTTTCCAACAAGATTAGCCTACGGGAATGATGGAATAGGCTAACCAAATACCTAAGTGATCACTAAGGAGGAGGGAACATTACAGTCCTCCCTTCTCAAAATTGCTTGGCCTTGAGCAATTGCAACGTTAGATGTTGTAGAATTTCTTCTCCTTCCCATGTGGCATCCTCCAAAGGCAAATCCCTCCATCGCAACAAATACTCTTTGATCAATCTGCTCCTCAATCTTCCCTCCCTCAACTAATATCTTAGCAGGAACCAATACCAATCTTCCCTCCTCATCCAAATGTGGTAAATATGGAGAAGGAACAACATGCTGCCCCGGTGCCTTCTTGAGGCAAGATACATGAAAAACATTATGAATCCTACTAACAGGCAATAACTTGAGCTCATATGCTACCTCTCCAATCCTCCTCAAAATCTTGTACAAACTGTAGAACCTTAGCTTGAGCTTTTCTGCACCACTCCTCTTCAAAGTACTCTGCCTATATGGTTGAAGGCGCTAAAAGACCATATCACCAACCTCAAATGACCTCTCTACCCAATGTCAATCTATATATAGCTTCTATTGATTCTGAGCTTGTTGAATATTATCCTTGAGGACTCTATGGATATCCTGATTATTCTGCAACCAATCTCTAACTAGAGGAGCTCTATTGTCATCAAAAACTAAGTTTATGAAAGACAAAGCATCATAACCATATTAGGCTTGAAAAGGTGATATGCCAATAGACATATGTTAAGTGGAATTATAACAATGCTCCCCTAAACACAACCACCTAATCCAAGCCTTATGCTGCCCTACTACATAATTACGAAGACAACCTTCGACCCAATTATTCACAATCTCAGTCTGTACATCCGTTTGAGGGTGGTAACTAGTGCTAGGGGTCAACTCCGTACCAGCTAACCTAAATAGCCCCTGCCAAAATATGTTGAGAAACCTACTATCCTGTGTCGCAGAATTGAGCAAAATAAGTTGGTTGAGTAATTCACTGAGTTGGTATAAATTGGTATGGTTGTCATTGATGTCAACTTGTTGTTGTTGTCATTAATGATTAATTCCTATGGTATCTGTGTTGAGTATATTGCTCCACATATCCTATATGTTTTGAACCTGTTGCTGAGTGTTTGATATGTTGTTGAGGACTGTTTGGAGATATCATATACAACAACCTGAATTTAAAATCTAAAAAGTAGAGGATCCTATTTTCTTGCAAAAGATTCTATTTTTCATGTAGCATAATTTTTTTCATGGGGAATGCCCACTCCTTAAAAATAGTTATAGTAGTGGCTCCATGGAACCCATTCCTAAGGCCCCTTTTATTTGGAACTCACCAGCCACATCAGGCTAAGAATCATTTGTTCATCAAACTCTATCTTCAAGGACCATACCCTAGGTTAATCAAGTTTAACTTAGGTTCATCTTTCATGTGGCATATGCTTCGCCATTATAGCAAAGCGCTCTCTCTCTTTTCTTTTCACCCCATTGTCTCTAGTATACTAACTACTATAACTACTCATGAAAGTTCATATTAGTTTGATCCTAACTTCATAATCAGCTTGAAACTCAAAAACAACAGGAAAACATTCTCAGTATATGCCAACTCAAGCGGCATAAGGCTGGTTACAACTTTCATAATTAGTTTCGAAGCCAATTTCTTAATTAGCTACAAACCCACAATTGGCAAACAAAGGTAGCCCTTTAGAAGGAACGCCCAGTTTCTGAGAAATAAATAGCTAACAAAAAAAATAGGACATGTTTGAGGAAAAATTGGAGGAGGCATTACGGGAAAAGGGTACCTGGTTGCGCAAGGGAAGATTGAGAGTCCTTCCTCTGCCACGAAATCCACAGGGTCTGGAAATAGTGGTAAAGCGCTGTCTGCAGGTGGGGCAGCGAGTCTCGAACTTGGCCCACTCCTCAATGCACGCAAAACAGAAGTAGTGCTCGCAACTGTCCATAATACCCCTCGCATTTATGTTCTCCTCTGCCAGGCATATTCCGCAGAGATCCTTTTCCGTTTCCTCAATCTTCTTCTTCTTCTTCTTTTCAGGTGGAGACATGTCCATGGCATCCAGGCTACTTTTGCTTCTACCTCTTCCGTGCTTCTTCTGTGCGTCTCTCGCGGGTTTCGAATCCTCGGACTTTTCCTTCCACTCCTCCATGCTCTACATTCCGCACTCAACTCTGAAGCTGTTTCGTCTTAACCAACAATTTACCGTCTGCTTCAGCGATTTGAGAGGTTAATTATTACTCAAATTTGTTTTTCTTGTGTTTTTGTTTTTAACCAAAAAGTATATTCGTTGACATTTGTATATGTTATAATTACAAAATAAAATTAGGCAAGTCAAATTATGAGAACCACATTCTCATGAAATATGAGAGTCAATGAGTTTGACCTAAAAAACTACACAATCTAAATAGTCATATCATAATTTTTATACATTTTAAAAAGTCACTCAATCTAACCTTTAGCTAAACCATGTTAGATTTAGCACATCATGGAATAGAGAGTAAATTATGTGAAGCTAAAGTATTTGGGGTATGAAGTAATATTATGAGAGTATTTATCTAATAAATTTTGTTTGATTCTGATCTTATTGTTTTATAATTTTAAGTCTTTACATTCAATAAGACTTGATTCATAATAGGTTCTTAGTAGATTATTCAACTTCATCAATAGACCAAGGACCACATGACACCTCCCTATTCTTTTCATCAGCATCTTGTATAAAAAAGTAGAAATTGGTAAAACATTAACTTTCAAATATGTGATGAGGAGCATATTGAGCAAGAAATTTGTCATATGACAAAAAAAAAATGAATGGATATAAGAATAAGTGCATCACTAGAGCTTTCAAATAGGTCAAAGCTCATCATGGAATAAATGACTCACTGAAGATTCCAATGGGCTTTATTCCTTGTGTTAAAATCATCTCTAATATATTTCGAGAAAAATAAGAGAAGAGGCATCAAGACTTGCTTTATGCCATATAAGAAAGTTATGAAACTACTCCTCTCACACGCGCCTAAAGTGTCAATTTGAGATATGTCTTATAACTCTAGACTCTATAAATGCTTGTGTGACCTTTCAACATTGGTGAAATCAGCTACTCCATCAAAAATGAGTTCAATAAGCATGATGCACAAAAACATGCTAACAAATTTATACTTGTTGAATTGGCATACACAAGATTTTCTTAAAGGTCACTAAGGCCCTACTGAAAGAAGAGAACATTGCAAAAGAAAATTAACATAAGTGGTTGAAATCAACAAAAGTTGTGAGAATGGACATTAGAAAAGATGAGGATTAGGGTTCAAGGGTCATTCATATAAACCAATAATAAACTCACTTAAACAAGAGAGTGGCATTAGTGATTCATAGGTTTAACTTGTATTCAATTTTATTTTTCTTGTGCCTATTTATATTTTCCTAATATTAGACATTTGACCACTTCTTTATTTACAAATCTTCTCTTTCATGTTCATTTATTTATTTAGCTCTAAACCCCCTTCCTTTTCCTCGTGTCTTTCACTTCCCTTTGAGCAAATTGTTGGCCTTATTTTTTTTACAATATTATGCTCTAAGTTACCTCTTATACTTTTGCTCTATTATATATCTTGCATTTTCTTTTTTAATTACATAAATTTGCATTTCCCTTTCTCATGAGTTTTTGAGTAGATGGGTAAAATTAGTTTTGAATGGGGCTCGAAACTCTTTACAACCAACAAAAGATTAGCCAAAACATAACAAAACAACCATAAAATATTCATTAATCGTGAACCAAAACACCACTAACAAAATAACACGCCACCCAAAGTAAAGACCAACAAATAAATAAATGAACAAACCACCCCAAGCTATAGTTATTTTGGGATTATTGTTGGTCCCAACTCTTGCTAATGGAAATTCTCATGAATTTGATGAATTCTTGGAGATTTATTTTCCTCCTCAATGTAATTATTTGTGTTACTCATAGTTCTTATATTAGGACCCTATCTTTATTGTCTTGTGGTCACTATTATTCTTTTCTTCCACACATTGGATCTCATTTTCTATAGTCATATATTTTGATTTTCTGATAACAATATAGATGTTAGCATTATATGCTCTTTGTTGTCATTGATGTTAACTCATGGTGGCAGTAATGTCAACTTTTTTGAGGCTAAGGAGTTGTTGAGGTTGTGAAGTTGGTAAAATGATGTGTGATATAAGATGTGAAGGATTATTGATTGATGAAAAAGATTTAAAGAATAATATACAAAAAAGAGTATCTAATGATTAATATGCTGGCATGAGTGCTTGAAGGACAATAAGTGTTTGGAATTGAGTGTTATAATGATGATTCTAAGACAATATAAGGTATATCTACAAGATGGAAGTATGGAAAGGAATATGTAGGAAAGAGTGTTTGAAGACCTTATGGGAGAATGCTCTACATTCCTCTGCATAAGATGATGGAAACTTGTGGTTCTAGTTATAAAGGCTATGTATTTTAAATATTGCACTATCACGTGTTCAACACCCCAACTTTTCTTTTGAAGAAGTTATGATGTGTTGATTAGTTGATAGTAAGGCTAGATGTCAAGCATATTTTGGACAAGTTTGGAGAATGCTCTACATTACTCCGCATGGGTATCTTAAGCTATGTAGTTTGGCACTAGTAATTTGGCAAATAAATGACCACGTGACCAAAACTTTTAGTCATGATAACTAAAAATGATTAAATTCTACTATTTTTTTGCAACACAACTATAAATGACTAATTTGATCATCGGGTAAAAACCACAACTAAATAATTAGCCACAAATAAAAATGACTGAATAAATGACTAAAAAACACGACTAAATAATTAGTCACACAAATAAAAGGAGGTTTTGTTAATTATTAATGGAGTCGGAGCCAACCAGAGAGGGTTTGTGTTCTAAATTGATATCGTATTTTAATCGATGATAGGCATTAAAAAAAAGGAGCACTACTAATGTGTGTGTATATTTTGTACCTGATAAGAGAGACACAACACTTCAATAGATCATTGCATTAGCTCAAAAAGGTTAGATAAGCATATAAAACTAACTAATATCGACATATTGCCTTCTAACTAAGAAGAGTATAATTAGCAACATAATAGCCCTCAGATTATGCTACTATCAGTGACATATACGACTTAGCATGAAGGATTTTAGTTTAAAACAAGCTAAATGATGAGAAAACATGCATTCTAGCTCTAAGAATGGAGATAATAACAATGCAAAAAGCATAAACTATGAAATGAAATATAAGTCTAAGTCTATTCTAACAGCATAATAATGCATTTACAATATAGGATGAAGGCTTAATTGCTCTCAAAAATGGCTTCTATTTATAGAAGAATGTGTG
This sequence comes from Thuja plicata, assembly GCA_018584345.1. Classification (NCBI taxonomy): domain Eukaryota; kingdom Viridiplantae; phylum Streptophyta; class Pinopsida; order Cupressales; family Cupressaceae; genus Thuja; species Thuja plicata. The sequence continues at coordinate 1,093,389 of MU225054.1, forward strand.
TGTGTGTGTGTGTGTGTGTGTGTGTGTGTGTGT
>MU225054.1:1093471-1110773 GCA_018584345.1 Thuja plicata
GAGTGTGTGTGTGTGTGTGTGTGTGTGTGTGTGTGTGTGTGTGTGTGTGTGTGTGTGTGTGTGTGTGTGTGTGTGTGTGTGAGAGAGAGAGAGAGAGAGAGAGAGAGAGAGAGAGAGAGAGAGAGAGGTTCATTAATGAGTTGAGGAACTCAGTAATGGTGGTGTAAGAGTCATTAATGCCCTGAGCATTAATGAGGCATGCAGGAGATATAGGCTTAAGGCATCTTCGTTAATGTGGCATTAATGAAAGCCTTAAAGAAGCATGGGGAGTGTGTAAGGTTCAACTTGGCAAGTTGGTCCCTTAAGAAATTCATGCTTGAGAAAGTGGACTTTCTCAAGTGGGTGGAGTTGTTAATCATTCCTTCATGGAATGTGACAACATTAGGAGGTGGGTTAGGGTTAGAATTAGGATTAGGATTAGATTAGCAAGGGTGAATGGATCGAGAAGGGTTAGAACCCTAGGGTAGAAATGGTTGAGATAGGTTAGGTTGGGGTTTAGGAGAATATTAATTAAATGAATTAAACTTATTTAATTCATTCAAAAATAGGAATTTAATTATTTAAACAATTTAATTGCTTTTTAATAATTAGGGGACTATAGTCATTTTAATTAAATTAAATAGGCTAGGGGAATGGGTTATTTTGCAAGTGGGTAATTGATTTAGGGATTTATTTAATTCCTTTATAATTAAATATTATAGCCATGTTTGAATTTGATTTGGTTTAATTGGTTTGAATTGATTTAAATTATGTGGCTATAATAGTTAATATAATTCAGTGATAAAATCACCTAGGACATTAAATTGATAAGAAGAATTATGTCAAGCAGTAACAGGGTCGTTTGGACATAATCGAGGGTATGATCACACTTAGGGCAAATAGGGTCCATAGTTGGAACAGACCAAATTCAGGGGGTTACAACTACAAGGTAGGGTGTTTTAAGACAATGTTTTGAGACAAAAATCTATAATTGTCTTAATATATTATTTTCTTTTATTTTTTATTTATCTTGTTAATTTCTATTTTGATTTTATATCTTTAAAACGACATAGTGGTAAATTTGCAAAAATAAAGTTTGAGCGGGAAAGTAATTTCATCTCACCCACTAATCCCTTACATCTAGACAAAAAGTTATCTTTGTATAAAACTTTTATGAACTCGTATTTTTTAAAAACCTCTAAAAATATCTTTGTTACCTTGTACCAAAAAATGGTTTTAACATTATACCCTAGGTCAGCTAAACTTGTTTACTAGTGTTTTAAGGACTTTGTCTATAGTTTGGACAATTAAATATTTGAAAAGATGCTAAAAAGGGGCCTTTATCATTTCTCTATAATATCAAAATGCTTATCTAATGCTCTTACACTTTGTAAAAGCTCTCTAGAAAAACAAAATTATTAAGGAAATCATCATGGTTTTGAGTAAGAAGATTTTGGAGGGAAAAGGAAAAGGTTGAAATTTATTTTTATGTGCCTTCCATGGCTAATAGGGTTGTAACTCACTTGCAGTTGGTTCTAACATGGGTTTGGAGGAAGGAGTTAGATGAGAAAATCCCTGGCATACCATGAGAAAGCATGAACAACATTGTTTTAAGGAAATAACAGAGGTTTCAAAATAGTTAACAGTGGGTTTGATGGAAGGAACAACAAAGACTTCAAGAGGAGACAACAATATTCAAGACGAGAAACACACATCATTCAAATATATAGGGAGTTTTCATGGTCAAGAGCAATTGTTCATCAAGAAACAGTATCGAGTTTCAAGGGTAAAGAACATATTTTGAGCAAATAATAGCAATTTGTAATGTTCAAACAAAAATAATGGAGAGAAAAAAATATCAGTATTAATGAAAGAATAATGAGTTTCACATCAGGGACAACATTTTTCCTATGGAAGAACAATGAGTTAGATGGAAGGAAAGGCTTATTTTTATCATAGAATGCCAAATTTAAGGTGGACAATAATATATTAATGAGAGCAATCAAATGTTGAGCACAAATCCATTTTAGAGGTAGGTTTCCATACCAAACCCACAAACCTAATGCATCAATATGGATATTGTGTGGTTCATGCATTGTTGGAAGGTCTCAAGAGTAAAAACCCTTGTCCCTGAGAGAGTTTCATCTTCATCTGAAGGTGCTGAGCATTCAAGGCTAGCTGGCCCTTATGTTGCTAACACATCTTTTGATCCCTTTAGAGATGGAGAGATGATAGATGTAGGCTTCTTCCTTGTGGAAGAGACTCTGGAACAACCATGAGAAATGTCTGTTGCTGAGACTACATCTTATGATTTTGACAAATTGTGTGAGGAGGTCCTAGCCTTAAGAAGAAAAAAACATGAGCAAGAATCAAAGATAGTAAATGCAAGAAAAATGTGTGATCAGGAATTGTATGACTTGTTAACTGAGAGAGAAGAACTTTTGGAAGAAATAAGGATAAATGAGCTAAAGGATAAAAGTCTAAATGAGGAGGTTAAGGGTTTAGACAAAGATTTTTTTGGTGATCTTGGTGCATTGAGGCAACAAGCTACAAATAATAGATCAAACTCTAACAAAGATAAGTTTGAAGGAGAAGGACCTGTCATGAGGCAGTTGCACCCACATGAGATTGAGCAAAATACAAAGCTCAAGAAGAATGATAAGGATGCATCTGATAAAGGCAAGAAAAAATTTATTGGCATAAGTATTAATGAGCCTAATAAAAGCAAAAATATCCCTGCAATAATGTCTCAAGTTGACATAGAACTTGAGAAAGCTAGAAAATCCAAAGAGGATCTAGCCAAGTAGCTAGAAAAGATGGAGTTAGAGGTTGTTGCAACTAACATGAAGATGAGGATAGCTTTCTTGCATGATAATACAAATACTACTGCAAGTAGCTCTATGCCAGCTACTACTAGGACACTGCAACAGAATTCACTAGGTGATCCTAGACCAAATGCTCAACCTTCTGGTCCTAATCCAAGTGTTCAAGTCTCTAGTCTAAAGCAAGGGGCCCCTCGGCCTACTCAAAATCAAGGAGGTGTAGCAGGCCCAAGTAAAAACAATACTTTGGGAAATTTCCAAAGAAGACGTGTTGATTTGGACAGATACCAACCTCTTTTCTTTGATGGCATCCTTGGTCATCCAAACATTATCCCTAATGAGGTAGAAGACTGAAACCCCAGGTTCATAGGAAATAATGTTATAACCTATGAATAACATTTAAAAGCTTTCACATATAAGATTACTGATTTTGAAATAGAACATGAAGATGTTATTATAAATCTTTTTGTTCAGTCCTTAATAGAAGATGTCAAGGATTGTTTTAGGAATTTTCCTAATGATAGCATAGCATCTTGGGATGAATTTGTTAGATCTTTTAGGGAACAATATAGAGAACATGTTAACTCTAGTTACATGTTAAATTAATTTAATAACATTAAGAAATTCCCTAATGAAAGCATGCCTGATTTCAACAATAGGTTCTAAAAGGCGGTGAACAAGTTATTCCAAGTGTTGAGGTTAGATGAGCAAGTAGGTCTAACTACTTACTTCAATGATGTTGATGGGAAGATGTCTTACCTTCACAGAGATAAGAACCCACGTACCCTAAGAGAGGCTTACAAAACAACATTAGACATTGAGAGTAATAGGCAAGCCTCGGGGAAGATGGGTAAGATAGAGGATGGTAAGTTGTGGAAGGAGACAAAGGGTCAAACAAGAAAATTTGTTAAGGAGGATGACAGGGTTGATAAATTGATGAGTTCAGTAAAGGATCTTACTGCAAAAATAGATAAAAATGACAAAGGTTTTCATGACAATAAGTATCAGTATCAAAGGTATGATAAACAACCAAATATGAGGGACATGCCATATAGAACAAATTGGAAAGATGACAAGCCAATCCCTAAGAACCAAGAAAACTAGAAGACAAAAGAAACCCATGATCCTCTGAAAAGAAATAGCATAAATTATGTGGAGAAAACTCCTTGGTGTGCAGCTTGTAACATGCCTCACTCTTCTTACCAATTTTTTGTAGCCCAAGCCCTAGCTGATCAAATGGGGGAGTGAAATGAACAGACAGGTCCAGAACAAGAAAGTCCTTTTATGAATATGTTCACTGTAAGGAAGCCTTATCCATGGTCTCCTAAAAAAAGTGAACCTGTTGAAGATGTGAGAAACAGAAGAAGTAAGTACCTAGAATACCAACCTAAATCAGTCTCTGATTCAAATCATAGGACTGGTATTGTATCACAAAGAACTATCAATGTAGTGGGTGATGATAAGGAGCATCCCCATTTGAGGTTACCAAGTGATGAAGAAAAAAGATCCCTGACCATAGAAGCAATAAACCAAACTAGGGGTGCATTTAATCTAAGGAATAGAATAGTTGAGCCTAGTCAACGCAAACTTGCCTCTATTTTCATTAAAGATGATGCCCCACAAATTGTTGCATAATCTCCTATCAAGAGTAGAAAAAGAAAGAAAGATGCAAAGCAAGAAGAATCTTCTTCTACCCAGAAGGAGAAAGAGGAAATAAAAGTAGAAGAACAAATGATTACTGATAAGGCTAAGAGAGGTAAAAGGATAAGTGATGTATCTTTTGAATTACCTATGTTTGACATGAAACATGCTCTAACTCAGATGAAATTTTTAGTTCCACTAATGGAAATGTTGAAGATAAAAGAGCACAAAGAAGTTGTACTTACACTATTAAAAGGGATAGAAGATATCCCTATGTCAAACAAGGAGGAAGTATCCTTGACCTTAAAAAATGAGAAGAGAGATGTTCCATCTGTGAATGAAAAAGAGAAACAAGTGAAAGGCTTGGAGATAAGAAGGGAACTCTCTAATATATGCATAGGAAATGTGAGTACTCAAGAACCATTGTCAGTTGATCCATTCTATGTTACTTTAATGATAAACCATTTGTTGGTAAAAAAATTTATGATAGACTCTGGTGTTGCAGCTACTGTGATGCCATATCATATTATGAAAGAACTAGGCCTTCAAGTGAGTACTCATGTTGGGAGTTGCTATGCAATGGATAATAGGGAGGTTCCTGTGATAGGAACACTAAAATATATTGAAGTGAAAATTGTTGCATTCCCTAAAGCTACCTATAAAATGGATATAGTTATTGTTGATACAAAACCTCATTATGGTATGCTATTATCTAGACAATGGGCAGCAACAGTGGGTGGAAGATTGTGACTAGATTTGTCATATGCAACAATACCTGTGAATGGCACCGAGGTCAAGTTGTATGGAGAGCCTCATTCTTCTGTCATGGTTGAAATGGTTTTACCCGATCAACTGAATTGTTGTGTAGATATTGACATGGAAAATTTTGTTGTTAAAGAGATCAAACCACAATTGAGAAACACTGACCCAATAATTGATGAGTTGTTGTTGCAACGAGATGGATTGTGGAAAATGTATTTTTATGGAGGATACTCTAAAGAAGGATCAAGAGCGGGTGTTTTATTTATCTCACCATTAGGTATTACTTTTAAGTAATCCTTCCTTTTGTCCTTTCATTGTACCAACAATACAAGTGAGTATGAAGCATTAATATTGGGGATGTTTCCATCAAGCATGGTATTAAATTCTTACAAGTTCATGGGGATTCCCAACTAATTATAGCTCAAATTATATCAAAGTATGCTCCTGAGGATGACATATTGAAATTGTATAAATATGCTATCTGGGATAGATTAGAATTTTTTGATTCTTTTAACATTCTATGGGTAGAGAGGTCAAACAATATTATGGCATATTTTCTTGTAAATGTTCCTTTAAATAATGATGACATTACCCTTGCTGCCATATATGTGGTGGAAGTCAAGAATAGGCTAGCAATGCCTGATAATATCCACAATTGGTAAGTCTTTGATGATGATGATGATGATGATGATGATATCCTCAGATTCATCCATTGCTTAGATCAATATGATGGCCAACAGATTGACTGTGACTCTTTGATAGGAGTTGTAGATGGAAAAGAATACATTTTTGATAAAGAAATTGTTCAGATAGCATATAATCATATTCCTAAGAGATTAGTTGAGCTAAAGGGCGTGTTTAGTATAAATTATAACTATATGTCACAGAAGTCCAATGCTAAGGTGGTAGATTTGGAGGAAATAAATCTAGGATCAGAGGCATCCCCTCAATTGGTTTAAATTGAAAAAAGGCTAGATAGGAATGTGAGATTGAATTTGATAAAATTGCTGAAAAAATATAAACATGTTTTTGCCTGGTCCTATGAAGATCTCAAAGCCTATAGAGATGACCTATTTCAGCATGACATCCCACTGAAAGAAGATGTAAAACCATTTAGGAAAAAATAGAGGCCTATAAATCCATTATTGGCTACAAAGATGCATATGTAAATGATGAAATTAAGGGATGCAAGCATAATTCATCCCATAAGACATTCATCATGGGTTTCAAATTTGGTCTCAGTAAGAAAAAAGAATGGGGACATAAGATTGTGTGTTGATTTCAGAAACTTGAATGTAGCTGCATTGAAAGACAATTATGGACTACCTAATATGGAAGATATGTTGCATAAGGTCACTAGATGTGATCTGTTATCTATGATGGATGTTTTTTCTAGGTATAACCAGGTACTATTCAAGGAATCTGAACAATTCAAGACAACATTTACTACTCCTTGGGGATCTTATGTATATCGCGTATGCCTTTTGGTCTAAAAAATGTTGGTGCTACTTTTCAAAGGGAAATAGATGTGGCTTTTAAGGATCTTATAGATGTCCTCATGGTAGTTTACCAAGATGATTTGACTGCCTTCTCAAAAAGAGGTGAAGATCATTGCAATCATTTGGAAAAGGTTTTAATTAAAGCATTGGAAAATGGGATATCATTGAACCCAAGAAAATGTCAATTTGTTGTCAGAGAAGGAAAACTCTTGGGGCACATTGTATCAAAAGAAGGGGTGAGGATAGATCCAGAAAGAATTGAAGCTATTCAGAAGGTCATTGCTCCTAAAAATCTTAAAGGTGTGCAATCATTCCTAGGAAAAATTAATTTTGTCAGGAGATTTATTGCCAATTTTGTAGAGCTAGTCAAACCAATAGTCAAACTATTAAAGAAAGTTGTGAAGTTTGAGTGGAACCAGTAGGCATAAGAAGCTTTAGAGAAAATTAAACAAGCAATACAAGAAGCCCATGTTCTAAGTTCTCCTGGTTATACTAAACCTTTTTCTCTGTTTACATTTGCATCTTTTCACACTACTGCAGTAGTACTATTGCAGAAAGATGAGGAGGGATTTGAGCATCCTATAACATTCTTTAGTAAGTCATTACAATCGACTAAATTAAGTTATCAATTGATGGAGAAGAAAGCCTATGCTTTGGTAAAAGAAGTCAAGGCATTTAGACCTTACCTAGTACATGCTAAAGTCAATGCATATGTTCCCCATGTTGCAGTAAAAGATATTCTAGTCCAAAGTGAAGTGACAGGGAAACGATGCAAGTGGATTAATAAGATTCAAGAGTTTGACTTAGAGATCCACATTACTAAGCTGATAAGGGGATTGGGACTAGCCAAATTAGTGACACAAGAGAATTTGGATCTAGTTAAAGTAAACAATGTCAACACTTGTGGAAAAGTAGTTACAAGTATTGAAATCCAGCCCTGGTATACTAACATAATGTATTTTCTCAAAAATGCTAGTTGCCCAGAGGATTTGAATGACAACCAGAGGAGAAGCCTAAGATTGAAAGTTCAGATATATGTACTATTGTAGGGTGACCTATATTGGAAAAATAGGGATGAGATATTGCTATTGTGTCTGGACAAAGGACAATTTGAAAAGGTTTTAAGAGAAATGCATTATGGGATGTGTGGAGGACACTACTTAGCCAGAGAAACAACTCATAAAATCTTAAGGGTTGGCTACTATTGGAATCATTTGTTTAAATATGCCCATGCTTTTTTTAGGAGATGTAAGCCATGTTAGAGATTCTCAAATAAATTGAAGTTTTCAGGTGCTCTTATGCTAAATCCTGTAGTTGCAGAAGCACCTTTTGCCATGTGGGGGATGGACTTCATTGGAGAGTTTGCTGAGAAATCAAGTGGGGGACATAGTTGGATTTTGGTTGTTATCGATTACTTTACCAAGTGAGTTGAGGAAATTCCAACTAAGAAGGCTACAAGCATAGTGGTCATTGAATTTTTTATGAATAATGTAGTTACTAGATTTGGTGTTCCCATTAAACTAGTAATGGATAATGCCATGTGATTTAGATCAGAAGAATTTGTTGAATTCTATTAGGACATGGGAATTTTTATTTCATATTCATCACCTTACCACCCACAAGAAAATGTACAAGAAAAATCTAGTAACACAAGTATTCTATAAATTTTGAAGAAGACCCTATAAAATAACAAAAGAGCATGGCATGCAAAATTGAAGTTTGCCTTATGGGAAGATAGAATTATTGTGAAGAAGGCAATAAGAAAGTCTCCTTTTGAACTGGTGTATGGTATCTAGTCTAGAATGCATGTGAACAACTTGCTCCCTCTTTATAAATTCTTCCAAGATGAGGGTTTAGAAGTTTTTGAGCCTATGCAGGATAAAGTGGTTTAGCTAGTAGAATTGGATGAAGTGAGAAGATACAGTCAAAGAGAAAATATCAAATTACAACAGAAAATGAAATACCTTTTTGACAAAAGAGAAAATGATAGAAAGTTCTAGCCTAATGATCTGGTTCTTCAATGGAATGCAAGGGTTGAGGACAAGGGAAAACATAAAAAAATTGAGTCCTTATGGTTGGGCCCCTTTATCATTCACCAAGCTTTTGGAAAGGATTCATATCTTCTAAAGAATATGGACGGTGAGGTGTTTGAATTTCCAGTGCATGGAAAATTCTTAAAACCTTTCTTCAATTAGTTATGCTTTCCATGCACAGTAGTCTTGTATTTTATGTATAAGTGTGTTTGTTTCTTGTTGTGTGTTTCTTTCCCTGTTGTGTGTTTCTTTCTGCGGTAGGTTAGTGCAGTTGTGGTCTACCTCCTAGAGATTTGTAATTCTTGCTATGAACTTGCATTAAATCATCCTCATATAGAGCCACTATTGGGACTATTTTGTGTTTTCAAAGTCTTGTTGAAGGTTTTGGTTCCCAATTTCAATTTACACTTTAAATTTCAAGGTCTGTTCCAATGTAACTTCAAATTTTCCTGTAAATGTTTGTTTCCCAAGAAATGTGGTACAAAAATGGTTGAAAGTCTTAAACCCTGGGTCTCTTATGTCTGTGCTATGAAAAAACCCTAGACCTTAATGACTTTTTTCTATTTTGAAGTTACTTTTGTCGAGTAATTTAAGTGGTTTTAAGTCATGTGCCTTTTGGTCGTTACCTTTATCTCATAATCTTGTGATCAAGGCCGAATATTCCTTATGGTATAGAGACTTGGTGCAAGCATTTATCTCTTAATATTGAGAGGAAAGGAATATGCTCTTATAAATTTAGAGATTAAGCACAGGCGGTTGATCTTATTCTCATTGTGTGGTTGGCGCGTGATCACTAGACAAAGATGAAGTCAGCTCAAATATCCAAAGATTCAGCGACAACCATGGATGTAGTTTTCATCATGTGGCTAGCGCTAGATCTCTAGATGAGACTTGAGATAAGGGTTTTATTCAGCAACTTGGCAGTTTCTTATCTCTGAATCTCCACATTTAATCATGGTAAAAGCAAAGCCTAGTAAAGTTTATTGTGAGATTCAAAGATAAGAAGAAATGAGTTATCTAGTGTTAAGAGATGAACCATAGGCAAGGTAAGGTTAAAATTAGTGGCTAGTGTTGAATCTTGGAACAAAGTCAAAGTCAAGAAAACCATCTAGAACTCAGCGAGAACCGTTGATGAAGTAAGAGATTTGTGGCTGGTGTTGGATCTTGTAATGTAACCTAGGTTAGAGGAAACATTCACAGATTTGGATATAAAGTAGTCGCATAATCTCCATATATGACTATGGTCTAAGTATGGTAAAACCATGAGTATCCTGTCTCGCACCATTTCAAGGAAACAATATAAAAAAGCAGGGTTAATAAAGGCTAAATATCTTGACAGAGTACAAGCAATCTGCTAATATGTAAAAAGGCAGGAAAAATAGGCCAATCAGATCTCGTCTTAGACATTTTAACATAAAATAAGGTTTTAAAACAAAAAGGCACTCGTGAATTTTCCCAACCAAGCATTTCAAATTCAATTACCTATCAACTTCAAGCGCCACGGCTAGGAGAAAATTGATGTCAAGACACGCAGAGTTATTGCAAAAGTGATTGAGCAACGGTTTCCAGGTTCTTGACTAGACTGATGCATTGATGTCTCAATGATAAATAGATGCAACCTTTGTACATTCTCATTACCAAAGTTTTCAGAGCACAAAGAGAACATTACATAAGTTTTAGAGCAATTGTGAAAGATTGTTTCTGATAGAAGAATAGTCCAAAATTAGTAAATATGAGTCAAGCAGAGTCAAGCAGAGCTTCAGTCAGTGGTGAGGGAAAAGATGTAGAGGAAGAACAAAAGGGAAAGAGGAACTATTTAGACGAATTCATTGCTCTGCTACATGGAACCAACCAGAACAAAAAGGTAAATGATGAATTCTTTTTTGATGGCATGTCAAATTTTAGGGATCCCAACACTCCCAGATTCTCTAGTTACCATTTATCCAATTACTTTTACAGTAATAAGGATATACAAATCCTAGTATAAAACCCTTGGACATTAGGTTTGGCCAAGATAATTGTCCCTAATATCTTCCTAGATGTAGACCTGTTAGTGGAATTGGCTAGGAAATATGATCATCTTTCTAAAACTATCATAAAGAGCGATGAGACTACCCTAGTTACCTTGGATAGGGCATCCTTTATGAAAGCCTTTGGTATTTACCATGCCTCTGCCATAGAGATTGACTTGACCAAATTACAAAATAAGTATACCAGGGAGGTCAATGTGGTAAAGAATTTGATCCAGGCTCATGTTCCTAGGTCAAATAGAAATTATGTAGCCACAATACCTTCTTCTCAGGGTGTACCCTATGAATTCAAAGACCTTAGCTTCTATATGAAGTATATAGCTTATGGGTTGTGCAGAGTATTGGGCATTTATGGGCACATTAAGAAGCTGCCTATAGATCTACTGATGATTATCCTAGATATTTAGAAATCCCATGCCAATACTGACTTTGACTACATTCAGTATGTCATTGATAGAATGCACGAGGGCCTTGTTGGTTGTATTTCCTATTTTTGAGTTTGCCCTATAAAAATTTTGAAGTTTCCTATCCCTCCTATGCTTAGAAAGTTGAAGTCATGGTCGTAATTGCTTATATACCTCTGCAAATGAATGTTTTAGCTCAAAACCTAGTTGAAAATACTAAAAACCCTAAGTCCTTAGGTTATTTCTATGCAAAAATGCAAAAAGGCCCTCAATTTCTTAAATGGTTTCTATTTTCATGTTACTTTTTTCATACACTTAAGTCCTGAAAATATGCATGTGCTTATATGATAGTCACTTAGTCTCATAAAAGAAAGAGAATATTCTATATGGTTACGAGACTCAGTGAATTGCCTTCGTCGCGCTATCTCTCAATGAAAAGGAATATGCTTAAAAGATTATGAGACTTAGTGCAGACTGTCCATCTGAAAGAAAGATCAATGGTGGTTGAGTTATCACTTAATAAGATCAGGGTTAATGATTTCATATCGCAACTTTGAGTTTACTTAGTCACATTATCTCCAGATATAACCCGGCGTTATGTGTTAAGTTATCAGTTTAAGATTTCTCTGTTGTCGCCAAGTCTCAGAATAAAATGTGAGTTAAGTAAAAGAACAGGAGATTTAGAAAGAACTATTCATCTCAGATTAAATCCAATGACAATCAGGAAGTCTCTGGATTAACCCTGCAGTTTGAAAATCAACATGGAGTTTTAATAGTCACATTAACTCTGAATAAACTATGGTTGAAAGTTAGTTTTAAAAATTGTATTGTCACTAAGTCTCCGAATAAAAGGTGAGTTAAGAAAAATATTGTGAGACTTGGAGATAGTCATCCGATCAAAGTAAGATCCAATGGATGGCATGAAGTCACTTATAATATTTGAAAATTCAACAGTTATTCAGCAATCAGGATACAAGGAATAACATTGAGACACGTGGCTAAATATGATAAAGATAAACGGTGTTGTCGCTAGGTCTCGAGTTGATTTAGGGTTTACATAAAATATTAAGAGACATAGCGGGAGCTATTGGATGTTGTCAGATTGAAAATCAACAACTGTCAGGTATTCTCCAAATAAGATGGCCAAGTGTATTTTCTTCCAGCAACTAAGAGACAGAAGGAAATAAAGGTTACATTATGTTTTAGTCGCCAGGTCTCAAGACATATTAAGGTTTGATATAATTATTATGAGATTTAATATTGGTCATCAGATGCTAAGCTAAGAAAGATCAATGGTAGTCGGGGAGTCTCTTGATGGATATGATAAAGTGAAATATGTTTAGCGACAATGAGACATGTTCTAAGTCACGTACTCTCCAGAAGGAATTAAGTTGTTAAAACAAAGATATTAAAAGCTTGGTCGCTGAGTCTCTAGTTAAAATATTCAAGTGATAAATTATTCAGCAATTAAGAGACAAGGCTTATGTCGCGAAGTCTCAGAACAATTTATGGTTATATCAAAAGATTACGAGACTTGGCGAATGGCATCAGATCAAAAGGAAATCAACGGTGATCATGTAGTCTCAGAATAAACCTAGAGTAAAGGAAATCTTTCAGTGAGTTAGCTTTTCATAGTCGTGAGGTCTCCAAAAGGAAACTAAAGGTAGAACTAAAGTTAATATTTTCTTGTGTTGCCAAGTCTCACAAAGTGATCACAGTTAAGGATTTTTCTCAGTGACATGGAGATAAGTGGTAGTCGCAGGGTCGCTAATAAGGAAAAGTGAAAGTTAAGCCATGATAAAAATTAATACAGTTGTTGATGCACCAATATTGAAACATCATCAGCTAATGAGGATTCAAAGAAGTTATGATAGCTTGGAAAGGTAGCTAAGGTGTCTGAGGATCAGCCAATCAAAACAAAATTGACCTCTTCTCGAATTTAATAAGGATTTTCATCAATTCTGCACTCATTTGAATTCGATTTCCTGTCATAATCAGAGGCTATGGCTAGGAAAGCATTGATGTCATAGTATGTTGAATTGAAGGTAGAAGTGATGGGATTACCCAATTATGAGCTACGTACTTTGATCATTCTTTACCATAAATAGATGATATTGTGCTTCATTTTCAATTACATTGCTTTCAGAATCTAGAGTGAAGAAATTGCTAAGTTATCAGTGTTTGCGAAAATAGAAAATTTCCAAAGCATTTAAGCTTTCCACTTCAGAATTCAAGGAATTTGGTTGGTTTTCAGATCTTAGATTGTTTTCAGTACATTAAAATCTAGAAGTAAGGGTTTCCAGTGAATATATTTTTTTCAATATCGGTCAAAAAGGTTGAGATAAAAACAAGCAGCCATGATGAGTAGAGTAGTCAGTGTAGCTTTCACCAGTGGGAAAAGTGAAGAAATGGATGAGGAGGCCAAGGGGAAAAGGAATTTCTCAGATGAATTCTTGACGTTGCTGCCAGGATCAACACAGAACAAGAAGTCAAAGGATGATATCATGAATGATGACCTAGCATATATCCGAGATGCCAAAACTCCAGGTTCATCAGGTTACTCTCTTTTTAATTATTTTTATAAAAATTCTGATGAAGTTGTACCTGTGTCAAACCCTTGGACATGTGGGTTAGCCAAATTGATTGTGCCTGATGTATTCATAGATATTGATCTTGTTCTAGCTTTAGCTAATAATTATGATGTGCTTACTAAGAAAATTAAGAAGAGTGATGGCACTATACTAGTGGCCTTAAACAAGAATTCATTTATGAAAGCCTTCAACCTCCACTAACCTATGTCAATAGAGATTGACTTGAAGAAACTGGAAGCTAGGTATGAAAAATAGGCTCGGGTAGTTAAAATTCTAGTACAAAGGCATATTCCTAGGCAAATCAAGAATTATATTGCCCCCATGCCAGGACTTGCACCTTATGCTTATATGGATTTGAATCATTATATTAAGTACATTGCTTTTGCACTTTGTAGAGTATTGGGAAGGAATGGGGGCACAGAGAGAATCACTGCAGATGTCCTGATGATTACCGTAGACTTGCAGGATGTCCATGCTAGCACCACCTATGATTATATTCAATATATAATTGATAGAATGCATGAGGGGTTTGTGGCTATCAAAAATAAAGAGAAGGAGCCTAAGTTTTTACATTACTCCATCTTGATGCATTTGATAATGTATTATAATTACATTGTAATGGATTTGAATAATTTGAGACCACAAAGAGTGCACCAGGGTCAACCCAACCTTATTTAATTTTGGATAAGAATTTGGAATTATACTACAAAAGATTGTGAGTTTTGTGCATTTGAGAATTGTATAGTTTATCCATTGTTGCAGTGTTTAGGAGTGAACAAGACTAGATTACCAGCCAAGTTGCTGCAATTTTTGAGGCCTTGTGAGTATGTAGACAAGTGGCATGGGGATCACAACTGGGGTGATTTCTACTTGGAGGAGAATTTCACTATGATTAGAGTATATGGATGTTCACATGCACCCCACATACTTCCATTTCATGTTCCTGCCAGAATTGCAGCAACGAATTTTATTTGGCAACTTATGTTAACACATAAGGAGCATCTGGCTCCTCACAGGAAAGAGACATTCACTCCCAGATAGTTTATAGTATATCAATTCATCATTGGCAAAAGAGCCATAGACCTGGTAAATAATTGGCTAAGCCATTACAGGGTGGGTGCGACATTGTATAGGTACATTGATACAGAGGGGTTCATTGCAAGTGCCAAGAAGCTTCTAACCCCAACTGTTCCTTATACTTATGAGAATGAAGAGTGCATGGATGAAGATATTATAAGGAATAGTATTGAGGATGAAGAAGTGATCTCAAGAGCTAATAAAATTAAAGAATTAATGCACCTTGAGAGGCGGGTAAAGAGTGAAAAGAAACTAAGTGTGTGGAAAACAATTCCCTAGGCTAAACTCCCGACAAGAGGATTGTGCAAATTCAAATTTAACCCTTATCAATTATATAATGATAATACAATAACATGCATATATAGAAAGATGAGAATGACACAATGATTTACCCTGGGGAAAACCTTTTGGTAAAAAACCCCAGCACTCCAAAACTTGCACAATGTATTAATCAAAACTATTACTGTTTACAATACACTTGCAATGCAAGTTCTTTCAGGAGATAATCGACACTTGAAGACAAATCTGACAACATAACAACATTCCAACAATACACTTACTTCCCTCTGCGATTTGCAACCCAGAAATGCTTATATCATGCGCTTCCCTTTTTAGGGCAACTTCCAAAGATAACCGTATTAGGGTTTTACCATTCTTTGGAAAAATAGGAACCCCAAATTTTTTTCCCACACATCACATAAGAGTGTACAGTACTCAACATAATCAGTTGCCACATGTCTTGCATGTCTTCATTTGTCATCGAATCTTTCACAATTAGCTCTTACAAATATTAATGATCGTCATAGGAATCCGTCATAACCATTTCAGTCATGATTACCTTACACATTGTCCAAAGTGCCAACATTTGGAAAATAACCTCTATTCACCTAGACCAAGTTTGATCATCCTTGTCATCTTCCAAGTGGAGTGAAAACACAACATGTCCACTTAACTATTTATGACAGAACTGATATCAAACTTAAATACATTATTTGCAAATAATTAAATACAAAACAAATAATATCAAATGTAAGGAAATATACAAGGTTGAGACACCTTATTCCTAACAAAGAGGAAAGGATTGTCCTTTGGGGGGTTCTTCCCTGATTTTCCTTATTTGAAAAGGATAGAGGCCATGATTGACTCTCACACTTTCCTGTGTAATCAATTGGAGGATGCATTAGTAGTTCCTGAGAAGGGTCAACCAAAGCACTCTGAATCAGAGTATGATGATGACAGTGATGAAGGCTACCCCTCACCTATTTCCCCTCTAGTCAATCAGGCAGTTGAAGAAGAACAAGCAAGAGATGAGAATATTATTGACCTAATAAAGGTCCCAGAAACTGAGGTTACCAATGATCCTCCTCTCAAAAGAAAAAAGTTAAACTTTGAGATCCTTCCCAGGAAATAATCTATGTAAGGAGAGAGAACAAAAAAGATAAAATCAATGCTCTTATTCCTGGTAATAGACCATATGACCATCAATTGAGGAAGGAGATTAGAAAAGGAAAAATGTTGCAACAAGATGAAGAGGATAATGTTGAATTGCCTCTTAAAACATGCATTGATTAAAGAATAATTCACAACAATTCCTAGATATTGATAACTTCATCAAAACCAAGGAATTTAAAGACTTCCTTAGATGGAATAAGCATCAACAAGTTGGTAAACAATTGTAGTTGGATGGAGGAGAGCCAGTAACAGCTGAAGCCTTACATAGAGAATGGAGCGGGAGCAGGAGCGGGAGCGGGAGCGTCCGGATTCAACTTTGAATTTGGGCGGGAGTATTCGGGAGGAGGCAGGAGCCTCTGAGCACAACAAGCGGGATGATGGAAAGGACATCGAGATCACAGGATTGGATCCCAATGCGGGACAGATGCCAAAGGACCCAGGAGGGGGTCCCAGATTGGGAGCTGGGCTGGGGCAACCGAGGAAATGGGCGTCCCTTTTTGGAATCAAACCAAAAGGTAAATCTTCTTTACCTCCGGTGAAGAACGTTTCAATACCTTCTCAAGGAAGCTTTGCTATTGAAATCCTAGACCAGACCATTGATTTTTCTATAGCAAGGATGAAAAATTCGCTGGTTGGTAGATTTTTAGGAGTTAGACCTAACATCAAAGTGGTTAGGGCTTTTGTGTCCCGGAAATGGGCTTTGAAAGGACAGGTAGAGGTGGTAGCGATGGCTAAGGGATGTATGTCATTCTTCTTCTCTTGTGAAGAAGATAGATTGAATATTTTATGCAGCGGGCCATGGTTGATTGGGAAAAATACTCTTATTCTTCAAAAATGGAGTTTGAATCTTGTCTTCGAGGAGGACACCGTTCGACAGGTTCCTGCTTGGATAAAGCTACATGGACTGCCTCTTGAATATTGGCTGGAAGATATATTTGTTGGGATAGCTAGCTCATTTGGAGAACTTTTGTCGATAGACAATGTGACAGCAGCGAGACGGAGGCTAACCTAT
>MU225054.1:1117393-1132935 GCA_018584345.1 Thuja plicata
TGGCAACTCGGAAGCTCAGGCTGAGTATGCCAACAAGGTGGAAACCATGGAGAAACAAATCAAACATATTAAAGACAGAATGGATAAGGATAACAAGGAGGAAGAAATTAAGAGTTTGCATAAAAAAGTTAAAAGACTGGAGGCATCAGTTAAAAAAGTAGGGGAACAATGTCTCATAAGCCTAAAAGCCTACTGCGGTCATGCACAAATTCTTATGGATAAACTGGAAAGGATCAACAAGGATAAAGACAGCAGTATAGTGGAGAATATGGGATCGGGATCGCGAACCAGAGCTAGCGCCAAGAAAAAGAGTCCTAAGGAGGAAAAAGAAATAGAGGAGCTAAAAACTTTAGTCAACAACATGCAAATCATGGTCCTCGAAGCTGAGGAGCTGGTAAAAGAGATGTAGCTACTCTTTTTGCTATCCTGGTTGGGTTTTTTGCTGTCCCTGCTGTCTTCTGTTGTTTCTTTGGGACTTTTTCTGTTCGGATCATTGTTTTTCCGTTCCTTCCTTTTATGGTGCTTAGGCATAGTTGTATCTATTTTTTACTATTTATATTTAAACTCTAGGTTGCAGGTCCTTGTAAAACCTGCTGAACTCTTTGGTTTTTTGTAAAGGTTTTGGGTCCTTGTAAAACCTGTTTTTACTTAATCAGAACAGCTGAAGCCTTCCAGGCTATACAGGATTATGATCCTGAAATAGAGCAACTAACTCCAGAGGAAGCAAGAAAACTGGTTAAAGCCAGTGAGATGTTACTTGTTGAAGGCGGGGATTTAGCCTCAGCATTTATAATTGACCAAATAAGGAAGCAACCAGACTTGAAATTATCATTAGAAGTTTAGGTTGGAGAACTAATAAAAGGATTTGGTTATAACCCAAAGTCCCAAGTTATTACAATGTGGAGCCTATCTCCTAAGGATCATAAGCCAACCTTATTGAATATTGAAGAGAACATGGTGGGTAGTCAGATGGTATGGTCTATGAACAATACAAATGATATGGAGATTTCACAGGTACTGTCACATTTTGCCCAATTGAATGTGGCTAAAACTAAACATATATCACAAAGGTATAATACCTTGATAGAAGAGACTAGTGCCATTGTGAAAGACAGGGAGCTATGTCATATTAAGATTCATGCTTTAGAGAACACAATCAGAGATCTGACTCAGCAGTTAATGGAGAAGCCTGAGGTTATCCCTGCATCACCAAAGGAGGTTGCACATGAAGAGGTTCAAATAGAGATAACAAGGGAAAGTACTGAAACAAAGGAGCAGATCATGGAGCATGATGAGATTTTCCTAGGATCACTAATGAGTATTTTTCAACATGGGATTGATATTTTAAAGGATAAGACTGACCTCATTTGAATGCATATAATAAGCTTCCTATTTTGCATGCTAAGGTGACAAGTTTTATTTCTACTTTAAACCCCTATTTTGCAACATGGTCTATCAGGATACAAGTATTTAAAAGGTTGGCATCTTTGCAACCACATAGAAATGACCTTTCAGAGATGGTCACCAAGGTTGGTTATGAGATTGAGAAGATAAATGTAACTTTGCCTTTCTTCAAGGGCAAGTTAAATCAAATTGAGGCCAGAATGAATCTCTTTGGATCATATTTTAATAGATTTATTCCTTCGATCAAGGGAGATGACAATCGGATCAAAGCGTTGGAGGCATGGAAAGCAGAGTTTGATGCTAAGTTGCTTAAGAAAGAGGCATTTATTACTGATAATGTAGAATTGGATATGGAATGTTACAATAAGATTTTGGATGAAGCCTTTAAGGCTGAGACTAACATCAATAAATTTCTGACAGATGTCAAGAGTATAACAGATAGTCAATGGAACAGGCAAAAAGTATAACTTGAGAGTATAAAGAGATTTAATTGGCGTGCTAAAGATGATGTAGCAGCATGGGATACCCTGTCAAAGCCTAAGAAGAAGAAATTTGTTGCATAGGACATTGATGTCATTGATGAGGAGTAGAGAGACACTTGGCGCCTGCTCTTTGAGCACAGGGAGGTTAGCAATCTTAAAGATATTAGTGTAAGTTATCCTGTATTGGTGGTCACTAAATATTATTTCAACTATTAGATGCTATCCTGAACACATACAGACAAAGGTGCCAAAGTTCAGGAGAAGACAAAGAAGCAAATCAGATTTCATTCTTCATTCTTGTCCTTCCACCGCTTGGTCCATTCTTGTCTTTTGTCCTTTTTGCATTTTTAGGGCTAGGTTTTCTAAACCATCCAAAGCCTGTAGCATCCTTATCTTAAGGATTATAATATGGTTTAGGCCTATATATAGTTCTCTTCTATCATTTTGTAAGGGTTGAAAAGGTTGGAAATTGAAAATCAATGAAATATATTACAAGGCAGACTACTAAAATTTGTCTGTGCCTCTATATTATTTGTCTATCTATATGTATTTGAAGCTTTAAGACATTAATACATACATTTTCAATCTCTTTTCTGCATCTTGGATTATCTCTTTTCATTACTGTTATTGCTCTTGTATGTTTATTTGTAAGGCATTTAGGCATACTGATCATAAGGTGGTTGTGCAGTCATTTGTAAGCTCCTTCAAGGAAGGATTAATTATTCCAAGTGACCCCAGAGAGCTTAGCAATAGTTTAAGGATTTGATGATATAGTTGTAGAGAGAGGATAATATGTAAGGCATTTTGTCTTTGTTGCATATGTTTTTGTTAATCACCTTACAGTGGAGTTATACTAGATATTGACTCATAGCCCAAGGTTAAGGCATTGGTTTTATAATTTGCTGATTAATTGATCATTGTCCAACTAGTATTTTAATTTATCAAATCACAAACCTTAACTATACATTACATTCAAGTAATTGTGTTTCAGACGTATACAATTCAGTTTATTGATTCCTTTAAGAGAGAATCAAATTAGGTTATCCTTCCTAAGGTTCATAAGAACTAAAGAAGAAGAAGAAGGATGAGAATCCTTGTTACCTTATTAATTGTTGTTGTCAAATTATTAGTATGGATCATTAAACTCTATATTAGGGTATTCATAGTCATTTGCATAGTCATTTACTTTTTGATCCATTAAAAGACATTTTCAACATTTCAGTAAGAAGATAATCCACTTAAAAGGTACTATAAATCAATAATCATACATAGGTAATACCTGCCTAAGCTAGTGGATCTCAAAAAAGAAGGAGGAGGTAATAGTTTCCCTAGATGTTATCTAATACCCTCATCAATTAGCCTTTCTTTTGCATGAAATAGGAGTCTGCATTCAAGTACACAACTATATTGTCATTTTAAAATTGTTTCTGCAAGAAAAAGTGCTAACAAACTGGTGACTCTGCTAGGGACTATAAAAATATTTTTGTATCCTAGATTCTCTGGTTAAGTGTCCTTCAGATTTTTCAAACAAGGAATCTCTAAGTTACCAAAGATAAATCAAATTTGTAGTCAAAGTTGAGTTTTTCCAGTTTTAAGTCATTCTAATAGTAATATGTATTTCCCAATTGTGGGTGGCGACTCTAAAAGTGAAATCTCTATGACTAGTTGAAGAATCAAGTAAATATTTTCAAATATGAATACTAGGTCTAGAATGAAGAATAATCTAGAAGTTGAGTTAGATAGTGGGATCCCCACTACTTCAAAAACTAGGATGTCTTGGAGACAGAAGAAGAATCAAGCAAGTATAAAAGATTATTTTCCAAGAAGTGAAGAGAATAGCACTAGAAGGAAAAATAATAATCAGTCTAGTCAAGAAGAGAGTGCCTTAGAGTGTTTAGAAGCCCCAAGTCTTGGACTAGACACCTATGCAGTCACCAGCACTTCTAGTGAGATAGAAGGAACAAATACAATTAGTTTAGATTTTTAGGAAATTCCTTCTGATGAGCTTGCAGAGGAAGAAATAATCCTCATGAAATAACTTTCCCTTATTCAATAGATGAAAAGGGAAAAATAACATAAAAAGAAAAAAACATGAGCAGAAAGATGTTGATAAGAATAGGAAAAGAACCCTAAGACATCAAGCTACAAGAAATATAGAGAGGTCTTGCAGAGACCAAGAGATTCCCAGCACCCACAAAAAGTTAGGTTCTCAAGACTTCAAAGGTAAAGGAAAGAGTAAAGTTACAAAAATAGAAGTTGAGAAGCCTAAAGCTCAAAAGAACCTGACAAAGAAAATATCCAAATTAGACATTGACCTTGAAAAAATTAGAAAAGAGAAAGAAACTATGGCTAATATGTTGGAAAAAGCTGAAGCAGAAGATGCTACCATTGAAATGAAAAGAAAAATTGACTTTTTGCAGTCAACTACAATTTCTTTTGTTGATACAAAGCACCCTACAACATCAAAAAATAAGGCTTCTTCTTTCAAAGACCATAGCAAATTCGGTGCTCCCAAGGAGAATGACAAATTTCAAAGGAGGCCTCTTCCTGCAAAAAGGTATAAGCAATTCTCTTTCTTTGGAATTCCAGGTTATCCTAATGTCATCCCAGAGGATATAGGAGAAAAGCTCGCAAAAATTTTCAGGTAATAATGTTGTCACCTCTGAAGAACATTTAAGAAAATTCTTTGATGTTATAGATGATTTAAATATCAATCATGAAGATGTTCTTATGAAGCTATTTGTACAATCTCTAGTAGAAGATGCTAGGGAATGGTTTAGGAGCTTATCTCATGGTTCTGTAGGAATGATGGATGAACTGATTGATCTTTTCAAGGATCAATATGGTGACAAGACTAATGAAGGGTTTTTGCTTAATGAGTTTAACAACATAAGGAAGAACTCAAATGAAGAAGTAACAAAGTTCAATACAATATTTCAGCGAGCTATGCATAAGTTATTCCAAAAGATGAAGCTGGATCAGAAGGTATGTCTCGCTACCTATCTTAATACCTTTGATTCAAAAATAGGCTATGCATTGAGGGATAAAAATCCTAGGACTTTAATAGAAGCCTATAAAATGGCTGCGAGATAGAAATGAACAGAAGGCTATCAAGAAAGTTGGGTAAAAGAGAGGATCCACGCCTTAATAGGAGTAATAAAAAGGAACCTGAGTACAGAGAGTATAGGGCTCCACAAAATAATAAGCCATCCTATAATAATAATTACAATCCACAAACTAGGATGCAAAATTACCCCTATGGTACCCAATTTAAGGATGGTAAGCCTATTTCTCCACCTAGAAAAGAGAAAATTGAGAATAGGACCCCTGATCCTTTACATAAAAATGCTATTCATATGTGCAATGATGACTTCTGGTGTGAGGCTTGTGAGGCACCACACAATCTTGACTTGTGTGTTGTTTCTTTAGATTTAAAATAAAATGAGGAGAAAGATAAGGATGAAGATGATACACGTGATTATAATATGAATAATGCATATTATTGTCATGATATGGATTCTGATGAAGAAATTGAGAATCATGACATATATGGCTCGCAAGGAAGAGTTGAAGTTCACCAACAACAAGTCTTGTCAGATATTGAAGAAGAAGAAAGGGATGACCACATAACATGTTATGCCCAACATAGTCAGGAATCTCCAGTAGTGAGAAAATCCTCTGACGAGGAAAAAGCCAGAATCACTACTGACTTGGTGAACAAAGCTAGGAACAACTATCACCTAAGAAACAAAGTTGTGGGTAATGCTGGTAGTCAAACATCAGGCATCTTTATAAAAGAATGTAAAAAAGATGCCAAATATTTACCTTAAAGGGATGGACCTGGGGAAAATGCAAATAGACCTAAGGTCAAGATAGTAAACAAAGCTAATGAGAAAAAAGATGTACATGTGGAAAAGGCTAAAGAGCCAGAGGTAAGTTCTTCTTCCCCTAAAGTAGAAAATAAGAAATCTAGGAGGGAATAACCTAATGTGCATATTCAGTTAGAAGAAAATAATATTATTGTAGAAAATCCTAAAACCACTGATATAAAGTATACTCCAGTAGATACCCCTAAAGTAGAAAATAAGAAATCTAGGAGGGAAGAACCTGTTGTGCATATTCAGTTAGAAGAAAATAATATTATTGTAGAAAATCCTAAAACCACTGATATAAAGTATACTCCAGTAGATATGGGATAGTGCTTATCTCAGATGACTGTGAAAGTCCCATTCCTTGAGATGATGAGAATAAAAGAACATAAAGATAAAGTTATGTCAGTCTTGAATAATGTGTCACTAATAAAACCTTAGAAAACATAGCATATTGAAAAGAAATCCAACAAAAAGGGGAAAGAACCTGAGGGGATGATCTCTGAGATCCCTCATATTTATTTAAATACAAACACTTCCGTAGGGGTTGTTGACCCCTTTTTCTTAACTTTGGTTATAAATGGAAAGATGCTGAACATTTATAAGATAGATTCAGGAGCATCAAATATAGTAATGCCTGTAGAGATTATGAGATCCATAGGTTTACAAGTAGACATTCCTCATGGGATATGCCAAGCAATGGACTCAAGAGAAATCCTTGTTGTGGGAACTATTGAAGCCCTACCCTACAAATTAGCCATGTGTCTAGATACAATGTTAACTATGAGTGTACTAGTGGTTGACATACCACCACACTATGGCATGTTGTTATCTAGAAAATGGAGTGCTTCAATGGGTGGCAGTATATAGTGTGACCTATCTTATGCCACTTTCAATATAGCTGGAAATAATGTAAAGATATCTAGAGAGGGAAGAAAACCTCACATGATTGAATTACTTGAGGATGCAGATATTAATTATTGTGTTGACATTGACATGGATAATTTCAGAATCAAAAGGAGTGATCACCAGTGTGAAAATATTGATCCTTTGGTGAAGGAGTTATCTGTACAAAATGATGGTTTGTGGAAAATGTACTTTAATGGAGCCTGTTCAAAAGAGGGATCAGGAGCTGGAGTTCTATTTATATCTCCATCAGGTACCATATTCAAATATTATTTTCTGCTATCTTTTAAATGTACAAATAATACAACAGAGTATGAAGCTTTGTTTCTAGGGCTAGAAATTACTACTAAACATGGTATTAAATGTTTAAAAGTCTAAGGTGACTCAGAATTAGTATTAGCCTAGGTGAGATCCAAATATGTTGTAAAGAATGACAGATTGAAAATGTATAGACATGCTATTTGGGATCAAATGGAATTCTTTGATGCCTTTAATATAAACTAGATAGAAAGGTCTAGAAACATAATGGTAGATTTCTTGGCTAATGTTGCCCTGAAAACTGATGACATGACCTTAAATGGGGTATCAATTGTGG
The DNA here is from genome assembly GCA_018584345.1 of Thuja plicata. NCBI lineage: Eukaryota > Viridiplantae > Streptophyta > Pinopsida > Cupressales > Cupressaceae > Thuja > Thuja plicata. The sequence goes on from MU225054.1 coordinate 1,124,650, forward strand.
AAGTCAAGAGAAGACCAGTTGTCCCAGACAACATTTACAAGTGGAAAGTGTTTGAGGATGACCAAGATATCCTTAAATTTATTCAATGCCTTGACCATTATGAGGATCAACATATAGATTGCAATAATTTGCTTGAAGTCATTGATGATAAGAATTGTATATTGGGGGATGAGGTTTTTCAAATTAGTTCTAACCAGATTCCTAAGGGACTGGTAGAACTAGAGGCATTGTTTACTAATCAAGGTGAACAAACATCAGGAATAAGCAATGCCAAGATTGAGGATTTGGAGAAAATAAATTTGGGTTCACAGACCACTCCTCAAATGGTTTACATTGGAAAAGGATTAGACCCTCATGTTAGAACCAACTTGATAAAACTACTATGAAAACATAAGCATGTTTTTGCTTGGTCATATGAAGATCTTAAGGCTTATAGAGAGGATATTTTCCAACATGAAATCCCACTTAAAACTAACATGAAACCATTCAAACAGAAGCAGAGACCTATTAATCCTCTGTTGGCTCCTAAGATGCAACGAGATTTGATGAAGTTAAAAGATGCTGGAATCATTTAGCCAATCAAACACTCAACTTGGGTCTCAAACTTAGTGCCAGTAAGAAAGAAGAATGGTGACATAAGACTGTGTGTGGATTTCAGAAACTTAAATATTGCTTCCTTAAAAGATAACTATTCTCTACCAAATATGGAAGCAATGTTGCATAAGGTAACTGGTTGCAAGTTTCTATTAATGATGGATAGATTCTCAGGCTACAACCAAGTACTTGTGAAAGAATTAGAGCAATTCAAGACTACTTTTACTACTCCATGGGGAACCTATGTCTATGTCAGAATTCCCTTTGGATTAATAAATGCAGGATAAAATTTCCAAAGAGCCATGGATGTGGCATTTAAAGAATTTATCGATTTATTCATGGTTATTTATCAAGATGACTTGACTGCATATTCTAAAAAAGCAAGGGATCATTGTGAGCACTTAGAGAAATTTTTTAATAAGGCTTTAGAGTATGGTGTTTCAGTAAACCCTAGAAAATGTCATTTTGCAGTTACAGAAGGAAAGTTACTAGGACATATAGTGTCCAAAGATGGAGTCAGGATAAACCCTGAGAGAATAGAGGCTATCCAGAAGGTCACTAGTCCAAAAAATATAAAAGGAGTACAATCTTTCTTAGGAAAGATAAAATTTGTCAGAAGATTCATAGCTGAATTTGTAGAGGTTGTTAAACCAATTATCAAGTTGCTAAAGAAAGATGCAAAATTTCATTGGAATGAGGAAGCTCAAATAGCATTTGAAAGAATAAAGAAGGCAGTACAAGAAGCACCTGTTTTGAAATCACCAGACTATAGTAAGCCCTTTTCTTTATTTTCCTTTTCATCTTTTCACACTATTGATGTTGTTCTGTTACAAAAAGATGATGAAGGGTTTGAACATCCAATAGCCTTTTTAGCAAATCCCTTCAAGTTGTAGAATTGAATTATGAGATGATGGAAAAGAAAGCATATGCCCTAGTAAAGGCCATAAAATCTTTTAGAACATAGTTAGTTTGTGCTAAGGTGCTGGCATATGTACCTCATGCAACAGTAAAGGATATTCTTACCCAATCAGAAGTAACTGGAAAAATATGTAAGTGGATCAACCGAATTCAGAAATTCAATTTAGAAATCCACATTACAAAATTGGTAAGAGGTCAAGGTTTGTCAAAGCTTATGACAGAGGAGAACTTGGATTTATTACAAGTAAATAATACAGAAATACATGATCAGACAATTACAAGTATATATAAATAACCATTTTATACTGACATTGTAAATTTCTTAAAAAAATGCCAAGTGTCCTAATGCTATGACAGATAATCAAAAGAGAAGTCTCAGATTATAGGCTCAGAGATACACCTTAGTACAAGGAGATTTATACTGGAAAGATAGAAATGGTTTATTATTGCTATGTCTAGATCAAAGCCAATCTAACAAAATATTAAATGAAATGCATGCTAGGGTCTGTGGAGGCCATTTTTCTACCAATAATACTACCCACAAGATCCTAAGGGCTAGTTATTTTTGACCCATCCTATTCAAAGATACCCATGCATATGTCAGGAGATGTGAGCCATGTCAGAGGTTCACAAATAAGTTAAAATTTTTAGGAGCTCTGTTACTAAATCTTGTGAGTGCAGAAGCCCCTTTTGCTATCTGGGGAATTGATTTTATAGATGAGTTTTTTAGAAAAATCCAGTGGTGGACACAAATGGATACTTGTAGCCAAAGACTACTTTACAAAATGGATTGAAGCTATCCCCACAAAAAAGGCAACAAGTAAGGTAGTTACTGAATTCCTGATGAAAAATATATTAACCAGATTTGGTGTGCCTGTAAAGTTAGTAATGGACAATGCCATGTGTTTTAGGTTAGATGAAATAAAATATTTTTGTAAGAAATATGGGATAATGATGTCATATTCATCCCCATACCATCCTCAAGCAAATGGACAAGCTGAATCTAGTAACAAAAGTATATTGAAGATTTTGAAGAAGACTCTTGAGAAGAAAAGGAGAGCATGACATACAAAACTGAAATTAGCACTATGGGCTGACAGGTTAATAGTTTGAAAAGCAATAGGAAAATCACCATTTGAACTTGTATATGGTATAAAATCAAGACTGCCTATTAATAATTTGTTACCAGTACACCAGTTTATACAAGAAGAACAATTAGAGCTTTCTGACAGTATGCAAAATAGAGTGATGCAGTTGACAGAGTTGGATGAAATTAGAAAGGATAGCTAAAAGGAGAACTTAAAGTTACAACAAAAAATGAAGTATCTCTTTGACAAAAGGGCTAGTAATAAAAAATTCCAACCAGATGATCTCGTTTTGCAATGGAATGTAAGAGCAGAAGATAAGGGAAAGCACAAGAAGTTTGAGTCTTTGTGGCTTGGACCTTTTGTCATTTCTCAGAGCTTTGGAAAATATTCTTATCTTCTGAAGAATATGAATGGAGAATGATTTGAGTTTCCTATGCATGGGCAATTTTTGAAGCCCTTTTTCAGTTGAAAATCAAGTTTTCATGCACAAGTAAGAAAGTATGTATCATATGTATATAAGTAGGTTTCCCTTTTAGTTGTGTGTTTCCCTTCAGTAATAGGTTAGTCAATGTCAAATAAAAGGTCTGAAACCAAAGATTCTAAGATTCTTGTCATAAACTTGTGTTTAGCCATCCTTAGAGAGAGCCACTGTTGGTTGTATTTCCTGTTTTTGAGTTTGCCCTGTAAAAAGTTTGAACTTTCCTATCTCTCCTATGCTCATAAAGTTGAATTCATGGTTGAAATTGCTTATATACCTCTGCAAATGAATGTTTTAGCTCAAAACCTAGTTGAAAATGTTGAAAACCCTAAGTCCTTAGGTTATTTCTATGCGAAAATGCAAAAAGGCCCTAAATTTCTTAAACGGGTCCTATTTTCATGTTACTTTTTTCATACATTTAATTCCTGAAAATATGCATGTGCTTATATGACAGTTGCTTATTCTCATAAAAGAAAGAGAATATTCCATATGGTTACGAGACTCAGTGAATTGTCTTTGTTGTGCTATCTCTCAATGAAAAGGAATATGCTTAAAATATTACGAGACTTAGTACAGACCGTCCATCTGAAAGAAAGATCAATGGTGGTCGGGTTATCGCTTAATAAAATCAGGGTTAATGATTTTATATTGTGACTTTGAGTTTACTCAGTCACATTATCTCCAGATATAACCAGGGGTTATGTGTTAAGTTAACAGTTTAAGATTTCTCTGTTGTCGCCAAGTCTCAGAATAAAATGTGAGTTAAGTAAAAGAATAGGAGATTTAGCGACAATCGTTCATCGTAGATTAAATCCAACAACAGTCGGGAAGTCTCCTGATTAACCCTGCGGTTTGAAAATCATTCAGTGATATGGAGTTTTAACAGTCGCATTATCTCTGAATAAACTATGGTTGAAAGTTAGTTTTAAATGCAGTATTGTCGCTAAGTCTCAGAATAAAAGGTGAGTTAAGAAAAAGATTGCGAGACTTGGAGACATTCGTCTAATCAAAGTAAGATCCAATGGATGGTGTGAAGTCACTTATAGTATTTCAAAAGTCAATAGTTATTCAGCAGTCATGAGACAAGGAATAACATTGAGACACGTGGCTAAATATGATAAAGATAAAGGGTGTTGTTGCCAGGTCTCAAAATGATTTAGGGTTTACATAAAATGAGACTTAGGAGGAGCTGTTGGGTGCTGTCAAATTGTAGATCAATAGTTGTCAGTTAGTCTCTGAATAAGATGGCCAAGTGTATTTTCTTCCAGCGACTAAGAGATAGAAGAAAATAAAGGTTACATTATATTTTAGTCACCGGGTCTAAAGATATAATAAGGTTTGATATAATTATTATGAGATTTAATATTGGTCGTCAAATGCTAAGCTAAGAAAGATCAATGGTAGTCGAGGAGTCTCTTGATGGATATGATAAAGTGAAATATGTTCAGTGACAATGAGACATGTTCTAAGTCACGTAGTCTCCAGAAGGAATTAAGTTGTTAAAACAAAGATATTAAAAGCTTGGTCGCTGAGTCTCTAGTTAAAATATTCAAGTGATAAATTGTTCAGTGATTAAGAGACAAGGCTTATGTTGTGAAGTCTCAGAACAATTTATGGTTATATCAAAAGATTACGAGACTTGGCGAATGGCATCAGATCAAAAGGAAATCAATGGTGATTGTGTAGTCTCAGAATAAACCCAGAGTAAAGGAAATCTTTCAACAACTTAGCTTTTCATAGTCGCGAGGTGGCCAAAAGGAATGGATGAGGAGGCCAAGGGGAAAAGGAATTTCTTAGATGAATTCTTGACGTTGCTGCTAGGATCAATGCAAAACAAGAAGTCAAAGGATGATATCCTGAATGATGACCTAGCATATATCCAAGATGCCAAAACTCCAAGTTCATCAAGTTGCTCTCTTTTTTAATTATTTTTATAAATTTTTTGATGAAGTTGTACTTGTGTCAAACCCTTCGACATGTGGGTTAGCGAAATTGATTATGCCCAGGATATATTCATAGATACTGATCTTGTCCTAGCTTTAGCTAATAATTATGATGTGCTTACTAAGACAATCAAGAAGAGTGATGGCACTATACTAGTGGCCTTAAATAGGAATTCATTTATGAAAGCCTTCAACCTCTACTACCCTATGTCAACATAGATTGACTTGAAGAAACTGGAAGCTAGGTATGAAAAATAGGATCGGGTAGTTAAAAGTCTAGTACAAAGGCATATTCCTAGGCAAATCAAGAATTATATTTCCCCCATGCCAGGCCTTGCACCTTATGCTTATAAGGATTTGAATCATTATATTAAGTATATTGCTTTTGCACTCTCTAGAGTATTTGGAAGGGATGATGGTATAGAGAGAATCACTGCAGATTGATTACCCTAGACTTCCAAGATGTCCATGCTAGCACCACCTATGATTATATTCGATATATAATTGATAGAATGCATGAGGGGTTTGTGGATATCAAAAATAAAGAGAAGAAGCCTAAGTTTTTACATTACTCATCTTGATGCATTTGATAATGTATTATAATAACATTGCAATGGATTTGAATAATTTGAGACCACAAAGAGTGCACCAGGGTCAAACCAACCTTATTCAATTTTGGATAAGAATTTGGAATTATACTGCAAAAGATTGTGAGTTCTGTACATATGAGAACTAGATAGTTTATCCATTGTTGTAGTGTTTAGGAGTGAACAAGACTAGATTACCAGCCAAGTTGCTACAATTATTGAGGCCTTGTGAGTATGTAGACAAGTGGCCTAGGGATCACAACTGGGGTGATTTCTACTTGGAGGAGAATTTCACTATGATTAGAGTATATGGATGTTCACATCCACCCCATATACTTTGATTTCATGTTCCTGCCAGAATTGTAGCAATGGAGTTTATTTGGTAGCTTATGTTAACAGATAAGGAGCATCTGGCTCCTCACAGAAAAGGGATATTCACTCCCAGACAGTTTAAAGTATATCAATTCACTATTGGAAAAAGAGCCATAGACTTGGTAAACAATTGTCTAAGCTATTACAGGATGGGTGCGACATTGTATAGGTACATTGATACAAAGGGGTTCATTTCAAGTGCCAAGAAGTTTCTAACCCCAACTATTCCTTATACTTATGAGCATGAAGAGTGCATGGAGGAAGATGTTATAAGGAATATTATTGAGGATGAAGAAGTGATATCAAGAGCCAATAAAATTAAAGAATTAATGCACTTAGAGAGGCAGGTAAAGAGGAAAGGATTGTCCTTTGGGGGGGGTTCTTCCCAGATTTGCCTTATTTGAAAAGGATAGAGGCCATGATTGACTCTCACACTTTCCTATGTAATCAATTGGAGGATGTATTAGTAGTTCCTGAGAAGGGTCAAACAGAGCACTCTGAATCAGAGTATGATGATGATAGTGATGAAGAATACCCCTCACCTATTGCCCCTCTAGTCAATCAGGTTATTGAAAAAGAACAAGTAGGAGATGAGAATATTATTGACCTAACAGAGGTCCTAGAAATTGAGGTTACCAATGAGCCTCCTCTCAAAAAGCAAAATGTTGAACTTGGAGATCCTTCCCAGGCAATAATCTGTGTAAGGAGAGAGAAGAAAAAAGATAAAATCAGTGCTCTTATTCCTAGTAATAGACCACATGACCATCAGCTGAGGAAGGAGATTAGAAAAGGAAAAAAAATGCAACAAGATGAAGAGGATAATGTTGAATTGCCTCTTAAAACATGCATTGATGAAAGAATAATTCATTAGCAAAAATTCCTGGATGATGATAACTTCATCAAAACCAAGGAATTTAAAGACTTCCTTAGATGGAATAAGCAACAACAAGTTGGTAAACAATTGCAATTGGATGGAGGAGAGCGAATAACAGCTGAAGCCTTACAAGCTATACAAGATTATGATCCTGAAACATAGCAACTAACTCCAGAGGAAACAAGGAAACTAGGTAAAGCCAATGGGATGTTACTTGTTGAAGGTGGGGATTTAGCCTCAACATTTATAATTGACCAAATAAGGAAGCAACCAGACTTGAAATTATCATCATGAGTTTAGGTTGGAGAACTAATAAAAGGATTTGGTTATAACCCAAAGTCCCAGGATGTTGCAATGTGGAGCCTAGCTCCTAAGGATCAAAATCTAGTATTATTGAATATTCAAGAGAACATGGTGGGTAGTCAAATGGTATGGTTTGTGAAAAATACAAATGATATGGATATTTCACCGGTACTATCACATTTTTCCCAATTGAATGTGGCTAAAACTGAATAGATATCACAAAGGTATAATACCTTGATAGAAGAGACTAGTGCCATTGTGAAAGACATGGAGTTGTGTCATATTAATATTCATGCTTTGGAGAACACAATTAGAGATCTGACTCAACAGTTAATGGAGAAGCCTGAGGTTATCCCTTCATTACCAAAGGAGGTTGCACATGAAGAGGTTCAAACAGAGATAACAGGGGAAAGTGCTAAAATAGAGGAGCAGATCATGGAGCATAATGAGATTTTCCTAGGATCACTAATGAGTATTTTTTAGCATAGGATTGATATTTTAAAGGATAAGACTGACCTCATTTTGAATGCATATAATAAGCTTCTTATTTTGCATGTTGAGGTGACAAGTTTTATTTATACTTTAAACCCCTATTTTGCAACATGGTCTATTAGGAAACAATTATTTGAAAGGTTGGCATCTTTGCAACCACATAGAAATGACCTTCCAGAGATGGTCACCGAGGTTGGTGATGATATTGAGAAGATAAATGTAACTTTTCCTTTCTTCAAGGGCAAGTTAAATCAGATTGAGGCCAAAATGAATCTCTTTGGATCAGATTGTAATAGATTTATTCCTCCGATCAAGGGAGATGACCATCAGATCAAAGCCTTGGAGGGATGGTGTACGCCTCTCTCTCTGGTTTCCCACAGCTTTCCAAGGGCAGGGGTTAGTAGCCAAGGTTCACAAGTGCATGCAAATCTATTACGCAATAACTACTAAACGAATGATGGAAACGTAAGCAATAAAATGTACAAACAANNAAAAGGAAGACAAACGAATGCAAACCCTTCGAAGCTTGAAGCTTCTATTGTCTCTCTCTACTCCTTCTGAAACGCTGTTCTTGATGCTCAGTATTGGCTGGGCAGCGTCTATGACTTGAGAAGCGTCGAGATGTTGATAATTGCAA
>MU225054.1:1133488-1144710 GCA_018584345.1 Thuja plicata
ATTTGAGAAATGAATTTAGAAGAAAATAGATGATTAATTAATGATTAAGAAACCATTAATTAATAGATGAAAATTAGTGTTTTTAATGTAAAGTCACAAGCCTGTCCATTTTAGGGTGTCTACAGATGGAAAGTAGAGTTTGATGCTAAGTTGCCTAATAAAGAGGCATTTATTAGTGATAATGCAGAATTTGATATGGAATGTTACAATAAGATTTTGGATAAAGCCTTTAAGACTGAGACTGACATCAATAAATTTATGACACATGTCAAGAGTATAATAGATACTCGGTGGAATAGGAAAAAATCCCAACTTGAGAGTACAAAGATCTTTAATTTGCCTTCTAAAGATGATGTAGCAGCATGGGATACACTGTCAAAGCCTAAGAAGAAGAAAGTTGTTGTAGAGGACATTGATGTCATTTATGAGGAGTAGAGAGACACTTGGCACCTGCTCTTTGAGCACAGGGAGGTTAGAAATCTTAAAGAGATTAGTTTAAGTTAGCCTGTATTGCTGGTCACTAAATCTTATTTCAACTATTAGATGCTATCCTGAATGCATACAGACAAAGGCGCCAAAGTTCAGAAGAAGACAAAGAAGCAAATCAGATTTCATTCTTCATTCTTGTCCTTCCATCGCTTGGTCCATTCTTGTCTTTTGTCTTTTCTGCATTTTAGGGTTAGGTTTTCTAAACCATCCAAATCTTGTAGCATCCTTATCTTAAGGATTCCAAGATGGTTTAGGCCTATATATAGTTCTCTTCTATCATTTTGTAAGGGTTGAAAAGGTTGGAAATTGAAAATCAATTAAATATATTACAAGGCAGACTACTAAAATTTGTCTGAGCCTCTGTATTATTTGTCTATCTATATGTATTTGAAGCTTTAAGACATTAATACAAATATTTGCAATCTCTTTTCTGCATCTTGGATTATCTCTTTTCATTAATGTTATTGCTCTTGTATGTTTATTTGTAAGGCATTTAGGCATACTGATCACAAGGTGGTTGTGCATTCATTTGAAAGCTCCTTCAAGGAAGGATTAATTATTTCAAGTGACCCCAGAGAGCTAGAAATAGTTTAACGATCTGATGATATAGTTGTAGAGAGAGGATGATCTGTAAGGCATTTTATCTTTGTTGCATATGTTTTTGTTAATCACCTTACAATGGAGTTATACTAGATATTGACTCATAGCCCAAGGTTAAGGCACTGGTTTTATAATTTGCTGATTAATTGATCATTGTCCAACCCGTATTTTAATTTATCAAATCACACACCTTCAATATACATTCCATTCAATTAATTATGTTTCAGACGAATATAATTCAGTTTACTGATTCCTTTATGAGAGAATCAATTTAGGTTATCCTTCCTAAGGTTCATAAGAACTAAAAAAAAGAAGAAGGATGAGAATCCTTGTTACCTTACTAATTGATGTTGTCAAATTATTATTATGGATCATTAAACTCTATATCAGGGTATTCATAGTCATTTACTTGTTGATCCATTAAAAGACATTTTCAGCATTTCAGTAAGAAGATAATCCACTTAAAAGATACTATAAATCAATAATCATACATAGGTAATACCTGCCTGAGCTAGTGGATCTCAAGAAAGAAGGAGGAGGTAATAGTTTCCCCAGATGTTATCTAATACCCTCATCAATTAGCCTTTCTTTTGCATGAAATAGGGGTTTGTATTCAAGTACACAACTATATTGTCATTTTAAAATTATTTCTGCAAGAAAAAGTGCTAACAGGACTCATCAGTATTCAGAAGAAGACCAACGCCAATTTCATGCATTATTCTATTTTAATGCATTTGATTATGTTTTTCAACATAGACAATATGGATATTGAAAATTTGATACCCAGGACATAGTTCCAAGGCCAGCCAAACCCTGTACAATTCTGGATTAGGGTTTGGAATTACACTCTCAATGTAAATGAATACTGTGGTTTTGAGAATTGGATTATACATACAATTCTAGACTTGATGGGACTTAATGTGACTAGGTTGACAGTCAGGGTGCTTCAACTCCTAAGACCTTATCAATATGTGGACAAATGGCCAAGAGATCACAATTTGGGAGACTTCTATTGTGAAAAGACCTATACCCTGATTAGGGTTTATGGATGTTCTCAGCCTCCTCACATACTTACAAAGTATGTGCCTCCAAGGGCTACCTTGATGGAATTAATTTGGCAATTAATTTGGATAGACAAAGAGAACATGGCTCCCCATAGAAAAGGCACATTCACACCCAGACAGTTCAAATTTGTTGACTTTACCATTGGGAAAAGGGCCATGGAAGTAGTGAACAGGTGGTTAGGGCAGTAAAAGATGAGCATGGCCTTGTATAGATATGTAGACCCTGAGGGCTTCATCAAGAATGCAAAGAAGTTGCTAACCCCAAGTGTCACTGCTATTAAATAACATGAGGATTGTATTGAGGAGGATCTCATCATAAACATCTTAGATGATGAAGAGGCAACAAGTAGATCTGCAAAATACCAATACCTCATGTATTTGGAACAAGAAGTGAAAAAGGAAGGGATCCCTTTTGGAGGTTTCTTCCCAGATTGCCCCATATGACAAGGATTACAAAGATGATAGAAATGTATCATACTTTGTATAATAAACTAGAAGGCCAGATTGAGGAAAAATAGAGAGGCCCTGAGAAGCATTCATCTTCTAAATATGAAGAGGACAATGAAGGAGGGTATCTGATATATAGTCCACCTCATGTAGATGTGTCACATGCTGTAGAGAAAAACATAGAGGTTCCCGACACTGAAGTAACAAGTGAGCCCCCAAGAAAGAAACAAAGAATAGAGCAAGGGGGGCCCTCTCAAGCAGATACACAAGGGAAGAAGAAAGAAAAAAGTGAGTGCCCGGATCACTGGTGATAGGAAATACTACCACTAGTTGAGGAAGACAATTAGAGAGGGTAAGAAAAAGGAAAATAATGTCCAAGAAGAAGTGGAGTTGCCTCTCCAACTATGCCAAGATGAAAGGGATCTCTATCAAGAAGAGTTTTTAAGTGATAATGCATTCATCAAGACTGATGAATTCAAGAACTTCTTGATATGGAGAAAGAAACAAGAAGTTGGATCACAATTTTAATTAACAGAGGGTGACACTTTGCAGAGTGAAGCTTTGCAAACCCTAAAGGCCTATGATCTTGATTTTGAGATCATAACACCTGAGGAGGATAGGCAATTGGTTAAATCCAATGGAATTCTACTTGTGCCTGGATGGCATTTGGCCTCTGCATTCATAATTAACCAAATCAAGAAGCAAGCAGATGCCAATCTATCTTCTGAGACTTAGATTATAGAGATGATAAGGGGATATGGATATGATCCAAGATCCCAGACTCTAGCCATGTGGTCCCTGGCACCAAGAACACATAAGCCATTTTTTGTTAGGGTTGAAGACAAAATGGATGGAAATAAGATTATCTGGACTATCCAAAATACTGCTGACCTTGAGATCTCCCAGACTGTCACCCACTTTGCCTTCCTCAATAAGGTTTCAATTGGCCTTCAGAAGAAGAATTTACACTTTGGGATAATATCACCAAGCCAAAGAAAAAGAAACCAACAACAATTGACTTGGACGTGATAGATGAAGAGTAAAGTGGTACTTGACACCTGATCAATGAGCACATGGAGGGTAATCATCATCAAGACTAATGTAATTTAGCCTATATTGGCAGTCACTAGGTCTCATAACAACCTCAATAGGTTACCTAGAATATCTATGGACAAAGGTGCCAACTGCAAAGGATTTGGAATTATTTCAAATTAGCTACTCAAGTGTTTTCTTCCACTGACTAAAAGTGTAAGTGATTTTGCCTTTTAGCACTTTTAGCTTTTGCCTAGCCATCTAAAGCTTGTTGCATCCTTTCTTTTTAGGGATTCCAAGATGGCTAGTGCTTACTATAAATATCAATTTGTAACATAGTGTAACAGATGGTGAATTCAGAACTGCGAGGCAGACTTTTGAATTTTGTCTAGTTTCAAGCTTTTTGTCATTCTGAATGTACTGAGAAGAAATATTTTAATAAAATACAATGGAAGTTCCTGTTTCACATGTTTGATGTCTTCTTGTATTTTTATTTATGTTCTTGTGTATTTAATCTATAAGCCATTTTAAATATACTGGTTACAAGGTACTGCGAAATTATTTTTGAGTTTCTTTCAAGGAGGGAGTAAAGCTTACGAGTAGTTTCAGAGGACTAAATATTAGTGTAAGAATTTGATACATGGGTGTGGGAATGAAAAGGTGATTTGTAAGGTATCTCATCTGAGTTTCATGTGTCTTTACATTAAGTAATTTATGTGAATGTATATTTCAATTGACTCTTTGCCCTAGATTAGGCACTGGTCTAGATCTTGATTAGTAGTTATCATCATCAACCTTAAATCTAAACAATCCTTTATATTTTTGTTATTAAGAACATGGATTTTTATTATTTTTATTGGAAAATACAAGTAATTTTATTGATTCATTGGAGAGAGAATAATTAGGTCAGCCTGCTTGAGTCTAGAACTCCAAAAGAAGAAGGATGAGAATCCTTATGTCACTGGTATTTTCTCTTGTCAAGTTTATGGTCTGGCTTGGTAAGCTCTGCATAAGATTGGTTATACGCATTTTTAGAATGTGTTATCAGTTGTTGCAGTAAAATACAAAGACAAATCAGTGTAAACCCTTGATCCACTGTTAACTCTACTGAGAAGTAGTAAACTATGAAAGGTACACCTGCCTGAGTTTGTGGAGCTCAAAGAAGAAGGAGGATTAAATCCTCATCAATTAGAATTTTCCTTGTTTGATTCATGTCTTGGGAATCATATATTCAAGCATTGATGCTTAACAAAGGTCAGATAAGAAAAATATCTAACAAGTTTCCGGTAAAGGATCACATCCTATTAATCCCAGATCACATTTAGTGTAAAGGCTCACCTTTAGGATCCTTCATCGCATTTAGTAATTCTTGTATCACATGTGAAAAATACCATCGCATTCAGTAAGGTTTAGAGTCGCATTTGGTTAGTCTACAGGCATGTTTGATAAATTTGATAACTAACCAGCTGAATCTGCATGTTTTTGGATGGATCTTATTATTTGAGCAGTCTAGTGAGTTATTGCAGGACGTTGTTGAAGAATTCTTTGGCTAAGAATATGTAATGAGATTACTAACAAGTATTTTTTTAGGTTTCCTTATACATTTCAACCAAAATTATTTTTCAATAGGAGCTTAATATAATTTCTCTATAATTCATAACTTGATTAGAGAAGTATGCTCTTTTCCTTCTTGGAAAATCAGAACCTCAAACATCAAGTTAAGATTTGAATATAAATTGGGGGAATGAACTTTAAATTTATCAAAAGTGTTTTGGTTAATTTATTTAAATAGGAACCAACATTTTTAGATTTGGATTCGATTCTTAGTCCAACTAGAGGATTATGCTCTTTTCCCAAGTTGGAAAATCAGAAACTCGATATGGGGAACTAGGTTTTGAGTTTGAAAATTCAAGGGAAAGAAATTTCATGATGTGTTTGATAGGAGAAAATGGCATGGATAGGAGAGTATTCTCTTCTTCCTTGTGAAGAATAAGAAATCTAGACTCCTAAGCCGCCAATCCTCTTTATTGCTTCTAACTTTAGAGGGCCTCAAGGAATGACCCAAGTGAGGATAGGTGAATGCCAACCCTTCCATCTCACTATAATAAAAATGCTTCCTTGAGGCCAAAGTCTTGGAAGACGTAATCGGTTTTGTCCTTGGAATTTTGACTATCATTCCTTGGACATGCTTGGATGTGTGTAGAGCGGAGCCGCTTGAATTTTTCTTGCGAGACTACACACATTTAGGTACTCATAGGGATATACGCCTTAATTTTGCCTTATGCAATTCTATGGGGGACGGTTGCGAATGGATACCCGAAATAAAACACTTTGTAGTTAAGACCACCTAATTCATCCTTGAAAGGTGATAATCTTTGTGCAAGGAAAATAGTAATTACCCCAAGATACTTGTCATTTCTTGCCCTCACTTGCATTTGGAGTAAGATAATACGACATCATGACTGGAGCCATTGCATGCTTGGTGATGGCCGTATTTTTATTAGCATTTGAGTGTGTACCCGAGTCTACAAGCAAATAGTTTCATGCTATACCATAGATTTTAGGGAATATGTGTGTTTGGTCACTTAACAACTTGCTTGATGTGTCAAAATTGAAGTAACAAGATAAACACCCCCAAACAAGCAATATTTTGACAATCACAGACATTTATGTTGCTAAAAAACACTCTGGAATTCATCAAATAGACCCTGGAGTTGGACAAGTTTTCACGTTCTTCAAGATAAAGTGGAAAAAATTTGGAAAAACCATTAGAGAGTCATACATGGTAAATCCTAGGTCGCATTTAGGAAACAAGATCGCATGTGGGAAACAAGCTCACTTTTGGGAAATCTTGGCCCGCATTTGGAAAACAAGATCGCATCTAGGAAGAACAAGCTCGCATCATGCATATCTAGGCTTGTATCTAGTTAGTCACATCTAGAATAGAGGGTACTTGCACACGTGTCAGACTCAAAAAATCTATAGTTTTGGATACCCTTTTGGCTCTTCAGTCTGGTTCTATTGTTCTTGTTAGGCCACCTATCGCTATTTCTCAATCTAATTGGAAGTCTACCTTGAATTTCATTTAGGGTTGTCACAATTGATCCCAAATCATGTTTTCTCTTCACTAAACAAATCTTCTTGGTTCCCAGCTCACTATCAGGACATTCTAACCCTCTAACATTGGAATCAATCACTTCAAATAATCAAACTTACTCACCACAACTTGGACAAATGTATTTGGACAATTTGGAAATTCTTTTTGACACAAGTGGAAAGCTTTTGAAAAAATTGAGACCTTGCTTTCATGGTTAACACAAGAATTAAACAATAACTTACTGATGATTCAAAAAGACCTCCATAATTCCTTAAATTTCTACAAGGAGAGACATCTAGAACAAATCCCCTCTTTGATCAAGACTCACCTGAGACAGATGTACCTAATCATGAATGGAGTGTTTCCTTTGAAGAATATAGCAAAGAACATGTCGAAAGGGAAAGTCAAGAAGAGAGAAATCATGACCGTCCTTTGTTTGATTTGGAAAGTGATGAGGCCATATCGGAAGAAGAATACAATAAACTCAAACAAAGTAGGAATTTTCAAAATACCTTGAAACAATTCATTGGGGAAGACAAAGAAAAATACTTCCTTCACTTAGCTTATTTTGGAGTTAAACTTCCTAAAGACTATGATGTTGAAAGATTGAAAGAACAAGAAGTACAAACACCTATCTCCATACTCTGAAAAGAACTATATCAAATGCAAACGGAACTCATGACACTCAAGAAAGAGAAGACTAAACCAATGAAGAAATACTCTTTGGAGCACATATGCCTATTTCCTTTTGACAAGAGAATAAACATGGTTATGTTCCCACCTAACATGGAATGACCCAAATATGACAAATACATAGGAGAAACTAATTCACATGACCATGTAAGAGAATTTTGTGCCCTAAGAATAGAATACATGCACAAACCAACATACTTGATGAGACTATTTCCCGGAAGTCTAGGTGGAAATGCTATGGGATGGTTCTCTAAACTAACATCAACTGTGCAGAAATTTGAGGAGTTAATTCAAATATTTGTCCAAAATTACTCCTACAACATACAACACAATGTTACCATGATGGATCTTTGCAACACAAAACAATGAACAAGTGAATTCTTCACACACTTTTTGCAAGAGCGGGGGAGAATATTTTCAAGGTACTCAAGACAAATACCAGAATCTAAAAAGATGGAAATATTTGTAAACAAATTAGTACCTAAAATGAACTATGCTCTACAAATGCAATATTCTCCTAGTTTCAACAGAATGATAAAGAATGCCATTCATGCTGAAGAAGTTATGGTCAAGAAAGGAGAGATCACACTCCAAAGAGATAATAAATCATCTAACAACTATAACAATAAACCTAAATGGTGGAACATGAACAAGAATGTTGTTAGTGATGGATTGGTTGAAGCCCCGAATGCAAATGCTAAACTATATGTGTTTAATCTCACAAATATCCTACAAGCAAGCATAGAAGCTAAGGTAACAACAACACTACCAAGAGAAAACACTGATACCAACAAGAATAAGCCATGGATGTCTAGACCACAACGAACATTTACTACATTAGGAGGACCTCTTGAGACAATTTTGAAGACTCTCTTGGATAAAAAAAATCATCACTATATCATAGTCAAAACCATGGGAACTAGAAGTAAAGCCAAGGTGGTGGAATGATAATGCCTATTGTGAGTTCCATAAGAATAAATGGCACAAGACTAATGACTGTGTGAAACTCAAACACATTATACAAGATCTCATTGATGAAGGCAAGTGTGAGACCTACCTTAGACAGTCCTTGTTTCACTTCTTTATTTTGTTACGCTTTCAGTGCTTTCTATGCTTTCATCGATTATATAATTAGACATGCTTTGACCTTTTGGGACTCTTATGTATTTGAGGATCGGTGGAATCCTATGTTATATGTTCAGTACCTGATTAAGTAATCAGGGTACACTTGAGACACTACATGTTTTAATTCAGTTTCAGTTATGATGATGTCATATATGAGATCTATTGAGTAGAGGTAACTATGATGGAATTTAGTTTAGGAAACTGATGCTATGCTTATTTAAGTTTGAATTCAGATATAGTTATAATCAAATGAATTATTGATGTCATATTATGCTTTTATATCATGTTATTTTGGACCTAATGATGTGTGCAATGAGTGTGCAGGGATAGTTGACCATGTATCTAAATCAGGGACCCAGTATTGGAACCTATGTGAAATTCTGTGCATTCCAAGGTCCTATTTATATAAAGAAACATGGACCTTGTTGTATATGTGTTTTATTTGTAAATGTGGTTTGCATGTGTGTATTTCAATTAGTTAATGTTAATGTGAATAAGCCATGTCATTTGTTTTAATTTAATGAGCCAATTTTGGTAAGTGTTGTAATTAATGTTGACATGGCTAGTTATGTGAACCATGGTTAGGTGTAGGGTTAACCTAAGGTTACCTAGGTGTAGTACCCAAGCTTACCCAAGGTTATAAGATTCTAGATGGTCAACTTGGCTTAGAAATCCGTGGGTTAACTTCAGGTGTAGTTTAGGAGGGTCTTTTAGGCTCCTAGAAGGTAACCAGGGCCAATTTTATCTACCCACTTTGGTACCCTAGGGGTTAGGGGTCATTTTCAGTCATTAATGAGCCTCTAAACTCATTTATTTCTCCCCTAAAGTCTCATTTTCAAACTTGAGCGAATTTGAAGAGGAGTGTAATTTTAGTTAACCTCTCTCTTCTTCCCAAGTTGCATTTAACTCTACTCATGGAGAATTAAGGCAAATGGGAAGAAAGGGATGGTTAGGGTCTTCTCACCTTTGTTTAGTCTTGGAGGTTTGCCTACTTAGGGAAGGTTTTAGGATGATTTGGGTGTTCACCCACTCTCTACCCTTAGAGACAGATTTCAGAATTTAAGGAGATTTTGGAGAAGAAGGATAGGAAGGGTATCTCCTCACCAATTTTCAACCCACCTTAGCTTTGTAACAAGGTTAGATCTTTTCAGATTAAATTTATTTTTGTTCATGTGTGTTCTTGAGCTTGAAACTCCATTAATGGAGTCCTATGTATATTTTAAGTTATTTTCAAGTTGAGTTTTTGGAGTTTTATTTTATTGTGTTTTATTTGTAAGTTATTTTAAAATGGGATTCTTCAAGGCACACTATCACCCTTGGGAGGGCAGAGTAACCTTGAAGGGGGTGGTAGGAAATGACTCTAGTTTAGTGTAGAGTCTCCCATGTGTGGAGGGAAAGACATGAGGTTTCACGATACCCATGATGCCAAGTATGGCCTAAGGGCTTTTGGGGGGGGGGCATAAGGAGGTATATTTCATAACTCCATCTTGTGAAGAAGGTCATTCCAAGTCCATGTGTGACTTGAGTTTTTTATTTGTATACTTGTCTTTCTCCTACTGTGAGGTCTACCACTACCCCTATTTTTAGGAAGGCCTCTTGGAGACCTTCCTTTGTTCTACCATGTGTTGGGAAGTTGTAAATGTGGGTTTCATGTATGCTTGTTTTATGTGAGTGTGGGAGTTCTTGTTTGTCACATGTTCCTTTCTGGATCCTCAAGCTCAAGGATGGCCTTGAAAAGGCCTAAGTTGGGAGGTGAGCCTCCATGGTTAACCTCATCTTGTTAGTAGGTCTCTGATGGAAGAACAAGTTTGAAAAATTACCCTTATAAGGGAGATGGGAACAACTGGAATTGCATATTTGTAACCTATGTTGTTTAAAAGTTTTCATTTGTGCAAATGTTGTATCGAAAACTTAAGAATATTGTAACCTTTGTAATTTTATGGATTTCATTATTTCATAATTGTAAAATGGACATTCAGGAGTATATGTAATCCTTTAAGTGTTTTGAACTTTATCACCCATTTGCAAAATGGAGATCTTATGAAAAGTGTAATAATATCTTATCATGGAATTTAGAAAAGAGATTTTTGAAAATCTGCTTGTGTATGTTTTTCTATCTTTGGATAAACCTTTGTTAGTTATAAGGAAATATATCTATTCAATACTTCGATTGATCCAAGTTC
Source organism: Thuja plicata (assembly GCA_018584345.1). Classification (NCBI taxonomy): domain Eukaryota; kingdom Viridiplantae; phylum Streptophyta; class Pinopsida; order Cupressales; family Cupressaceae; genus Thuja; species Thuja plicata. Next base: position 1,144,219 of record MU225054.1, read on the forward strand.
AAAATCATTGATGTTAGTAAATTTGATCAAAGAAAATAATAAGATCCTAGTTAGTAATTTTATGGATACTATATGGATATATAAAATTAAAATTTCTACTTAGTCTTGAAAGTCCTAAATAGGATAGATCAGTTTATAACGTTATGGGTTAGATTAATGCATTATGGAAAAATTCCATTTAATCATAAACCATAGTTTGATTATATTCAAAATCAATTGAAGTTTAATTAATTATTTGATTTTTAGTGTTCTTGAGAGAATTAAATATTTTCCCACTTAAGAGAATTCTAGAAATTATTTCAAAAAATCAATTTTTTTTTTTTTAAGAAAATCTTTCCACCAATGTTTAAAGCATAAAATATGGATTATTAGCATGTTATTAAAAGTTAAAAAAATAGAGGGATATGCAACTGTTTTATCTCAGACATAAAGTTCACCAGTAAAAAATATTTCTATTTTTTGGATATACATATACATACATACATACATACA
>MU225054.1:1145669-1166209 GCA_018584345.1 Thuja plicata
CTCATTCTAACAAGTGTAGTACACTTAAGAAATCCTTTCAAGGAAGGTGGACTTAACAGTCCTATTGTAAATCTCTTAACCGAGTGCACACTTCATTAGTGTTGCTAAAGCTCTTAACATAGTAGATATTAACAGGTCTCCACTTTAATACTCCTAACATGGTAGATCATCAGAAGTGATCAATTGTAAGCCTTTACTGACTCCCTTCCATTCTGCAGATAGTGAAGTTTTGTGGGTGCCATCCCCACCGCAGTTTTTACTTCCTAATAGGAGTTTTCTGTGATATCATATCTTGTGTTATGTTTCTATTACTTTCATGAATGTTTCTATGAATGTTGCATATAATTAAGTTTATGAATTAATACTACATGCAGAAGAAAGAACACCAGGAATGGTTGGTAATATAGTAAAGAATGATTACTAATGATCAAAGGTGAAAAGTGTTAAAATTTTTAGAGGTACTGATTCACCCCTCCCCTCTTAGTACTACTTCCCATTAATCCCAACAATTGGTATCAGAGCTAAGTCTCTTCTTGGAAATCTTAAAGGCTTAAGAGAAAAGATCATACAATGGAGAAGTACAAACTTGATAAAAATATTGAGAATAAAAAGCTTGAAATACAGATGTTCTATGAACAGTATAAAGAAGAAAGAATCAAGATGAGAGAGTTGTTGGATGAGAGAAAAGGTATGACAACTCAGAGCAATAAAAAAGATTATCAAGAAGAAGAGATTCCAGATTTCTTTGAGTCTTCAGGATCAAATACAAGTAATCCATCAAATACATCAAAAGAGAACATCACAAATCTAAAGAAGATCAATCAACATCTATCAGAGAAAATAAAGATGTTGCAAATCGGTCAAGAGACCCAGATGGTAAGAATGATTGATGTGATGAGTTCTGCTAGACAAGCTGAAATAGAAAGAACACTAGCTATTGATGAGAGGAGGAAGATTACAGAGAAGCTACAAGAAAAGGAGTTAGAAATTCAAAGACATGCTGAGAATCACCATGAGATTACAAATCAAATTATTCTTATGAGTCAAGAAGCAAACATAATGAATATAGAACTTATTGAAAGAGTATAGGCTATCAGTGAACTAAGAGAAGAGAATGAAAAACTAAAGCATGAGGTTAGAGTTTAGCAAAAACATAATGAAATTATCAGAAAGGCTGAAGAAAGCAATAAAAGAATGGATGATTTTCTTAAAGGACAACGAAGAGTTAACAACAACAATGGTCTAGGCTTTACCAAAAATGGAGAATCATCAAATCAAGCTAATCCAAAGAATGTCTATGAAAATCCAAGACCAAGAAAGCTTACATGCAAACACTGTGGAAAGAAAGGCCACACATCAAATGTTTGCAGAGGCAAAATGAAAGGTATTCCTAAATCTACATCTTCATTCATAGGATTCTATCATAAATGTAACAAGAAAGGACATAAACCATATGAATGTAAGTCTAAGATGGATCAACCAAAGAAGGAAACCTACATGGGCAAATACTATCCTACATGCAAAATGAATGGGCACACAAGCCTTGAATGCTAGAAAAATAAAAGGCAAGCATGGAAGCCTAAAGGTCAAGAAACTCCCTATCAACCAAAGAGAATCGGTAATCAATATGTATGGGACTATAGTACATGGAAAAATTGTACAACATGTAGTAGATATGGTCACATTGCTGCAAACTGCATGAGAGCATGGACCAAAAGGTCTAGAGGTTGGACAAACCCCGGAATGGCATGCTTACACTATCATAAAGTTGGTCATCTCAAGAAAGACTACAGAGACCGAATGACAGAGACAAGCATATATCCCAATGGAAACACCATTAAAGATATTCGGAGGGCTAGAGACAAAATGTGGAGAAAAGCTTCGAGCAATGATGAAGCTGGACCAAGCAATGCAAATGATGACACCCCATCTGATGGATCTGGTGACATCACCACCCCCACTTAAGCTAAACAAGTAAGTATGGAACTGCACTACACCAAGTAATATTTTGCATCAGTTCCGTTATACAAAGTGACAGATAGTCAAAATCTGCATAAATAAAGATGCATATTATGTTACTTGTTACAATTCTGAGAAAACAACCTCGTCGGTAAACACATACCAAAAATCATCGGTGAACATAAAGGATGAACTGTCTACACTTACCGAGAATTGTCGGTTAACACATAAAATGGCTAAGTTGCTAATGTAACCCGACACCCATCGGTAAGGAAGAAAAGTTATAAAGTTGTCTTAACACAACACCAATATCTGTCGGTGAAAGCAAAAATCTTATCATCTATCCCAAGCATCCTGTCAACACCAACAATGTTAATTGAGAAGTCTTCCCAACGAACTACGTCTTCATGACCCGACAAGTGGTAAAAGTATATAAATACTCGACGGGAGCACTCCATCTCTCATACACAATTTGAAGAGAAAGAGCAGAGCAAAAATAGAGTGATAAGAGATCATATAGCAGAATGACCTCGACTTGATCCAGCGCACTCCAAACAGATCACTCACCAGTTTCACATATCAAAGTAAGTACCGAGCGCAACAAAGAACTCTGTTATTATTTTCAAGAAAGCCCTAAATTTGAAATACAATGGCAACCACTTCAAGAACCGTAAAGATTAAGAATGACATGAAGAATGTGGTTAAGCTGATAAAGAACAACACTTGTGTGGAACCAAAGTATAAGATATGCCTGGAGATTGCATCGCAACTTGATGAATCTGACGCATTTTCAAAAATTCTACCTAGGGTTTTTCTAATAGAGGATGTAAGGTCCTACATTCACTGCAAGATTGCTAAAATAGGTGATCTGGAGATAGACCAAGCTTACAAGAAGGTGTGTGATGAAGAAGGGAACCTAAAGGAAGAGCACAAACACTTAGAGGTTAAAGGGATAACTAATGCCCTATATTTCCTGAGGGCTTTCAAAATCAACTGGATTAGGTTAGTTTTGAGCAGAATGTATGACCATAAGTTGTGGTTAGATGACCCTGAGAAAATCACTAAGGATATGTTGCATGTTGTAACTGGTTACCTGATAACTGATAAGCCTAAGGCACAAAAGCATCCCTCTAGGCCAGAAGTTGAAAATCTCACAAAAGCTATGTTGGATAACAAAGGTCTTAAGGTTAACACCATTACCGATGAGGAATTGAGGTTCGGTGCATGTGTAATTAGTTACAAGATATTCCAAGTAAGCAAACTTAACAAAATTGCATCAACAACAGTAAGCACAACTTACAAGATAGTGACAAAGGGAATACAGATGGATCTATGTGAGATCATGTTGAAACAACTTGATGAGAACATGACAACAATCAGGTCTGTAAAGACAAACACATGTAAGTTCGGTTCACTTATCATGTGCATATTATTTTACTTTCAAGAATACTTCCCTTTAGTAGGCAAAGTCAAGTGGGATACTACCAAACCAGTCACTCTGCAAATTAGTGAACTTATCAAGTCACTAGGTGAAAATTTTGATTCAGTAATGACTGCATACTTCCTTGAATTCAAGGAAAAGATGATGGAAAGAGTAAGGATCCCTGAGAAATTAATTGAAAAACATAGGGATGAGATATGTTTTATGGTAGATACAGATTTCACTCATATTAAACCAGTTGTACCAAGGACAACCTTGTTAGCCCCTCTTGACTATGAAATCAACATAGATCAAGCAACCAATGCAATTGATGCATTGATAAATGAGCCACTTGATAGAAAACAACCAAGGTTTGGCACATATGAAGAGGCCAAGTCCAAGATAAAAACATGCCTAGTAATCAAGAAGACTATCAACAAGAAGAACAAGATGGTAAAGAATCTTGAAAAGATTCTATCAGTTAATAAGGAGGAAAAAGAACAAATAGAGGAAACTGATGAACAGGGTACCATCGGTGAAGAGCAACATGAGCAGAAATAAGATTCTGAGGCCACTGAATCTGATACACCTCCACCTCCTATAAAGAAACAAAGAACAAGGAGCCAAACAACAAAAGAAACTACACCTCTGAAGAAAGGTCAAGTGAGGACCTATAAGAGGAAGCAGCAGACAGAGAAACAAACTGTGAAGGTAACACCTACAAAAAGGAGGAAAAGAATGGTCAAAACCAAAGCTAACATTGAAGATTCCAAAGAGGATGATCCTTGTGTAAGTTAGAAAAGTTTTCTTACTAGAACAATTGATGAAATTGCTGAGTCAATTGCTACTACCGATACAATGACAGATAGGTAAATCAGACAATGGGATAAACTTGAACCAGAGGACCAAAACAAGATACAAGATGCAATAATTAGGGCAATGGTCAAGTTTAAATATGTACCAGTAGAATTTATAGGCCAAATACCCAAAGAGCTGGGTAATAGAATTTCACAACAATGGTCATATGCTCTACACACTGAAAAGGAAGCAAGGGAGAGGGTACTTGTCACACTTATGCCTCCCGAATCAAAGATGGAAGAAATAAAATAAATAATGAAAAAGCACTCAAGCAAATTTGTAGCAAAAATTAGAGCTTACAAAGTGCTAGAGGATAAGTTTATAGAGCTGGACTACATGACTGAGACCAAATGGAGACAACTCTTAGATCTGCCTGCAGAGTCAACAAGCTATGAGAATTTATTACTTCTCACCGACACACCTCATGTAGAGAAGGAGAAAGATAAGGCAAGTCCTCAACACATTCCTTTGGATAATGTAGGTAATGTTGAGCCAATTGACTTAGACCAAGTCATGGATGATCTTGACATTCAAGACATCACTCAGTATGATTTAGATAAAGATCCTCAAAAAGAAGATGATGTAATATTTATATCTCTTAAGGATCAAATCAGGCAACAACAATTGGAGACCCAAGGAAACAAGGACATGGATGTTGCTAATGAAATATGGCTGGACACATCAATTATTGACATCATAGGACTAGACCCTGCCAATCAAATACAAAAACATGAAGATGTCACTGCTCAATAGGATCAAACTGATGAGCAGGACACAACACTCGATGCAGCACAAGTAAGCACGCAGAGTAACATGCCAGTATTGATGAGGTAATTAATCTGCTAGAGGGAAATGAAGAATCAAATGCAACAGATACAAGCATACCCAAAGACAAGGGTGATGCAGAGATAAAGGACACAACCAATGCACCAAAGGATACAACTGCAGAACAAGCTACAAACAATGATCAGAAAGAATCTATTGATCATAATAAACAAGAGGATAAACAAGTAGTAGAGGACAAGTAGAAGGAGAAAGGTGAAGAGGCAAAGATAGATGCTCAGGAGAAGAAAATATAAGAGAAATCTGCAGAAACACCCAAGGTTGATGGAGAGACATCTTCACCAAACTAACAGGTGCACCCCGAGTAGAAAACACAAGAAGCATAATCTACAAAGACTTCACCAAGCGCCTCTGAGAAGACAAATGAACTAGCAATGGTAGTTCATACATCTGCGTCCACACAAATCTCAAGGAAGAAGAAGAAAAAAATAAGAATCCAGTTACTCTGAATGAAATCATTGAGATTTCAGTATGTGATCCCAGGACATTGGATCCAAATGAATTGAAAAAGTATGCAAGACTTTGTGAAAGGAAAGCAATGTAAGAAAAGTTGTGAAAAGCCACAAAAGAAGCAAAGGTACTTGAAGTTGCATGATGAATACTTCAACAAATTGTACCTGATGTAGATGTTGATCAAACAACCCCAATGCTTGATTAATTAGTGGTTCTCACAGATGCAATCACATCTTAGAACATAGATGCTAAGAAGGCCATGGAAGAAAGACTTGAACAGAAATATGAGTTCAAGTTAGCTGAAAAGATAAGCAAAGAAGTGACATTGCAAAAGGTTAATCTTTCTGAACTGGTTAGCACAGTAGACCCCATTATTTCCAAAGCTATAACCTTGATACAAAAGTTACGCACATTGTATCAACTCACCAAGGAGTATACCGACAAGATAGCACAGATAGATGTTGATCTTCAAAAAAGTGCACAAAGTCTCACGAACAGTGAAGAGGCAATCAAATTACACAATGAGTAGCTCAAGAAAGCTCAAAAGATGAGACAAGACATACATATTGCAGAAACCAAATTCAGAGATGAGGTAAATGACCTTCAAGCTCAACTCTTACTGACACTCTCACTACTGCAACAACATATGACAGAGGCAAGAGCACTAATTGCCACCCAAGAAATGTCTATCCTAGACAACATCTATGATATGAATGCACAAATAGAGCTAGAGAACATGGCACTAGAAATCTTAAAATAAAAATGGGAGAAAATGCTCAAAGATATCAAGAACACCCATTCACATATTCTTGACACATTGTAAGCTACACATTTTTGTCACATTGTTTTGACAACTTATAAGTTGTACATTTTTGTCATGAGTATCAAATAAAGGGGGAAATGATATGTATAGTCAACAGTAAAAGGGGAAAATGAAAGGGGGAAATGATGTGTACAGTCAGTCATTTTAAAGAGAAAAGAAAATGGAATGTATAGTATAGAGGCAAGTATACATATACATATATACTTATGCTATACCGACGCATACAGTTAGGGGGAGTCATATAATGACAAGGATATATACATGGTGTACATACTAAACATTTTAGTATTATGCACATATCAGTTTTTGATACTAATGTCAAAGGGGGAGATTGAAGACATTATATTTTTCCATTAGTATATGCAAGGAAAAACATGATCTACACCATCAGTTTTTACTACACTGACAGACAGGGCACAACACTACCTAACACCAAGGTTACTTGATACTGCCAAGTACAAAGTATCCCGACAAACACTATTCAGTGTTACCCGATGATAAAAAGGAAAAAGGAACCCGACGAGTAACCAACAGTGCAACCTGACAAAACAGACAAGAAAGGAACACTGACAGATTTTCAATTCAAACCCAACGATCAAGAACCGATAGTCAGTTACTTTCCGCAAAAAGTGGATCTGACTTTCCACATCAGATAAATCACTGAAGTTTTATATTTAGCTTCTTGATTTGTTTTAAATCCATTATGTGTGGAGAAAGAAATGTAATTATTATTTCTCTAATTAGTTTAACTATTTTAAAACATGCAAACTAAATGATCAAGGTCAAGTTGTATACCTCAGATCAAGAGTTAACATTGTAATGCGTGATTCTACAATAGGTCAAATACTTGTATAAATAGATGCTCAATCTATTGTGAACATGTTGTTCGATGATGATTGTAGCCACTGAGAGCATCTAAGGATCAAACAAGAGAATTCATGCAGAAGGACATAAAAGGATCAATTTAGTTTCAAGAACAAGAACACAGCCTACCGACGAGAAGGAAAAGGTATTAATCAATCACTATAGGCGATACTCATATTCTGTGAGCTTTAATGGATCTGTGATCATCAATTATAGATTGCATATAGTCAGGTCAAACATATTATACTCATTCTAACAAGTGTAGTACACTTAAGAAATCCTTTCAAGGAAGGTGGACTTAACAGTCCTATTGTAAATCTCTTAACCGAGTGCACACTTCATTAGTGTTGCTAAAGCTCTTAACATAGTAGATCTTAATAGGTCTCCACTTTAATAATCCTAACAGGGTAGATCATTAGAAGTGATCAATTGTAAGCCTTTACTAGCTCCCTTCTATTCTGCAGATAGTGAGGTTTTGTGGGTGTCATCCCCATCGCAATTTTTACTTCCTAACAAGAGTTTTCTACGATATCATATCTTGTGTTATGTGTCTTTTACTTTCATGAATGTTTCTATGAATGTTGCATATAATTAAGTTTATGAATTAATACTACATGCATAAGAAAGAACATTAGAAATGGTCGGTAATACATTAAAGAATGATTACTAATGATCAAAGGTGAAAAGTGTTAAAAGTTTTAGAGGTACTAATTCACCCCTCCCCTCTCAGTCTTACTTCCCATTAATCCCAACAGGGTCGCCCCACCCCATCTACCCTCTGGCTCCCCTACTTCGAGCACGCCGCCCTATGGCCTCCCAAATGTCGTTTCTCCTGCCTCCTTCCCCCGCCACTCATCGACACTCCAATCGCGAATAGCTCTGGCCCTGTGAAATAATTAGGGCACGGGGAGGAAAATGCAATGTGATAATGTAAAATTTGTTTTGAGATGAAGTCTTAGGGTTTAGTACGTTATTTAAAGTATTTTAGTTTAATATTTTAGATATAGATTAGATTTTATATTTTGATTAGATATCATTCTTTGTAGATTAGGTTGCTTCTAAAGATATAAGAATAGTTGTGGATTATTGAATAAATGAGTTAAACAAAGTTTTATATAAATAAAATAATAAAGAGTGGTTAGGAATTTTAGATATAGAGTTTAAGATTTTAGGGTTAGTACATTTTTTAGGGGTGTAGTGTATTATTCAATGTTTAAAACATGAATTGCTATTGTTAAATTAGGATTAGATTTATATTTTACTAAGTTTGAATTTCTAAAGCAATGTATATTTATAGACTATATTTTAGTTTAAAATAGACAAGATATATATTTGTTAGATTTAATTTAAAAGATAATTTAAATATTGTTTTAAATTAGGTGTCTTTATAAGAGATTTATTAATGCACATTTAGATTTCTTTAAATTGAGATTACGATTTAAGATTAAATTTCAATTGGACTGATATATTATATATATGGATTCCTTTTTTTTAAATATGATTATATTTTATTATTAGATTAGGTTTGCTTTTGCGTTATCTATTTGCTTATATAAAGATAGTTTTAATTAGATTTATAATTATATTTTATTTTATAGAGTATATGGTTATTGCTCATTTTTTTTAAGGAGTAAATTAATGATTGTTAAAATATTAGATGTGTAGTTTCTTTTGTTAGGATTTTCAATTTTAGATCAGGGAATATTATAATTAATAATTTTATGATAGGTTTAAAACGTAATTTTATTTAGTAAATCGATCGATTTATTTTAGCAAGATTTTTGGACGTCATTATTGATAAGAGGGTCAAGTCCGTCCCTTAACTCTGCGTTTAACCTTCAGTAGGGTTTTATCGATGTCATTGACCTTCATCGTGCATGGTTGACTTTTGGTCAACCATGGTCAAACTTCCTCTAATTGTCTTGATTTTTGCACTAGATGATCCATGTACTCCCGTCACCCTAGGATTTCAGTTTTGCACCTTTCGGAGATGGTTGACTTTTTGGTCAACTCTAGTTGACTTTTGGTCAACTATCTCAGTTTGTGTACGGATCGAAGCATGTAGCTTAGGGATCCCTGTAGGATAGCTCTGAAATCTATTCCACCTAGTTTGACCTTTTTGGTTATTGCTTTTCCTCTACATCATTTTGCATGCACTTGGTTATCTTTGAGGTAGATTAGTTAACCGTTTAGCATGTTTAAATTTTTTTTGATTGTGTGTTTTTGCCCAATTTTCGGCATGAAAACAAGATCAAAGTGGAAGGACATACATCTAATGAAGATCACATGGCATATAATAAACCATTTCCCAACTATGAAAAAGGAGAAGCGTCCAAAGGAAAAGGAAATGAAGTCAATTACACCTATTCCCATAATGATAATGTGATCAATATGTTTGACATAAAGAATGAATCAATCAATGTGATCACTATCAAAGGTGTCAAGGACAAATCGACAAATTCAAATGTGATAACACGAAGCCAAGCACAAATCACAATTAAAGGGCTTAATTCCTCATCCAAACAGGTGACACCATCTTAACCACCTGTTGTCATAATTCTTAAACTAGCAACGTCAAGACAAATAGTTCTTGTACCATCTTCTAACTATAACTTGGTAGACCAATTGCAAAAAACCTTGGCTCAAATCTCTATATTTGAGTTATTAAAGATCTCTTCAGTTCATAGTGAAGTTCTTGAACAAGCCCTACATTCTACAAATGTTACGGAAGACATAGATGTGGACAATTTCCAGGCAATGGTCAATTACATATTAGCTCCACATTATCTCTCTTTTTCAGAAGAAGATGACAAATATTTAACTCATCCCCATAATCAACCCCTTCACATTGAAGTTCTGATCCATAGACACCGTGTAAAATGTGTATTGATAGATGGAGGCGTGGGGTTGAATATATGTACTCTCAATCTGATCAAGAAATTGGGTCTTTTAGAACAAACAATTGATTCAAGAAGTAAGATAACCATCAAGGCTTATTATGAAGAAGAAAGCTCATCCAAAGGACTAATTGTTTTAGCAATAAGAATAGGACCAATTGAACGCAATGTGATTTGTCAAGTTCTTGATCTACTATTGGCCTATAACATATTACTAGGAAGACCTTGGATACATGAAATGCAAGCAGTGCCATCTACTTACCACCAATGTATCAAATTACCACACAATGGGGTGGAAGTAATAATTCCTAAAGATTCAAGCTACACTTGTAACAATATTAAGGCAGATAGTATGGTTCCTCACAATAAGGAAGTTCCAAAAGATTTCTTAGCTGAAACCTCTAAAGACATGGTGATGAGAAGCTTTGGAAATATATTAAAACTTGAAGAAACTAGCATGGGGGAATACAAACTAGACACGACACCATCATTGGCTAATATTCTTGTGTCTCCAAGATCATATGGGAACCATCCCCCTCTTTCAAACCTAATACATAAAAAGGAAAAGACATTCATGAACCAACTAGTATGGTTAGAGCCTCTACTTCTCAAGAGGGTGAAAAAGAAAATAAAGCAATCTTGGCTTGGCTCTATAAGGGGGAAAAAAGAGAAAATAAAATAAAAAATGTTGAGATATCTCCCAAAAAATATGGCAAATGTCATGACCTTCTTAAAAAAATAGGATACAAAGGGAAGGGACCTTTAGGAGATAAAGGAAAGGGACTCGTTGAGCCTATCCATATAGCATTCATAGACACTAAGGAAAAAATAGGGTTGGGTTTCAATAAAAATTTAGAACACCCCACCTCAAGAGATGGTCCAATCTTTGATAAAGGAAGTGATGAAGAAGAGGAAGAGACAAAACTTGTACCTTGGACATATGAAAGATTACTGCACATTGGTACTGAGAACCTAGAATATCAACGAGAACGGTATGTACCTACTTTTGGAACAAATAAAGCATCATGTTTCTGTGTTGTCACAAACCAATGTCCAAGAAGTAGAGGAGGAAGAAGAAGAATCTCCAAAATTTCAGCAAACAAAAGAATCTCATGAAGAAATACCTCAACAAAAAGAAGAAGAAATAAACAGAGAAGATGAAGCAAGTAGCTCAAACACTCTTGAGGAATTCTATCTGGTAAGACAACAATGAGATGCACATCCTAGCTAGGGGAAATTGGTGACAGTTTCACATGTCCTAGATCTACCACACTTTGATCCACAAATGGCTAATAGGGTAGACCATATAACTATTGCTGAGTTTCTCAATCAATCTGATGAAAATATCTCAGACTCACATGATTATGAATGTGATCACATGTCTGATGCTACCATGGACATTAAGGTAGATGTAATCCATAAATTCACACCTTTATTGGAAAGAGGAGAAAGTTATAACACTACCCATAATACCAATATTGTCACAAAATTGGATGAGATGGTGATGCCTAGGATAATTGATGAAGACACGGGCATCTTACTAGGACTAGAAGAAATGCAAAGGATATAATATATGAGTTCCAATATGATAAGGGAAGAAGGAGAAAGCTCAAATGATAAGTTGCTAGAGTTAGGTCTACATAACACTAACAATGACCCTAATAATGATGATTAGACAATTTATGATCTAAACACCATAGAAGCTGACTTAACAGAACATGTCTTGTCAGTTAATAGTTTTGACGCTGATGTAATGTTGTCCTTAAAAGCCTCTGAATCATTATCCTTGGTAAACCCTGAACTTATTGATTGGAATGACTCATACCCTACTCCTATTATGAACTTTTCCAATGACTATACTTTATCCTGTTATCTAAATTCTTGTGAACCCTATCCCTCTTCCACCAATAAAAGGAGCATGAATCTGAAAAAGGAGGATATCAAGTTTCTTAGTCAGAAATTGAAAAATAAAAAGAAACAAATAATTGATGGTGAAAACCACATTGTGGCAATATCAGATTCTAAAATAGTAAAAATAAAAGACATATATGATGGTGAAAACCTCTTAGAGGCACCAAAAGATGGTGAAATGATGGTTGTGTTGGCTCTATGATGGTTGTGTCTTTTATTTTTACTATTTTAGAATCTGATACTGCCACAATGTGGTTTTCACCATCAGTTCTTTGTTTCTTTTTATTTTTCAATTTCTAACTAAGAAACTTGATATCCTCCCTTTTCAGATTCATGCTCCTTTTATTGGTGGAAGAGGGATAGGGTTCACAATAATTTAGATAAAAGGATAAAGTATAGTCATTGGGAAAGTTCATGATAGGAGTAGGGTATGAGTCAGTCCAATCAATAAGTTTAGGGTTTACCAAGGATAATGATTCAGAGGCTTTTAAGGACAACATTACATCAATGTCAAAACTATTAACTGACAAGACATGTTCCATTAAGTTGGCTTCTATGATGTTTAGATCATAAAGAGTCTAATCATCATTATTAGGGTTGTTGTTAGTGTTATGCAGACCTAACTCTAGCGAATTATCATTTGAGATTTCTCCTTCTTCCCTTATCATATTGGAACTCATATCTTGTATCCTTTGCATTTATTCTAGTCCTAGTAAGATGCCAGTGTCTTCATCAGTTATCCTAGGCATCACCATCTCATCCAATTTTGTGACAATATTGGTGTTATGGGTAGTGTTAGAACTTTCTCCTCTTTCCAATAAAGGTGTGAATTTATGGATTACATCTACCTTAATGTACATGGTAGCATCAGACATGTGATCCCATTCATAATCATGTGAGTCTGAGATATTGTCATCAGATCGATTGAGAAACTCAGCAATAGTTATATGGTGTACCCTATTAGCCATTTATGGATCAAAGTGTGGTAGATCTAGGACATGTGGAACTATCCCTGAGTAATTTCAAGAAATATCTTTAGTACTGATAGAGCCAACACAACTAGTTAATTTGGGCACAACAGAAGTTCCTCAATTTGTTCATCTGACACAATCATTATCAAAAGAAGAAAAGACATAGTTTACTGAGTTCCTCAAAGAGAAAAAGATCATCTTTGCATGGTCTTATACTGATAGGCCTGGACTAGATCCTAAGTTATTCATGCATCACTTATCTATAGCTCCTAGAATTAAACATGTCAAATAGAAACTAAGAAAGATGCACCCACATGTGGCATTATTGGTAAAAGAAGAGCTGGAAAAACTCTTAAGGGATGGATTCATAAGGTTCATCACTTATGCAGGATGGATTTATGATGTAGTTCTAATTTCTAAAATAGATAAGTCTATCAGAATTTGCACAGACTTTAGGGACTTAAACAAAGCTTGTCCTAAAGATGACTTTCCACTACCGAATATTGATATGATTATAGACCTCACAACAGGATATGCAATTTATTCACTCATGGATGGATTCTCATGTTATAACCAAATAAATATTTCTCTTGAAGACTAGGAAAAATTAGCATTTACATGCGCATGGGGAAAAGTTTGCTGGAACGTCATGTCATTTGGGCTAAAGAATGTTGGAGCTACGTATCAATGAGCCATGATGACAATCTTCCACAACATGATACACAAGAACATGGAGGAATATGAGGATGATAACTTAGCCAAGTCAAATATAAGAATGACTCACATTGAAGACTTGAGGAAGATACTAGATCAAATGGAATAATTTTAACTAAGACTCAATCCAAAAAAATATGCATTTGGAGTCCAATCAAGGAAGATCTTAGGGTTTATTGTGTCAGCTAAAAGAATTGAGGTGGACCCAAAAAAGGTAAAAGTGATAATGGAAATGTCACCTCCTTGTAATATCAGTCAAATGAGGATGCTTCAAGGAAGTCAATCAGAAGATTCATGTCTCAACTAGCAGATAGAGCACAACCTTTTATAAAATTGCTACATAAAGGAGTCACTTTCAAATGGGATGAACATTGTGAAAATAATTTCAAATAATTAAAGGACTATCTAGCTAATCCTCCTATTCTCATGGCACCTATTCATGGGAAACCATTTCTACTCTATATTTTAGCTACGACTACATCACTTGGAGTATTGCTAGCCCAAGAGGACAAAAACAAGAAAGAAAGAGCAATTTATTATATCAGTAGGACATTGGTGTCTTATGAGCTCAACTACAATATCATTGAAAAGGCTTGCTTGGAAGTTGTTTTTGCATCCTAAAAGTTGAGACACTACACGCTTTCGCATATAGTGAAACTTATCGCAAAGATTGACCCTCTCAAATACCTCTTAAGTAAAACAACATTGACAGGAAGACTAGCAAAATGGGTCTTGATACTCAGTGAATTTGATATTAAGTATGTAGAGACAAGGGCTATTAAAGGACAAGTGCTAGCCAGTCAACTAGTTGATTCACCATTACAAGATACAACACCTTTGATTATAGAATTTCCAGATGAGACAATCATGCACTTAACATAATATCCTTGGAAGATGTATTTTGATGGCTCTTTCACACAACAAGGGTCTAGAGTAGGGGTACTATTTATCACTCCTCAAGGCTACAAGATACCTAAGGCATAGAGAATGATTTTTCCATGCACCAACAACATCTCAGAATATGAAGCATTGGTAAATAGGCTCAAGCTAGCTATTGAATGGAAAATCATAGAGTTACATGTATATGGTGACTCTCAACTCATTATCAACCAAGTAAATGGTGAATATAAAACAAAAGATGAGAATGTGATGCCTTAAAAGAAGATGCTAGAAGAGTTGAAAAAGTACTTTGTTTTCAACACATTCCAACAAATTCCAAGGACAGAAAATAGAGCTGCAGATGCTATGGAAATGCTAGCATCCATGTTACAACTAGAGGAACATCAATTCCTCTATGACTTCTTGGTGGAAGAATTATCCTTTCCCATATTTGATACACGTGAATCTAAAGTTATTTGTTCCTTAAATGCCCAAGACCAATCCAGATATGCAAAAATAACTCCCTATCTTACAGATCAAACCTTACCTAATAGCATGTCCCAAAATGAAAAATGAGACGTAATTAGGACAACATCACATTATGTTCTCATTACTACTAACTTATATAGCTGAGGTCTTGACAGAATGCTACTTAGGTGTTTAGAACAAGAAGAGTCTGACCGTGCATTAAAAGAGGTCAATGAAGGTGTATGTGGATCGTACTCAAATGTATTTTCACTAGTTAAGAAACTTCTAAGAGTTAGATATTATTGGCCTAAAATGGAAAAAGATGCAGTGCAATTTGCTAAAATATGTCAAAAATGTCAAACACATGGAAACCTTATCGATGCTCCAGCTAGAGACATACCATTTATAACACATTGGCCATTCAAGCAATGGGCCTTTGATCTTGTTATAAAAATTCATCCCAATTCTTCAAGTGGACACAAATACATTATCACAGCCACTGAGTATTTCACAAAGTGGGTCAAAGCAGTGTCGCTAATCAAAACCACTGGAAAAAAAGTTGCCATGTTCATCTTGAAATAAATTATTTGTAGGTATGGGATACCCTCATCTATGGTAATAAACAATGGGGGGCAGTTCAAGAACCAATATATCGAGGACCTTTGTACACAGTTTCACATCGCTCAATATTGTTCTTCAATCTATTATCCTTAAGGTAATGGACAATCTGAGGCTTCAAACAAGAACATTTTAAAAATCCTACATAGAACTGTGAGTAAGTATTTTAGAGACTGGTACTTGCAATTAAATCAAGCACTATGGGCCTATAGAAATAGTATCCAAACACCAACATGAGCCACTCCATTTTCTCTAGTTTATGACACAGAAGCAGTGTTACCAATTGAAGTAGAAATTCCTTCTTTGTGAGTATCTCTCCAAGGTCTTGTCACAGACAAACAATACCACATTGATAGGGTTTATGCACCAAAATTACTGGACAAGCGCAGACAAAAAGTGTTCGATAACCTCAAGGTATACCAAAAAGGGATGTCAAAAGGGTACAAAAAAAAAGTAAAGCCACAACAATTTCAAGTGGGGGATCTCATTCTAAGAGAGAATCTTAAGAATCGACCAAATAGACAACAAAAAGGCAAGTTTGAACCCAACTAGCTGGGGCCTTTTATTATCACAACAACTTTTGGGACATGCGCTTATCAACTAGCTACACCTGAGGGAGATGTCCTTCTTGATCCTATCAATACCCTCCACTTGAAGCGATTCTACACTTGACATCTAGCTGAAGGGCTTGTACAGTGAAATTGATTCTCAGAAAATACCAAAAAAAAAAAAAATTGATACTAAAGAAATTCAAAAATAGTGGAAAAGAGAAAAATAAAAAAAAAGTGGAAAAAGTCTCGAAAAACATATTCTTGGTGAAAACCTAGCAAACAGGCACCTCGATACTAACAAAAAAAGAAAAAAAAGAAAAAGTACAAAAAATACAAAAATAGAAAAAGTTCCTTGGTCAAAACCTGGCAAATAGGCATCTTGGTAGAAAAAATAAAATTTTTTTGAGTGGTGAAAACCTAGCAAACAAGCGTCACTCGTACTCTATGCTCCATCTATCATTGCACTGCTGACAACAATCCTTCACGATCATATCTTTTTCTATCAGTTGAATCTGAATTCCTCACATATGTCCCATCCTTGCTGGGGATTTGTCTATATTTGTGTCTTAGGGATAGTCATTCTACATTGGGGGCATCTCTGCTAGCATGTTCGGTCAGCAGGTGTTGGTTACTAGGTTGTCCTAAGTCCTTGTGTAGTAAGGTTTGCCACTACAAACAATATTTCTTAATACTTGAATCAAAACATCACTATCACAAATCAGGGTGTTTCTTAAACACCACCTACCTATAACTGACATCATACTAGTGTTTCTCAACACTTTAATTAAACAGTGTTTCTCAACACTACATTGGATTGCAATTGCTGATATTGTTTATCTCACTAACTCAGACATAAAAATACATTGCTTAATTCCAAGTTACAATTGATGATTTCTCTTCTATGATTGAAAAATGAATCAACGGTGTTCCTTAACACCACATAAGCACATATCAACTGATCTTGGTTTGATTATGACCCTTTTTATGTTCCAATGATGTTTCAAAATAGGGGCATGTAAACAATTATGAATTTTCTTTGTCTGATTATCAATTGTTGCTTATTATGTCTTCCGAGTTAATCCATGATGTCTATTAAATGAAAAAGAGTCACAAGGATAGGGAGCATAACATTTTATTGGTTTTCTATGTATGGTGATTGTTTCAATGATCCTATAAATTTCACCTAGCTTGGATGTTTATGGTAAGAGCTTCCAACATGAGTGGATATCCACATATATCTCTATCCTTGTAATGTGTAAACTATAGTGAGGTTGAACCAATTTCCTTGTATGTTTCTAATCAATTTCTAAGTAAGGTGTACGACACATTATGTACCCAAGGATATGAATATTAAAGGTCATTGCGGGTTACATATCCTATATTACACACAAACATAAGATGTTTCTTAAAGAAAAAGGAGATAACTGACAAGTCATCCTGGCCTCTATGCCTTGATGCTTATGTTTATTTTCGGCATTGCATCCAATAAAAATAGTATTCATACTTTCATGATACTTTCTTGGTATCAATGACAATTGTACTAGCTGATGATGTTCGTTTCTCAAATGCCCTATGATTATAAAATGCTAAAATGTAAAAGATCAACGACAATCCTAGAAGTTTGTATTTAGTTGCATTTAAGATTGCATGATTCATTTAAACAACATAAGGACTTGAGCTCAAAATAATATCTCGACTCATTCAAAATCCAAGTTTGACTACTTAATCTATATTATTGATATATTCATGTCGTTGCATATTCATTGCATTCATTTTTCATTTATAAAGGGAAACGATAAAATATGAAAATAAAGCATTCAAGTGTTGCATTTTTATATCCTAAGTGCATCCATACATATATTGGCATAAAGAAAATCTCAAAAACATACATCTGCATATTCATCTAGAATCATCTCACACATAGGTATATCAGTAATAATCAAAGAGCATAAATGATGTCATCACATGAATCTATTCTCAATAATCATAAAGACCAAGTACATCATCAAGTGTGCATCAATCTAATCATCTATCACATACATGAAAAGAGAACCAATGAGCATATCAGAATTAGAAGAGGCTATCTCATATATGTATCAGTGACTACCAGATCAAAAATATGGAAATGTCTACAATAGTATCAATGAGATCATGATAAAACATATACAAATGTATCAAGGGTTTGAAGTACAAAGGATGATCACATGAGGATCAATATACACAAATCTCAGATATAATCACAAGAGTCATGTTTGACTACCACTCACTCCCTGATTAGGAGGAAGAGGTGGTGCATCATCTCATGGATGAGGAGCTGGTGGAGGCATAGCTCCCTCTAACTGCTGTGCTATAGTCGAATACAAGGGTTCTCTTTGTGCTTGTGGAACTGCATCACAATACAAGGCAAAATAATATGCAGCTCTCTGACCCTGATGCATGGTCATGTGTGCCTGGATATCTCTCTCTAATCTCATAACATCAAGCTGCATGTCCCTATCTACCAGCAGTGTCCCCAATGTCGTAATGCGAGCCTTGAACTGGTCTCTCTGAAACTATGATAGTAGATATTTGTCCCTGCCTATATCTCTCCCAGTATCTCTCAGAGAATCCTGTCTTAGAGGTCCATCTCCCCTACTAGGTCTCTTACCTAAAGATCTATGCTATTGTTGTCTTGTAAGTAATGGACCTCAATCCATGTGTGAAGGAATGAACCTGAGATAAGCGCGTCTACCCTTCGCACCACCACCTCCACCCCTGTCATCACCATCATCACCCCTATCATCAGGGTCATGTCTCTGACCTCTATCCGTAGGAGGGCATCTGCCATCTCTACCACCACCACCCCTACCATCTCTCCCACCACCATCTCTGTCTCCTCTGCCCCTACCTCTCATGGGTCCATCATCAACAAGATCATAGTCTAAAGAATCCTCAATGTGAGGTGTTATCTTATCAGGAGCTGTAAAACAAGGAAATGTATACTATGAAGATGAGCAAGATAAACATCAGTACACCCAACATTGGTAATATCTATGTGATAATCCCAGCCTACTGCCACCATCTGACTGATCTCTAACTATGCAGTCTCATACGTTAGGTAGGAACCCCACTGTGCCTCCTAATCACAAAGATGATCATATGCAGTAAGATCCTATGACATGCCATGTACCCGACCGTATTGTCTAAGGATGCATGTTACAATAAATATTTCAACAACATATCACATCCATCCAATCAGGTACCTTCTCTAACAGAAATATGGCATCTGTCGCCTATCAGAGGTCCACTGCTCACAATCCATATATGGTCTCCACTCAACCACAATAACATCATCAAATACTCGCTACCAATATTCTAGCTTACCCATATGGGGTTGCTGGATATAACCTAAATACATGTATACATACAGCTCCTCTAGTGCCCATTGTGTATATACTATCGGTCGTGTCACTGGGATGTGATCCCAGGCCCAGATCTGCAAAATAAAGATACCAATGGTCATGCTCTGTGAGTACTCATATACTATCTAATGCAACTCTCTATACATATGAGCCAACATGTAGCTATATGCACCCTAAAATGGTCACCTAGACTTTGGGCCCCATTTTATCATTTTATCAATTTCCTGAATCAATGCTTTGCAGTATTTTCAATTCAAATCAATTTCCTTGATCAAATTGTAATTTATTCAATTATTCAATTATTTCAATATTTCCTAAGGTTTAATCATTTTTATCTAATTAAAATATTTAATTTTCTTTTTAATTAAATAAAATTTATCTTATTTAATTAAAAGATTTAATCTCCCTTTTAATTGAATAAAATTTATCTTATTTAGTTAAAGTGAATTTCTCCCTTTTAATTAAATAAAATTCCTCTTATTTAATTAAATTCAATTTCCCCCATTTAATTAAATAAAATTCTTCCAATTTATTTAATTAAAAGAAAACCCCTCTTTTAATTAAATAAATAAAAAATCTCCACTTAAAGCACTTTATTTGTTGAAAAAGGCAGTAAATTAAATTAAAATTAAATAAAATCCCTTTTTCATCACACCTTCCTAAGTAGTGGGTTTTTGCCTCTTAATCTCAACCATTGATCAATTCTTTTTGCCTCTTAATATCAACCGTTCACTTTCCTTTAAAAAAGAGCCCTCTCCTTCTCATTATGATATATAATTTTTAGTATTGTTATGCTGCAGGTTTGAAGAGCAATTTTGGAGGAGAATTTGAGCACTCAAGCTTGGATATTGCAACTTCTCTCTTCTTGTCTTCTTCTTCTTGCATCCATGGCTATTCATGTAGATTAGAT
>MU225054.1:1178893-1198230 GCA_018584345.1 Thuja plicata
TTTAATTTTCTTTTTAATTAAATAAAATTTATCTTATTTAATTAAAAGATTTAATCTCCCTTTTAATTGAATAAAATTTATCTTATTTGATTAAAGTAAATTTCTCCCTTTTAATTAAATAAAATTCCTCTTATTTAATTAAATTCAATTTCTCCCATTTAATTAAATAAAATTCTTCCAATTTATTTAATTAAAAGAAAACCCCTCTTTTAATTAAATAAATAAAAAATCCCCACTTAAAGCACTTTATTTGTTGAAAAAAGCAGTAAATTAAATTAAAATTAAATAAAATCTCTTTTTCATCACACCTTCCTAAGTGGTGGGTTTTTGCCTCTTAATCTCAACCATTGATCAATTCTTTTTGCCTCTTAATCTCAACCGTTCACTTTCCTTTAAAAAGGAGCCCTCTCCTTCTCATTATGATATAAATTTTTTAGTATTGTTATGCTGCAGGTTTGGAGAGCAATTTTGGAGGAGAATTTGAGCACTCAAACTTGGATATTGCAACTTCTCTCTTCTTGTCTTCTTCTTCTTACATCCATGACTATTCATGTAGATTAGATTCATGTTTATTTTCATAGATTAAAGTTGCATTTGTATTTCCTTTCATAGATTAATCATGCATTATTATCCTTTAGATTAATTTTCCTTTCATGCATTGTTATCATATAGAGTAGATCTCATTTTCATGCATTTGAATCTCTCATTTTATGGTGTACTTGCATAGGCACTAACTAGGTCAATCTGAGGGCCTCCATTTCATACCTTTGCACTCCATGACTAGAGAGCTATGGATTGATATTTGAGGCCTCATTCTTGAGCAACCTTGGATGGAATAATTCATAGAACTATGACACATTTTCATCACACAGTAGCTACCCCAACCAAATCTGTGTGTGCAGCCAATCATTTTCTCTAGCATACCAACCCAACCACAAATAAACCCACGTTGTCCACGGTCTAGCATCAGGATCCCTCCTATCAAACTAAAAAGAAAAATAGGCAACCACTTATAGTGATCAATCATATAATCCTATGTCAGGTGCCTCTGTACTATGGAAGGATCCACGAAGAATCTTTGTGCATCGACAATCGCTATAGTAGAACGTGACTCAAATCGAACCTCATGTCCCATCACAGGAATGCACAAGATATGCTACACATCCTCAGGGGTCACTTTCATCTCACCAGTCGGGATATGGAAGGTGTTGTGCTTTGAGTGCCATCTCTCAGAAAGAGAAGTCAACAATCCTCGATTTACCCTAATGTCGGGTAAATCTATCAGAGAAGATAAACTAAGGCATCTGATAATTTGCAGCTCCACATCAGTCAAGGAGCATGATAATGCAAGGAATCATGTAGGTCAAGGTCCTTGAAATAAAATAACAAAAAAATCAGTCTTTCAAGCACAAAATAAAGACTCACATTAGTATTCTAGCTAAGTTAACTACACAGAAAATCTAACAGTTAAGTCATTTTAACTTCAAAAAGAGGAAAATAGTAAAAATTGGAAAATTAACACTTTCTACTGAAAAGGGATATATTTTTCCTGAATGTGAGCTTGCATACCGTATGGGATCCTAAATTTATAGGAGGCGATGGGGAAACCGGGAAGTGATCTTGTTTTTATAGGATGCGAGGCAGGATTTTAGATGCGACCCTGTTTTCACAAGACACGACAAAATTCAAAGGTTGACCAAAAAAATACTAAAAATGACACTCTGATGACCTACAGGAAGCATCCCTATTTTTATGGGATGCGATCTAGAAATTTGTAAGTTTACCAGATGCGACACGGGATTGATAGAATGTGATTCGGAGCCCCGAATGCGACTCAAAATTCAAATGCCTATAAATACTGCAAAACGCGACAAAACAAGAAACCAAAAGCATAAAAAGGTAGGTCTCGATGTAATCACCGGTTGTGTGTAATGTGCCAGATAATTGTGATGATGTGCTAGCTCAAATTGATGTCTCTCAGTGGGGACCACCATCTTCTCTCCAGAGCTCAAGAATTTACCAAGGATGAAAGTGAAAATGAATGGGTAAAAAGTGATTTTGGAGGCTTATATTTAACGTTTAGGGCTGAATAGAAGCTCAAGAACTCTCAATGGACTATCAATTTTCTATTGTTCTTCTCAAATCTATCGAGAATGAAATTAAACAAGACACTATTTTCAACAACATAGTAAAAATTTTGCGACAGTCTTCAACAAATACATAATTACTCTATATATTCAAAAAATGATTTGCAAGCTTTACACAATCAGTTTTTCATGGTTCTATATCAACAAATTGCACATCATACATCAAATAATTGGTCATGCACCATTTTATCAGGCTCAAAATTAACATTTTCAAGTAGTCAACTTGGTAAAATTGTGTTTTCTCTTAACACATTTTCGCTTCATCTCATCTTCTAATTGATTCTTTATTGATCCAATTGGCCTTTTCCATTGATCTATCATTCTAAAGAAGGATTTTATTCTATTTCCTTCGATTTCATTCCCGAGGGGCATGATCACACTTAAAATCAATCAAATTCTTGCTCAAACAACAAAACTGACTTCATCACCAAAAGACTAGGGGCACAACAGTTTCCATTGATCAAGTTGGGACTGTTGGATAAAAGGCTTCAACGCTAAACAAGCCAGATATCTATGCCTACAATCTCTCAGATCTTTATCAAGCTCTCAAAAGCTTTGTACTAACCTTTGTTCGATCAAGTTTGGAGTCAGTATTATCAATTCTTGTTCGATCAAGTTCATAATTGATACCTCACAACTCTCAGTAGCTTCGTACTAACCTTTGTTCGATAAAGTTCGGAGTCAGTTGTTGGGTCTATTTTGGGTTTCTTGAATCATATAACTTTTTTTTTCCTGGTGTCAATATTGTGTGCCTAAACTTCTATTAGCTTCAAATGTGCCTGCAAATTTTTGAAAAATGTCTGTATTCAAAGGAAATTGGTTTTGAAAAGGATCTGTATCACATAAACCCTAGGTGATTTTTGTTAAGTCTTTGGTTTGGTCTAAAACCCTAGGTTTTCCTTGTGTTATGTTTCTGCATTACCTTTTTGAATCACTTAAGTTTCATCTTTTAACATGTATTTTAAAAATTCCTTTGGTTAGGGTTCACTTTAGGTTTTAATTCACAAAGCCTATTGTTTAATTATTTTATTATCTCCTAAGTTTGGAACTCTTGTGACCTTTTATTTCAACCACAAGAGTCGTGCAAGTTATTTTGATCCAAGGGCTGGCGCTTACCCTCAAAGATGAAGATGATCGGTAGATGCTTATCAAGGCAACGTGATTTGAGGATATGTGGAAAGTGGCGTGCCAGATATCTTTTCAAGCAGGAAATAAAGATCATGCAAGTTATTTTTATCTAACAAATGGCGATATTCCTCAATGAGAAGATGATTTGATCATGAGTTTTCAAGGTATTGCACCTAGATGACACCTGTTCTTTATGAAATCATCGGGTCACCATGTTCAAAGAAGATAAAAGGTTGACAAGTATTTCAAATATAATGGTCATCATTTTTCCTGGATTAGTTGCTAAACAAAAGATTAAACATTGAGCCATCATGCCCATTTGACACATAGAACGTGACGATCCATATCTGTGTTTTAAAGAGAATCTAACATGCATAATTTTTTTTTAAATCAGATGGTGGGTGCTATGAATGGATCAGTAGATGGTCAAATCTTGTGTCTTCTAGGCATTGGGCCTTGTTGACACGTAGCATGTCAGTGGGACCTGGCCAAAAGTAAAGTGAGGTAACTTGACAGTTTATTGACTTGATCTAATGGTTGACGATTTTTCTCAATGAGAAAGATGAACAAAAGGGTTTCATTAAGGCAATGCACCTGGTTGACACGTGTCCTTCCAGAGGATGGAGCCCGAGGGTTATAAAAGTGACCACCAATCAGACTGTGGTTAAGTTAAGTTAGATCCAACAGCTGGAGTTATGACTTTAAGGAGAGACAATCAAATGGAAGCCCATTAAGGTAATGCATCTGGGTGACACGTGTCACTGCGGAGATGATGGGTCCTAAGCTTTAAACAAGTTTAAAAGAGATTTAAGTTAAGTTGATCCAAGGGCTAGTGTTTTCCTTGATGATGAAGATAATTGATAGATTGTATTTAAGGCATTACGCTCAATGAACACATGTCTTACTTGCTAGTGGATTTGGTGAAAAATTTCAGACCGCACATTGTAATAAGAAGTTGTTGATATCTACGCATGTGTTTTAAAACTGAAAATCACATTAGCTGA
The DNA here is from genome assembly GCA_018584345.1 of Thuja plicata. Lineage (NCBI taxonomy): Eukaryota > Viridiplantae > Streptophyta > Pinopsida > Cupressales > Cupressaceae > Thuja > Thuja plicata. The sequence goes on from MU225054.1 coordinate 1,183,173, forward strand.
ACCATTGAGCCACAAATTTCAAATTAAGAAAGAGTAATGTCAGAATGTGTGGTCGTATCAGTTGGAATTTAATGCTAAAATTTGGTGAAGTAGGGTTATAACATTTCAATTTGATGTTATTATTGCCATAATTTGCGAAGAGTTTGAGCAGAGCTAAATTGAAACATTATCTGTCTATTTTCTATCACTTGCAGAATGGGTATGTTAATCTGTGATTCCACTCTTGTAGCATTGTGAATTTGAATACCAGTTAATTTTCAACTTGTATAAGTTATTAGGGTTTACTTTCCAAATCCTGAATTGTTGTGATACCCTAGTTGTTAAGAATGGCTCCATGAAGAGATTTCACAGGGAAAATCAAATACCAAGAGAGAAATTTTTGTGATGATTTGTTAAGTCAACTAATAATTCTGCTAAGATTTATGATTTGGTACCTAAAAACCCTTGTTTGAAAGTTGGGGAGGGTTTGTATGATAAAGGAAAATGGGTTACAGACGTAGTTACTTGCACAATGAGCTTAGCATTGTTCAAAATTGCTTTCAGTCAAAGAAATACTTTTGCACCCATTAACAAAATTTGGGAATTTGATGTAGGGAGATTGATATTACCTGGAGTGTTTATGGATATTGATTTGATCATTCAAATAGCAGAGAAATATGATCATGTAGCCAGGATGGTAAGAGAAATTAATGGAAAGGTTTTGGTAAGTATCATAGCAGAATAACTTTGAGAAGTATTTTAGTTAAATGAACCTTCCATGCAACTTGATGAATTAAATTTTGTTTCTTTCAAGGAAGTCTACAAAGTCCAAAGGAATTACCTCAGAAATGGACCTCTGCAGGAATTCCTTGTTAAGATTGGAGATTTGGTTGTGGTAGGACCTAACACCCAAAAGCCTTTTAAGTTAGATTATTTCATCATGAAGGCTAGAGGTATATACAATTCCTTGTGTCAAATTTTTGGGGATGATGAAGAGAAAGAGATGCCCATTCATTACATGTTCATGACAACATAGATCCTCCACCCACATTTAGCCATCACTTTGATTATGCACCTTATGTGGCTGATCTGATACACAATGGATTGATAGGCATGAGAAATGGGAAGGTAGATAGACCCTTTGATTGGTATTCTATGTTTATGCACATGTTCTTTTTTAAGGGTGCAAAATATTTTGAGAAGGAGATGAATTTATTAAGGATTAAAGATGGTGAAGAGATGCATGTTCAGTTGTGGAGCACATAATCATCTTGGGATAGGAAAGAGGCAAGTTACATTATATTTGACATATTTTTTGCTTCTAGATTAGGAGCCTTGTTGTCTTCAGAAAATGCTAGGATCCCAACATCTATTTTGAATCGTTTGAGACCCAAGCAGTTCACTCAAAACATCAAGATAGTGCATAATTGGGGAGATGTTATTCTATATCCCGTCTCAACTATTTTTAGAGTATATGGTTACAAGGGCATCCCATATGTTCTTCTTATCGAGTTCCTCTCAAAATGGGCGTTTCTAAAATTATCAGACAAATTGGTGGATCGCAAGAAGTTGCTTTGACTAGAAAGGGAAAACGTATTATTTTTTCCCACTATCACAATCGTGCACCAATTTTTTATTACAAAAGTGGGATGGAAGAATTTGGATAAATTATTTGAGCCTTATCATTTAGGAATTTCAATAGCAAGGTGTGCTAACCCAGAAGCATTTATAAGTGATATGTACAAGAAAAGAACACGGTGTTTAGCAATGGATCATCGGTTCTATTTTTCTGAAGACATCATTAGGAATGAATTCAATCTACAAGAATAGGAAATTAGGAAGGAGAAGTGGTTGGTTTACAAGAAAACACTAGATTTTGTGCAATGTTTTAATAGGGGGTATGATCCACTAAAAGAATTTAAACCTTTTGAAAAGAAAATTGACTCATTAATGTCACTCTTTGAGGATATTATGTAGACTTTGAATTAGAAGAAAGAGGTGGTCATGAAGGTAGAACCATAAAAGGCCAAGGCTATTTTGAGCAAGTCTATACATGCTAGGAGTATCCCACTAGGAAAATATGTCTTACAATAGAAGAAAGGGTACAACATGGTATTGCCAGGAGGAGAGACATCTCAAAAAGGTCAGAATGTAGAGAAAATACATGGGGAGGAAGCTTCTACATCAAGAGGGAAAAGACTAGTGGATTTTGGTTCAAAATCATTTCCATCCCCAAAGAGGCAAAGGACAAAAGAAGAGGAGAAAAAATTGGAAAATGTATATTCACCCTCTCAGTCTCCTTTGCATTAAGATGAGAAAGTAGTAGCTGAGAAATTGTTGCAAATGGGAAATGTAGGCATGTTGTTATAAAACAACAAGAAATGCAAGAAGGGATGCATGATGCTCCTAAGCATGTTGAGATGGATCTAACCATACCAGAATTTGCTAGAAAAGAGCTTGATCCCCTTACCAAACTGATGACATTAATTTGTCATTAGTATTCAAACAACACTTTCGGTAAGCTTACACCGAAAGAAAGTAAAGGGAAAACTGAAGATGAGATTAGAAGATCACCAAAAATGACTAAGTATAGAGAGAACTGATGACACAAGGTAGTGTGTACACCAAAAATCAAAATACAAAAAGTTAGAGTGGAACCCGACAGAGGAACCTGAAATGCAAGTTACAGTGCAGACTGACAAAATAGATACATTGCAACTGACAATAAAAATTGAAGGACAGTCAAGCATGACCGACATACAGAACCGAAAGTCAGTTGCAACCCGCAAAAAATGGATCTGACTTCCACGTCAGATAAAGCAAGGGTATTCTATTTATAGGATATTTAATTGTTTTAAATCCATTTCTTTAGGGACAAGAAACATTAATGTAAGTGTTTTAATTAGTCTAACTGATTTAAAATACATAGACTAGGAGATCTAGGTGTAAGTTGTAAACTTGATCTTAGAGTTAACATTGTTTTATCACAACTCAATGAAGTCAATCCATCTATAAATAGATGATTTAATCATTCATTAGAATGTGTGTGAAAGAGAGAGGAGAATAGAACGAACACATATATGGATTGAATTGAGAGTTTCAAGAACTAGAATAGAAAAACAAGAATTTGCTTAGCAGAACCAAGAACAGAGGAAATCGATAATCAGAGGTATTATTCAATCACAAATAAGGTGATATTATTTTTATGTGAACTACATAGGATCTGTATCAGCAATAGGAGATTTCATTTACCAAGTCAATTTGTAATTTTTTATCATTCTAACAAGTGGAGAAAAGTGTAAAAATTCATTTCAAGAAAGGTGGATTTAACAGTCAAATATCAAATCTCTTAACCGAGTGCACACTTAACAGTGTTGCTAAAAGATCTTAACAAAGTAGACTTTAATAGATCTCCACCGATACTCCTAATAGGGTAGATCATTAGATGTGATCAAAATTGTAAGCCTTAACTGACCCCTTCCATTCTACAGATAGTGAAGTTTTGTGGGTGCTATCCCCACCGCAATTTTTACTTCCTAGCAGGAGTTTTCTGTGATATCATATCTTGTGTTATGTGTCAATTATGTTCATGAATGTTTCTATGAGTGACTCACATGTTTATTAATATTATGAATTGATATAACTCACACAAAATATAGTATAGATCAGATTGAATGGATATGCAATTGATTACAAAGGTTAATTGATTAAAGGATAAGAAAAAGTTTTAGAGGTACTGATTCACCCCTCCCCTCTCAGTACTACTTCCCATTAAACCCAACAATTGGTATCAAATCTAAGTCTCTTCTTGGAAATATCAAAGGCTTAAGAGAAAAGATCATACAATGGAGAAGTACAAACTTGATAAAAATATTGAGAACAAAAAGCTTGAAATTCAAATGTTCTATGAATAGTATAAAGAAGATGGAATCAACATGAGTTAGTTTCTTGATGAAAGAAAAGGTATGGCAACTCAGAGAAATGAAAAATATTATAAAGAAGAAGTGATTCCATATTTCTTTGAGTCTTCAGGATCAAATGCAAGAAAAGCATGAGATACATTAGAAGAGAACATAAAAAATCTAAAGGAGATCAATCAACATCTGACAGAGCAAATAAAGATGCTACAAATCGGTCAAGAGACCTAGATGGTAAGAATGATTGATGTGATGAGTTCTGCTAGACAAGATTAAATAGAAAGAACACTAGCTACTGATGACAGGAGGAAGATTACAGAGAAACTACAAGAAAAGGAGTTAGAAATTCAAAGACATGCTGAGAATCACCATGAGCTTACAAATCAAATTATTCTTATGAGTCAAGAAGCAAACAGAATGAATGTTAAACTCATTGAAAGAATACAGATTATTGGTGAACTAAGAGAAGAAAATGAAAAACTAAAGTATGAGGTTAGAATTCAACAACAACATAATGAAGTTATAAAAAAGGCTGAAGAGAGCAATAAAAGAATGGATGATTTTCTAGAAGGACAATGAAGAGTCAACAACAACAACAGTCTAGGCTTTACCGAAAATGGAGAATCATCAAATCAACCCAACTCAAAGAATGTCTATGAAAATCCAAGACCAAGAAAGCTTACATGCAAACACTGTGGAAAGCAAGGTCACACATCAAATGTATGCAAAGGAAAAATAAAAGGTATTCCTAAATCTACATCTTCATTCATAGGATTCTATTATAAATGTAACAAGAAAGGACATAAAGAATATGAATGTAAGTCTAAGATGGATCAAAAAAAGAAGGAAACCTAAATGGACAAATATTGCCCTACTTGCAAAATGAATGGGCACACAAGTCTTGAATGCTAGAAAAAGAAAAAGCAAGCATGGAAGCCTAAAAGTCAAGAAACTACATATCAACTGAAGAATGTCGGTAATTAGTATGTATGGGACTACAATACTTGGAAAAATTGTACAACATGTGGAAGATATGGCGACATTGCTACAAACTGTATGAGACTATGGACTAGAAATTCTAGAGGCTGGACTAACCCCGGAATGGCATGCTTACATTGTCATAAAGTTGGTCATCTTAAAAAGGACTGCAGAGATTGAATGATAAAGACAAGCACATATCCCAATGGAAAAAACATTGAAGATATCCAGAAGGCTAGAGACAAGATGCAGAGAAAAGCTTCAAGCAATGATGAAGCTGGGATGAGAAATGAAAATGGTGACAACCCATCCAATGGATTCGGTGACATCACCAACCCTGCCTAAGCAGAACAAGTAAGTATGGAACTACATTAAACACTAAGCTATTACTTTACATCAGTTCCATAATATGATGAAATAATTCCAAATTAGCATAAGAAAGATGCATCATGGTTATACTAGTTGAAATATGTAACAACTATGTCTTCGGGCATATATACCGAAACCCGTTAGTATACAATTAAAGAAAAGAATACCTACAGTTACCAAGAGGCATCGGTTATAAGAAAAAGTTATTAGTATTGACTGAGCCACATTGGTAAACAAGCACATGAACAAGATGTCTATGTTACCAAAACCTATCGGTAAAAGTAGAGTGAACATTGACTACTCTAAAACATTGTAAGTGACACCGATAGAAATAAAGTATTCACTAACGAACTTAGTCTTTAGATACCGATGAGTTGGTGAGCATTTATGACATGCATTTTAGGGCAATGACTATAAATAGGGCATCAAAATGTTTTATTTGTCACGACACCCAGAGCAGAGCGAGCAAAGGCAATTTTTGAGCAGAAAGCATCCAATCCATAGAGTGATCACGACTCGACCTCCAAGCACTCTAAATCAATTCAAAGATCTTTGCAAGCACAAAAAGTAAGTTCTTCAAGATCAACAACTCCATTTTTATGCATTTACACAAAAGCCCTAATTTTCTGAAAATGACATCAACTTCACGATTTGTGAAATCTATGAATGCAAAGAAGGATGAGTTCAAACTCATCAAGAACATTTCATGTGAGGAACCCAATTACAAGATCCATCTGAAGGTTGCCTCACAACCCGACGACGCTGGTGCATTTTCGCACATTCCAGCTAGGGTTTGGCTGGTTGAAGACATTTGATCCTTCATACATTGCAAGATTGCAGAGATTGGAATGTCAGAGGTGAAAGAATCTTACCAGAAAATTTGTAACGATGATGGAACCCTTAAGGAAGAGCACAAACACATTAAGGTAAAAGGGCTTACCAATGCCCTAAAGTTTCTAAAGGTCTTCAAAACCAATTGTATTCGGTTAGTACTAAGAAGAATGCATAACAACAAGTTATGGTTGGATGAACCAAAGGAAATCACCCAAGATGTCATCCATGCAATCACTGGTTACCCCGTAACAGATAAAGTAAAGGCTCTAAAGCATCCACCAAAGGCAAAAACTGAAAAGATGACTGGATCCAAATGGGATGGCCGTGGATTGAAAGTAACAACAATAAACGATGATGAGATTACGTTTGGTGCATGTGTATTGGGCTAAAAAATCTTCCAGGCCAGTAGATTAAACAATATTGCATCAGGTGCTGTGGACACAACTTACAAAATTGTGGATAAAGGTACACAGTTGGACTTATCCAAACTACTCCTGAATCAATTGAAGGAAAAACTAAAGACAATCAGGAATGAAAAGTCAAACACCTATAAGTTTGGCTCACTAATCATGTGTATTTTCTTCTATTTTCAAGAAAATTTCCCATCAGTAGGAGATGTGAAATGGGATAGCACCAAACCGGTCACCATGCAAATCAGTGAGCACATAGCTGCACTAGGAGATAAATTTAAAACAATCATGGATGAATACTTTATTTTATTCAAAGACCGAATGCAAAAGAGGGTAAGAATCCCCGAGCAACTCATCGAGCAATATAAGGATAAGATATGCTTCATGGTTGACACTAATCATACTTTCATCAAACCTATAGTAGCAAGGACAACGTGGCTGCAACCACTAGAATATGAGATCAACATTGATCTTGCAACAAAGGCAATTGATGCCTTAATCAATGAACCACTGGACAAGAAGCAACCAAGGTTTAGCACATATGAAGAAGCCACATCAAGAATTAAATTAGACCTAGTTGTCAAGAACATAGTAAAAAAGGAAAAAATGGTAAAGAATCTCAAGAAGATTCTATTAGTAGATGAGGAAGAAGCTAAGTAGGATGAAGAAATTGAACAAGAGGAGGAAACCAAAGAACATGTGTCTGTTGGTAAAGATGAAGAAAAGAATGACTCAGAGGAAACAAAGTTAGACTCACCACCTCCTCCACCATAAAAGAAACCAAGAACTATAGATTCTTCAAGGACCAGAAGCCAAACATCCAAAGAGTCTACTCCTTCACCTCTTAAGAAAGGAAAAGTCAGGACTTACAAAAGAAAATCTCCATCACCAAAGAGAGGACAAAACAAGAAGGGTAGAAAACACATCATAACTCAAGAGGATATAGAGGACACTGAGCTAGATGAAGCCTTAGAGGCAGAAAATGTCAAGGTAAAAGAACCTAACACTATTGATGGCGTTTGTGTTTATATTGCAAATTCTGGATCCATTACAGATCCATACATTAGGAAATGGGGGAAAAGAAATCAAGAAGATTAGAATAAAATTGAGGAAGCCATGATATCTAAAATGTATAACTTCAAATATGTACCCATGCAATTTGAAGGAAGTTATGTTCCATAGGAACTCTTGGATAGATTATCTGCCTGTTGGACATTTGCCTTGGAAAATGAGAAAGAAATCAGAGAGAGAGTACTTGTTACTCTAATGCCACCTGAATCAACAAAGGTAGAGATAAATGAGATGATGGAGAAACACAAGAATGAATTCTCACCAAAGCTAAGGGCATAAAAATTTCTTGAAGGCAAGCTAATTGAAATTGAAAAGGACAACCACAATAAACGGTGCAAAATCATGAATAGACCAGTTGAGAAAGACAACCCCGATAAAGACCTTCAACAACAAGATGTTGACAAGGCAATGCAAGATGGTACATCCATTGAGTTAGATAAAGAAGAAGATGATACTATAGGGAATAAGACTGGAGATGTGGTAGATGAAACATGGGATGATACCACAAATGAAAATTTTGTGGATACCAATGTCATCGACATTACTGATGACCCAACAAATGAAATCAATAAGGATGAAGATGTTGTTAGAAAAACTGAGAGGGGGGGGGGGGGGGGGAATCAGNGGGGGGGGTGAATCAGTGTTTGTCTATTTATTATATTTCATAAAATTTAAACATAAATAAAATATATATCAATTGAAGCTTAACACGAGAACACATAACACATGATATGATTACGGGGAAACCTTGATCAGAGGAAAACCCCGGTGGGAATTAGTACCCACAAATATTGCACTAGTATAATGAACCTGTTAAAGTTCCTTTGCCTTGTTAGGAGTAGTCTTTATAATGCAAGTACAATGAACAGGTTAAGGGTCTGACCCTATTAGGAGTATTTTACAAATAACCCTATTAGGGGTGAGGACTCACTGTCCAAAAATCTCACTGCACAATAGGATGAAGGCTAGAACCTCCTTGATAATAGATATACACTATATCCAAAAGTGAACTACTGTATGTGACATAATTGTCTGATCAGTTCTGGTTATGCATTGATGCTCTTATTCTCTTAAAGAGATTTATCTCATTCTGACATCTTATACTGTTCTTTTTTATCTCTGCTCTTCATATTTCTTTCACACTTTCTAATACAACTTTACATGTCATATCTATATGTTCATGCCTGAATAGACATGACTAGAAACAAGACCTTAGTCGGCCAAAAAAACAATATACACAATGCTTCCAAACTAATTGGCTTTAGCATGATTATAGGAGTGATTAAAAAATGATTAAAAACATAATATAATAGGTGCATAACCTTACAAAACAAAATGTTCTACGCTGATCCAAAACTGAGGTCGACTCTGTAATCTATTTTCTGAACTACTAGAGGTACTTCAACTTACTATAACTTATCTGTACTATCTTATCTGATCATGTGTGTCTAGGGTAATTAAAAAAACATATCATAGAACTTAAGTTTGAAGGCACTTAGTCTGAATCGGTCATACACACGTGCGCTGGTGCTCTGATCATTTGTATATCTCTGTTTTGTTCTGTCTTCTATACTTAGTCAATTTTCACTTCAAAGTTTATTGTCAAAACTTCATATGACTTTGTTTCCATAATGAAAACACAAAATAAGTCATATTCTCTTGGGAGTCAAATTTCCAACAATCTCCCCCTTTGTCATTAATGACAACATATGAATGTGGCCAAGTTACTCAAAATTGACTAACACAAAAAACTGTATATCATCTTCTTTAACATATACTATCTCATATTTATTTACATATATATACACTACTCCCCATACATACATTAATCCCCCTTTGACATTAATGACAAAGGTGTCAAAATTGTAAGTCTTTGAGTACTTACTCTGAATATACATCTGGATAAGAAATCTGTAGATTTTTGATCTCTTGCTGCCAGAATGCCTTCATTGTATCTATAGTATGAAGATGGGCACACAGAGCATATGTGAGTTTCTCCATTTTTATCAAATCCATGCAGGGACCTTGATCATAAGTGACAATGGTTGCATCAATCTGTTTGATTTTCTCATTCAGAATAGCTAGTGAGGGCGCAAGTGCATTTCTTAGTTGAGTCTGCCTGGTTCTTATCTTGCTGATCTCCAACTTAGCCTTTTCAATATTATCTAACTTCCCTTGATAGATATTATTTCATACATTAATATCTTGCAAGGATGTTTCAATTGATTTTATAACACTTTCAAACCAAGATGTCAGCTTCCTTAATCTTTTTTATGTGCTCTGAGGTGAATTTCACTCTGTCCATGCAGTTTGCTATTACATTTATGCCTTTAGCTGCTAGTTCTTTCAAGATTGCTTTACCAATCTTTAATGAGTTTAGATCTAAGGATAAATTCTTTGTCAATTCATCTAGTCTTCCCTTCTTGTACTCAACTTCTGCAATTTTAGTAGCAGGGTCTACTAAACTTGTGAAATGTGATTCAAATCTTGTCAAGATGCTATCAACATCATCAATTGACTGAATCTTAGCCATTTTCTTGTCTGCACATACTAAGTCATTTAGGATGTTCACTGTCTCCAGAAAGAGAGGGTTTCTCATGAATTATTTTTCTTTTTCTTTCTCCATAGCTAGCACACTGATCTTAATCAAATATTCTTCTTCCCAAGCATCTAGATTTGCTGAGTCAGGGGTCAAACTTGACAACAATGATGGTTTGATGGATGTAGTATGTATTACATTCTGACTAGCATCCACATATTCACTCTTCATAGGGATCTCCATAGCTGGTGTTTCATTAGTTTGATTGTCTTCCTCATTATTCAAATCTGTTGAATCTTTAGAGGGAACTTCATGTTGCTACAAGGATGTGTCATCAGTGCATGCCTTCTCTATCTCTTCAGTGCTGACGAATGCTTTTTCAACTTTGTCCATGTCATTGTCAGAAGCAGTCATGGATATCTTAACATCATCAACCAAAATAGTTTCTTCTGAATCTTTGGTTGTATCAGAAGCTATTGAAACAATGGGCGCTAAATCCTGTGGACTTGTCTTAGGTGCATTTATAATAACTGGTTCTTTGTTCTGTTTGGGAGGAGCCAGAGTTTCTTTTTCTGTAGGCGTTGTTGATGGATACATGTGTCTATCCAGAAAAACCTGCTCAAATGCTTTCTAAGTCTCTTCACTAACCAGTTCATATTCTTTGTTCATGATATGGATAATTCTTGTTTTGGTTCTGAGATGAGGTTTTACTAAATCCAACAAGATGGCTTTCTCATCATGTGAGAAAATAGGGAGAAGACTATCTAATGTTTCTTCTCTTATCCTCATATCCTCTTCAATTGATTGCCTTTTCAATACATCAAGTATGTTCCATACCTTATCTGGTATGAATTTTTTAAGTTCCAATACTATCCTCTTGAACTTAATCATGTGGGAGATGATCATAGAATGAATTTCTGATTTGTCTATCTCTTGGTATTTTTCATGGACATTCTTGATAGATTCTAGTCTTCCTTCATTAAAAATTCTATTCTTTAGGACTGTTAGACTAGGTCTAAATCCTACCTCAGGAGGGGCTTGAGTGTTCTTTACCTTGCTCATTGTGGTCCTTGAGGATGGATGACTTGTGGGAACTTGCTTCTTCCTTCTAGTCATCTTGTTGGGTACAGAAGGTGGAGAAGATTCTAGATCAATGGTAGTTGATGGTGTAGATGTTCCTTCATCAGATTTCTTTTTCTTATTCTTGGGCACATCATCAGACTTTTCCATTTTTACTTCTGCAGGAGTTTTATCAAGTTCTTTAGCAATCTTAGCTTCCCTAGCTCTGTTTAGGTCTTCTTGTGTAACACCATGAACTTTTAGGATATTAGAAGTAATCCTTGATGCCTTCCTTTTGTTGTGTGCAATGTACAAGACAAAATCAACTTGATTTGTCTTTTCTCTATAAGTACCCCATCTAGGTTCATTGGGATCCTTGGGCGCAGATAGGAGAACTTGTGCATACCCTTCCAAAACTTGTTCTTCAACTTCATAGCCAAGTGGATGAATCCATTTTGTCCTTGGTTCAACTTCCTCCATGCAAGTATAGTCAGTTTCCACCATGAAGCATATGGTGTCTTTGTATTTGTCAACTATCTTCTCAGGTATCCTAAACCTCTTCTGCATTTTAATCCTGAATGTTTGATATCCATGTCCATAAAATATTTAGCACTACTCTCTGATGTAGATTTTAATGAAACTTGTGACATAGTGGGTTTACTCCTATCTAGGTAAAGATTGACAGCTTCACCAACAATGTGGATGTAGAGATAGATATTCAGAGAGCCAAATCTGAATATTTTTCTCTTGTCATGCTTTACAACTCTAATGTTGTTAGTCAGCTGTGCACACGATATTTCACATATATTCTACTGTGTATTATCCTTCACCATTTTTATTGAAGCTAGGACAGTTGCTGCAGATACACTATTCAGTCTGCTTGCGTGCTAGAACTTATAACCTAGGATCATAGTGACTAATTTGATGTCATCTACCTTAATGGGATCAATAGTCATTCCATGCCTATCACTTCTGGATAAGCATACTTATTCCATGTGCTTCTTAACATCCTTACCAGTGGGAAGAACTGGTCCAGTCTTAGGAAGTCTAGTCATTTCATGAATTAGGTCTACAGTAATGCGGACAAGAACTTCACCAATCCAATATAGGTCATCATGTATCTTGCTAAGTAGGATTTTAACCCATTTTGGCTCATAGAACTTGTGTGTGTTAGAATACTCATAGATAGGGTTATCTATGAGATGCGTGTTTTCATCCTTGAATGAATAGTCTGGTTTCATCATTGAAGCCATAAGAGTTGCTATGTTGTTATCTCCAACTGTTTCCTTCTTGCGATATATATATGCGCGAATGTCTTCTACATGTATGACTCCTAGCGGAGTCTTAGGAAATTCCCCTTCTATATCATCTAGAATAGACTTGAATGGATGCTTCTTAAAGACAAATCTCTTCCTTTCAACAATGTCAAAGACTACAGGGGTTTCCATACTCACTTCTTGATCAATTAAATAGGGTTCCACCATAATTTTGAAATGACGTGACTACTAGGGTTCTTTTCCAACTTCAATCCATTCACTTAACCAACAAATCCATTATCCTCCAGTGCTTCGATACTCAATGCTCCTGTGCTCTCCAAATTTTATGATCTCAAATGCAAATGTGAAGATAATCAATTGTTTACCGACTTATATAAAGGTTACGAAATTTAATGCTTGCTACCGTACGCAATTTCCATTGAAAGTTTCAAACTTAGTTCTTGTTGAAGTACTGGTTATGCATGCATGCATACTTCCTCAATTTGTGATCACAGACATAAATCCACAGGCGCATACTCAGAGGTGAGTATACTAGCCACACAGGGGTTTAGAGCTAGAATAACTCCCCCTAAGACCATGACAATCATCTAACCAGAAGTAGAAGGTGCATCCATTATGGATGCATCTACTACCTTCTTCTCATCATTATCCTTCTTTACTTCAACCCATATTTTATCTGAATCAGCTTTAGCTTGTACAAACTTAACTTCTCCTGATTCTTCAAATAGAGACTTTTTAGGATTCTCATCTTTGTGTTCTTGACCTGTAAAAATTTGAGATGTGTCCAACTTTTCCACATGAGTGAAAAATGATAGGAGGTTTGATGTTATTATTAATCATGCTGCACTGCTTAGCTATGTGTCCATTGTAATTACATATCTGACATGTAATATTCTGCAAGTTTCTTTGAGGTTGATTTCTCTGATTGTATTGAGTCTGATTCCTTTGGTTCTGTTGTGACTGATTCTTTTGATTTGTTCTGCAATGAATAGCCCTGTGACCAAATGTGTTGCATGAATAACAATATCCATTGAAAGGTCTTACCTTTTTACAATCTCTTTCCAAATGTCCATCCGTATTACAGGCATAACAAGTTCTGTTAACTTGCTTGATTTCATTTTTGGGTGGTTCTGCTTTAGACTCTGCAAGATTCTCCTCTTTCTTTGCTTTTGTAGATACTTCTTGTGCTTTCTTTCTTTCTTTCTTGCATTGAATTGATTTCAATTTGAACTACACTATATCCCATACTAGTGGTGTCACCTTTTAACTTCTGTGCATACAGTTGTGATTGAATTAGATCAGAACTTGTGTGTAGTTTATCAATCTTGTCTTTTGCTTCTATTAGTTCAGATTCTATCTTTTTCTTGATGTTTTCTAATTCCAAGATTTTCAAGTTCGCTTGCATAAGTTCATCATCTAATTGTTTACTCTCTTTGGTCTTTTCTTCAATGGATGTTAGGCTATCTGTAAGTTGTTCATTCGGATCTTCAATTTTGTCTTTCAAAGACATGTTCTCTTCATTTAGCTTCTTGACCATTTTTCCCAAATCATTGGTAGAGCAATCTTTCAGATCTTTCCTTAATTTATTGATAAGCATTTGAGAGCCATCAACTTTTAGTTTAAGTTCCTCCTTTTTTTTTTCAGATCTATTAAGATCTTCAAGGGCTGCTTCAAGATTCTTTTTCAGATGTTTCACTTCTGCTGATTCCATGTTCTCCTCAAGTGGTTAAACTTCTTTGCAGAGGACCAGAGATTTGATACCAATTGTTAGAAACACTGAGAGGGGGGGGGGTGAATCAGTGTTTGCCTATTTATTATATTTCAACAACTTTAAACATAAATCAAATATATATCAATTGAAGCTTAAGACAAGAACACATAACACATGATATGATTATAGGAAAACCTTGATAAGAGGAAAACCCCGGTGGGAATTAGTACCCACAAATATTGCACTAGTATAATGAACCTGTTAAAGTTCCTTTGCCTTGTTAGGAGCAGTCTTTACAATGCAAGTACAATGACCTAGTTAAGGGTTTGACCCTGTTAGGAGTCTTTTACAAATAAACCTGTTAGGGGTGAGGACTCAAAAAGCTCACTGCACAATAGGATGAAGGCTACAACCTCCTTGATAATAGATATACACTATATCCAAAAGTGAATTGCTGTATGTGACACAATAGTCTGATAAGTTCTGGTTATACGTTGATGCTATTATTCTCTTAAAGAGCTTTATCTCATTTTGACATCTTATACCATTCTTTTATATCTCTACTCTGCATATTTCTTCCACACTTTCTAATACAACTTTACATGTCATATATATATATGTTCATGCCTGAATAGACGCAACTAGAAACAAGAGCTTAGTCGGCCCAAAAACAATATACACAATGCTTCCAAACTAATTGGCTTAAGAATGATTATAGGAGTGATTAAAACATGATTAAAAACATAATATAATTGTAACCACCTGAATTTGGTCTGTCGCAACTATGGACCCTATTTTCCCTAAGTGTGATCATACCCTTGATTTATGTCCAAACGACCCTGTTACTGTTTGGCATAATTCTTTTAATCAATTTAATATCCTAGGTGATTTTTATCACTGATTTATATTAACTA
>MU225054.1:1207799-1222356 GCA_018584345.1 Thuja plicata
CTTTCTAGTTAGAAGGCAATAGGCCAATATTAGTGGTTTTACATGTTTTGACTAACCTTTCAAGCTAATGCAATGACCTATTGAGTGTTTGTGTCATTTTCAACAGGTACCCATTTACACACACACAATAATAGGTGCATAGCCTTTACAAAACAAAATGTTATACGCTGATCCAAAACTTAGGTTGGCTCTATACTCTGTTTCCTGAACTGTTAGAGGTACTTCAACTTGCTGTAACTTATCCGTACTTTATTATCTAATCATGTGTGTCTAGGGTAATAAAAGAAACATATCATAGAACTTAAGTCTGAAGGTGCTTAGTCTAAATCCGTCGTACGCACGTGTGCTAGTGCTTTGATCATCTGTATATCTCTGTTCTGTTCTGTCTTCTATACTTAGTCAATTTTCACTTCAAAGTTTGCTGTCAAAACTTCATATGACTTTGTTGCCATAATGAAAACACAAAATAAGTCATATTCTCCTGGGAGTCAACTTGCCAACAAATGTCATTGTTGCAAAAGATACAACCGATGAACATGACACAACAATTGATGGCACACATGTCAACATTCCAGGAAAACTGCCAATATTGATACAAGTTATCAATATCATGCAAGAAACATGTAAATCACCTAACAAGGAAACTCCAAAGAAAACACAAATAAAGAAGGAGAAGAAGAAAATAAAGAAAACACCGATGGTCAGCAAAACATCGGAGATACTCAAGATGTAACCGACACTAACAAGGTTATAGAAGGAGATAAGGACAAAGATGTGGAAACTCAAGACAAGAATGAGAACACCAAAATAGATGATGCAAAGGAAACAAATAAATGAGACAAACCAAAAGATGGAACTCTTGAGAAAATAGACAAAGGTGCTACCGACGATGTTAAGGTGAATGTGGAGACGTCTACAGACACCTGACGAGCTGAAACCGACACCAAGCAACAGAGAGAAGCACAACAGGTCACATCATCAAGTACAACAAAAAAGGCTGAGAAATTAGCAATGGTGCTACATTCTACTGAGTCACAAAAGAAGAAGAAGAAAACAAAGAAGAACAAGTTAGAGGTTACACTAGATGAAATCATTGAAATACTGAAGTGTGACCTCTCTACACTTGACATGGATGCACTAGAAGAATATGGAGAAATATGCTAGAGGAAGGCATTGCAAGAAAAGATGAAGAAACAACATAGGGACTCCATGGTACTAGAGACAACATGTGAAATTCTACATCAAATTGTACCCGATGTTGATATTGATCAAAGCAAGCCTATACTTGATCAACTAGCCACCCTCACCGATGCAATCACCACTCAGAATATTGATGTTGAGATGGCAATTGAGGAGAGAGAATAAATGAAGTACCAAAAAAGCTCTTAGAGAACATCAGCCAAGAAGTGGCAGAGAATAAGGTAAAGCTATCAAAATTCATATCTGAATTAGACCCCATCATATATGAATCTATAACCTTAATTCAAAATTTGATCACAATAGAAAAGTTCACTAAAGAAAATAGTGACAATATAGAAAATCTAGATACAAATCTAGCAAATAGTGCTAGTAGCTTAACCACAGATGGAGAAAATGCAGTCAAAATGAATTATGAAAAGATCATTGAAGTAAAAAGGTTAAGGCAGGAGTTGTGGGAGGCAGAGACATGTTTCAGAGAAGAAGTAACCAAGCTACAGGCTCAACTTGTGCCAAATATTATACTGCTACAACAACATATCGGTTCTGCAAGGCAACTGATAGCAACTCCCGAGATGTCTGTAGAAGACAACATCTATGATATGCATTCAAAGATAACACTTGAGCATATGGCTCTAGAAAACCTAAGAGAGCAATGGGAGAAAATGATGGAAGACATGAAGTCTTCTCATTCACATATTTTTGATAAGCTCTAAGGTAAATAACCTTTGCCCTTAATATCAAATAAAGGGGGAAATGATTATTGTACAAAATATCAAAGAAAATGTTATGTACATTCATTCAGATGGGAAAAAGGTAGATATGTATATGTGTATTCATAAAGGGACAACGATATGAAGAAGGAAAATATATAATATGCATAGATATACCGACATATACATAGGGGGAGTTATTAAATGACTAAGGATTATATATGTTGTATATACTTAACATTTTGTTAGTATTTTGCACATATCAATTTTTGATACTAATGTCAAAGGTGGATATTGATGACATTAATTTGTCATTAGTATTCAAACAACACTTTCGGTAAGCTTACACCAAAAGGCAGTAAAGGGAAAACCGAAGATTAGATTAGAAGATCACCAAAAATGACTAAGTACAGAGAGAATTGATGACACAAGGTAGTGTGTACACCAAAAATCGCAATACAGAAAGTTAGAGTGGAACCCGACAGGGAACCCAAAATGCAAGTTACAGTGCAGACCGACAAAACAGATACAGTGCAACTGACAGTGAAAACCGAAGGATAGTCAAGCATGACCGACAGACAGAACTGAAAGTCAGTTGTAGCCTGCAAAAAGTGGATCTGACTTCCATGTTGGATAAAGAAAGGGTATTCTATTTATAGGATATTTAATTATTTTAAATCCATTTCTTTAGGGACAAGAAATATTAATGTAAGTGTTTTAATCATTCTAACTGATTTAAAACACATAGACTAGGAGATCTAGGTATAAGTTGTAAACCTGATCTTAGAGTTAACATTATTTTTATCACAACTCGATGAAGTCAATCCATCTATAAATAGATGATGTAATCATTCATTAGAATGTGTGTGAAAGAGAGATGAGAACAATATGAACACATCTATGGATTGAATTGAGAGTTTTAAGAACCAGAACATAAAAAGATGAATTTGGTTAGCAGAACCAAGAACAGAGGAAAACGATAATCAGAGGTATTATTCAATCATAGCTAAGGTGATATTATTTTTATGTGAACTACATAGGATCTGTATCAACAATAGGAGATTGAATTTATCAGGTCAATTTCTAATTTTCTATCATTCTAACAAGTGGAGCAAAGTGTAAAAATTCCTTTCAAGAAAGGTGGATTTAATATTCCAATATCAAATCTCTTAACCGAGTGCACACTTAACAGTGTTGCTAAAAGCTCTTAATAGAGTAGACTTTAATAGGTCTCCACCGATACTCCTAATAGGTTAGATCATTAGAAGTGATCAAAATTGTAAGCCTTAACCAAACCCTTCCATTCTGTAGATAATGAAGTTTTGTGGGTGCCATCCTCACCACAATTTTTACTTCCTAACATGAGTTTTCTGCGATATCATATCTTGTGTTATGTGTCAATTATGTTCATGAATGTTTCTATGAATGGATGACATATTTATTAATATTATGAATTGATATAATTCACACAAAGATAGTATATATCATGTTGAATGGATATGCAATTGATTACAAAGGTTAATTGATTAAAGGATAAGAAAAAGTTTTAGAGGTACTGATTCACCCCTCCCCTCTCAGTACTACTTCCCATTAAACCCAACACAAAGAAACTAGTTATCAATTCTTATCAGATGAAAAATTTGTTAAGGATAAAGAATTTATGCAATTCTTGTGGATAGTTCACATTGAGGAATTCAAAGAGAAGTGTCGGAAAAGGCAAGAGAACCAACCTGATAGAGATAAGAATGAAATTGAGGCTGAAATAAAACAAGATATGTTAGCCAAATTTGAGAAGATCACCCCTGAAGAGGGAAGAGAATTAGTCAGGAAGGAAGGAGTCCTCATTCTTCTAGAATGGGACCTTGCTGATGCTATAGTTTTTGAGGCTATTAGGAAGGAAAAAAAGAACATACATACCACTCTAGAAACAACTCAACAAGAAATTAAGGGATTCAAGTTCAGTGAGGATCATGATGCATTGGTAATGTGGTCACTAAAAAGAGAGGAAGGAGAGAAGATAAATGAAGCCACCAAAGTTGATTATTCAAGTAGTTTATTAGTGAGAAGAGTGGCTGAAACTACTAAGGTGGAAGTAGCATGCATAGTGCTAGAATGAACGAAATTCAATTTGAAGGTTGTAGAGAAACATGCAGAGGAAAACCAAGGGCTGAGGATTAAGATGGAAACAATCCTAAAAGCTTACAATGACCTGAAGAAAGAACCCATTGAAAATGATAGAATAATTGCTTGGTTGAGTGCACAAAAATCAGTCCAGATGTCTCCTCAAAGGATGATTACCCAAGAGCCTTCCCAACCATCATATTCCAATCCAATTATTTAATTTCCTCCTTCCCCTATTCCATCTAGCTCTATTTTAGAGGTAGATCTCAATTATGAAAATGATAAATTAATAGCAGAGAGGACTAGATTGGAAGGAGTAAAGAGGAGTTGGGAGGAAGAGACTTCAAAGTTTCATAGTGCACAATTGTTGGTGCAATAAAGGTATGAGGATAAAGTGAGGATTACAATTATGCATTTTGATGATAATGTAGATCCTTCTTCTATTTACCTAAATGGAAATAATATTATCATCATTTTAAATTCTTTTGAAGAAGACATGGATAAGTTGGAAAACATTATGAAAGGTTGGAAAGGAAGAAAGGTTGAATTAAAATCATTTTATTATTTATCCAAGAGGGAAGAGAATTTTGATATTGTGTTGAAGGTCACTTACAAATATCTCAAGGACTTGATAGATTTGGACATAAGAAGAAGTATCATCCAGAAAAAGGCCAAAAATTTGAGAAAAGAATATTCAAAGGCCCATTGTGAGATATTCCCTAGCCTATTTAGAAAAGGTGGAAAACTGAAAATGGAAGCCAGATGGATGAGGGAGATGGGTGAAGAGCTATCAATAAGGACCAAAAACATCATCAAATTAGAAAGCACACTCTTGTTTGTTCAAACTGTAGAAACAATTGAAGATGCCAAATTATATTTTGGGTTTTGGAAAAAGAAAGTTGAACAAAAAAAAACAAAATAAGATGAGCTGAGTAAAAAGAAAAATGAGGTCATCAATTTCCCTTGGTCTAGTGATGAGGTGATCAAATCTTGAAAGACAAGTTTCATGCAGATTAATGAGAAGATAAAGATATTTTGTGGTTTTTCAGGAGATGGTAAGTCCCTCCAACATTTTTAAGTGGAAACAAATTACAAAGATCTTTTACATCAAAAGACAAAAGTAACAATTTCCATTTGGCTGGCTCAAAACAAATTTGGAAGCAATTGCAAGGACTGTGCGGTCAAATGACAAATTACTTTGGAAATCCTTGTAACAAATTAGTTATTGCTTCTCTTGTATGTTTTTCTTTTGTATGAGTCATGTATTTGTCTTTTCTCCTAGCCATCTAAAGCTTGTTGCATCCTATTTCTTTCAGGATTCCAATATGGCTAGTGTATACTATAAGTAGAAAGTTTATTGTAATTTAAAAGGATGGTGAATTCACAACTGCAAAGGAGTCTTCTGATTTTTTTGTCCAGTTTTAGAATTTCATCATCTTGAATGTATTGAATTAGAGAAAATTTAATGAAATATAGTGGGATTGATTTTGCATACCTATGATGTCTTCATATGTTTATATTTGAATTCTTGTGTATTGAGTTTGTAAGGCAAAGTTTCAATATAATATTTACAAGGTAGTTATGAGATTGTTCTTAAGTTTCTTCCAAGGGAGGGGTAATTCTTAAGGGTAGTTTCAGAGGGTTCAATATTTACATAAGAATTTGATACATAGGTATGGGAAAGAGGAGATGATTTGTAAGGAATTTCATTTGGATTCTAAGTGTGTTATCATTAAAAGGTTTCTATGAAATATATGTTTATTTGAATCTCTACCCTGGATTAGGCATTGGTCTATACTGGTTAAGTAGTTATCATCATCAATCCATAAAATTTCTAAACAAACTTTTATTTCCTATTGAACAAGATAGATGTTTATGATCTGTATTGAAGAATAAAGACATTATTGTTGATTCCTTGAAGAGTTGAATCATCAGGTATTCCTACCTGAGTTTTAAACTCAAAGAGAAGAAGGATGAGAATCCTTATAGCACTAGTATTTTCTCTTGTCAAGTGCATATTTTGGCTTTTAAAGTTCTAGATAAGATTAGTTGTTAGCATCTGCAGGATGTGTTATCAAAAGTTGCAGTAAAAGAAATTAGTAGATCATTGCTAGAAACCAATCCACTGTCTGATTTATTAAGAAATAGTAAGTCATTAAAGTTACACCCACCTGAGTCTGTGGAGCTCAAAGTGAAGAAGGATCAAATCCTTGTTAATTAGAATTTTTCTTGGTTGAATCAAGAGTTGGGAATCAAAGAGTCAAGCATTGATGCTTTATTTGAATTCTGCAAGACAAATATCTAACATCAATATTATCAATTCTTGTTTGATCAAGTTCAAAATTGGTATCTTTAGATCTCTATTTAGTCAACCTTTGTTCGATCAAGTTCAAATTTGATACTATTAGTCTTAGTTCAATCAAGTTCGAGACTGATCTCATTAGCTATATTTCATTCAATCAAGTGCATAATCTTAAACTTTATGAAGTCAAGAATCAAACATTCTTTGAATTAATGCGCTGCTCACACATCAATTCAAAGAGGGGAAAATGTAACCACCCTAATTTGGTCTACTCTAACTAGAGACCCTATTTTACCTAAATGTGATTATACCCCTAATTATGTCAATCTAACTATTTGATTATTGGTATAACTCATCAAAAATCAATTTATTCTCCTAAAATTAAAGCGATTTCACCACTAACTCACATTAATTACCTTGGCCTATTTAAATCAAATCAACCCAATTAAATCCTTGGCTAGAGTAATTAATTAAAAGGAATGAAATAAAATCTCTAAATACAACTCATCACTTGCACATGTAAAGTCAATCCATGAACCAATGAGAGTTCACTTATATGGATCATCAAAGAATCAATCCTCACCTCTTCTCACAAGTTGATCTCAACCACTTATTTCTCAAATTCTTCCATAAAAGGATTGAATTTTGAGCTCAATTGGCCCCAATTTTAAGAATGTTTAATGCACTCTTATGCTGCCCCAAATTTTAGAATATCAAATGCACTCTTATGCTGCCCCAATTCTTCGAATATTGAATGCATACTTATGCTGTCATTTTGATTTCACGTAGCTAATTAGATAACTTTCATTTGTGCTTCAATTGAATCTTTTCATCATTTCTAAGCATGAATTGCATGATAATTATCTTCATTTCTCAATAAATCTTCCATTCTAGGACTAAATGTGTCACTGATTTAATACATAATCTGAGGGCAATTATAGCTTAAATCATACTCTTCTTAGATAGGAAGAAATATGTTGATTTAAATGGTTTCCTTATTCTTTTCAATTGATTTTCATATTTCTAACCATGGATGCAAAGACATATTGAAGTGTTGTGTTGCAGCTTGCAGGTACATAATTCACACATACAAGGTGAAATAATAACGGGAACCTAGCCAAGATGGTACTA
Source organism: Thuja plicata (assembly GCA_018584345.1). Lineage (NCBI taxonomy): Eukaryota > Viridiplantae > Streptophyta > Pinopsida > Cupressales > Cupressaceae > Thuja > Thuja plicata. The sequence continues at coordinate 1,215,264 of MU225054.1, forward strand.
ATATATCTAATAGTATAGAGATGTAGTTTTTCCTAAATCACAAGGCTACACAAGATGAGAGGAAACATTTCAAATTATTGTCCTTACAAATTTAACTCAAGTCGGCACAAATCAGACTTTGCGAAATAAAAAGCATCTACTAGAGGTAAATCAACTAAGAGATTTTTATATAAGTAAACTTCAATTAAAAAAATTAAGACAATATATAACCCTTGCTATGAATTGATAGTATTTGGTTATAAGCTTTATGTATAAATATTCAACAATAACATATTCAATTAGTATGAACCTTTATACACAAGTCACCACTATTTGAATTGTGAACTTATGAAATGTATATCTTTGGGCATTAGATTTTCTAAATACGATAATGATTTTATCTATGATTTATAAGATTACTATAATTCATATAAATCTCTATCATTTAGTGTTAATTAATACCTATCAAATAGAACAACATAATATCTATCTCGAGAGTTAAGCAATTAATCACTTTAGAGATTTCTAAAGACAATAAATGATTGACTTGCTAGAGATTGATTCTACTATTACATGTAAGAAAAAGATTAATTTAAATTATGTAGTTTATCATAAATTCTATTACTTGTTAACATCATGTCCTCCTTAGAGAGCATAATTTTATAATACATCAAAATACTTATCACCCTTATCACATATTGTAATTACATATTTTATAAACATTCCCAACAAAATAACTCAAAATTTACATCTCATTATAATATAGTTAATGTAAATATACTTAACTAAGAATTGTAAATGAAATTCTAATTTTATATTTAATAACTCTCATCTATGTTATAATCATTTTTACTAGAAATCATGTACTCAAATATTTTATTTTATTTTTATCAGTTTTTGTTTTCTTAAAACTCTACCCATGTACAAGTTTGAAATATAAATTTCTCATTGTAATTCTCACCAATGTGTTTTGTTTTAAAGATTGTTTTATGGCTAGTGTAAAAGACTCTAAAGTTTAGATGGTATCGAATTTCCTTTCAGATTTAATTTTGTTCAAAGATTCCAATTTGTATCAAATAAGTCTTATAAGATGAATTTCAATATAAAGGGATGATCAATATATTTGGTTTATGTACGGTAACTTTCAGTAAATAAAATTATCAATCTATCTGGAAGTGTTCATAGTATTTCATTTATTCAATACCAGCAAATTTCGGTTGCCACGTTGATCTATGTATTGCAATTTTAATATAGAACTTACAAATTCATTTAAATTGTTTTCTATAATTTAATATACTTTTCTTTAGCAATCGGATCTATTAGATTATTTGGTGCTAATTGATTCATTTGTTTCCCTTACTTAAAATTGGAGGGTATGTGCAGGATCATGGTATGCCAAGCTATGGTCTTAAGTGGCAATGAAAAAAAATCGGGGTTAGTCAACTTGACGTAAAAATTTGAACATCTTATCAACCTTATGTGAAAAATTTGTAAGAACAGAATCTCTAGGAAATTGAATGTAGTTTCTAAACTACTAGCCCTTTTCTGAAAAAAAAATTAATCTAATTGTTGAAAACTTAAGATTTCAATGTAGTAGTACAAAAATTTTATGGAAAAAGATAAAAAGTACGTGTATTTCTGACCACCTTAGTCACTATCCAATGATGATATATTTTCACAAGATTCTAGATAGAAGTAGTTGACTTATGCCTAGATGTGACACATATTTTTGTGTGATTTTTTCTCAAATAAATAATTAATTATGAATTTTCTGCTATAACTTATTAAGAATTAAAAAAACTTCCATGTCTGACAACCTTAACTAATTCTAAACTTTACAAAATTGATTTTTTTTTTCTTATAGTAGGCGAAGCATAAAATATGACACATGTTTCAAATTTCAAAAAGGTTAAACCGTTTGAAAGTTATAGTTGTTTTTCAATCAATGTGTCAATTAGGATTTTATAGGTAACTCAATTAGAAAATAAGTAATAATTACTTGTTGAACTTAAAATTTAACAGCAATTATATTGATGGAAAGATGATAATGTCTTAAAGAAATCCTTTTTGTTTCATCAATTTTGGGTGAAAAAAGGTTGTCAGCTACATGGTCAAAGTATGGAGATCAAAGGAAATATGGTGAACACGTCTTTTGGGTTGACCATCCACGTTTGGCATTACAAAGTCAAAATCCAAGGAAAATATCAAGGCTAATCAGATATCTAAAAAAAATTGCATATATCAGATATCTGATAGTTTCGCATATTCGATAATATTGGATATCCGATAATTTCGTATATGCGATATGTCTCACCCAATTTCAACATTTCAATTTCAATACTATTGTCAATTTTGATTTTAGTTTTTTAGGTTATATATTATAGATTTTGTATTGATAATAAGGTGATCACCACAAAATTACAACACCAAGTTCACAAACTCACAGTTTCAAGTTCACAAAATAGAGGCACAACCTCAAACCGAGAGTATCAAAAGATTAGTGTTTCTAGACATCATTTACAAGATACATAAATTTAGTAAAGAAGATCATCAAACACATCCACCCATGCGGTCCCCATGGTACTCTCCATCCAAAAAATATTTTTCTTCTTCTGAATCTGGTGGAGCAAGAGGATCATGTTATCCGAAGTGCTCTTGATGTTCCTTTTAAGTTCCAAGTTGAGCTGCTTTATAGTTCTCTCAAATATCTGCAAGCTGTCCATATGACTCCTCCATGCATGTCCATCCTTAAGCTCGAAGGAAAAGAATGTGGTGTACCCATTTTTAGGAGTCTTTTAAACTTTTCCTTTTCCACCCTCATGGTAATGTGCACCTGCAATTTTTTTTTTAAATAAGTGAGACTTTTGAAAGACTCAGTAAGAATCCTAGGATTGCTTTGAAACCTTTCGTCGTTCCTGCAATTCCAGCTCTGCCATAATATGTTAGAAGAAATAATATTACAAAACAAATTAGTATCCTTTTTAACCCCATCAATATGTCCAATAATGATTTTAAAAACATTAATGTCTCTAGGAAGAGAAATACCAAACATGAGCAAGATTTCTTTGGCAGAAGTGCAATAAAAAAAAATGTCTACCAAATTCAGGAAGTCTACAGATGTTACAGTATTGGGTCGTAGAGAAATCCTTTCTGATAGGGTGTCTGTCAAGAGTCAAAATCCATTTAAAACATTTGATCTTAGGATCTATGGGGCTTTTCCATAACTTCCCAAAGTATTTCTTCAACGAGGGGATATCAAGATTAGAGTACCAGAGATTATTGACATGGTCAATGATGGAGTCATTATAACCAATCATACTGTATATGTTTTTGGTTTTGATTTTGGTCATAATGGTTCCATCTGGCCATTTAGCATTCAATATTCTATTTGAATCAATATGACAATAAGTGGGAAGATCCCTGCAGGCTTTAATGATCAGATTATAAGTTCTTTTTTAAGATAAAGGGATGTTAAATTTGAGCCTTAACTCATCCCAACTAATGATACTGTCATGTTCAAAAAGATCCATAAATTGAGTGATGCCCAACTTATACCAATACCTGGAAGAACAACCTTGGGAGAGGGAAAGGGGCTTACCAGAAGAATGCAAGTTCCACCAAATGGACCTTTCACCAAAGAGTTGATTATCATCATGGAAAGACTCGTTAGTAGTATAAATTTTGACTTTGCTCCAGGCTTTCCAAATGGATTTGAATACAACTGAGCCTTGAACCACAGTCGGAAAGCTCCCAAAGATCAAGTCACTAAAAGGTAAATTATTCCAGGACTTAGTATTCTTTGGGAAGCCTCTTTCAATATTGCTCATAACAAGAAATTTCCAAGGATCATCCCCAGCCAAAAAGTGAAAGATCCATTTGGCAGCCAAGGCGATCCCCATAGTTTTAAGGTCCTTCAAACCCAACCCCCAAGGAGTTTGTCCGCATGACACCACTCCCATTTAACAACATGAAGCTTTTTGTTCCCTTTTCCATCCAACCATAGATAGTTCCTTATAGATGATAATAACATTAATATTAATAAATGACTATATAATTATTTATATTAGTATTGTATAATAGTAGTGATATATTATATTAATATTGGTATGATATTTAGTAATATTAGTATTAATATATTATTATTATTTATATTAGTATTATATTATACTATATAAATTAGTATTGTATTAAATATGAATTAGTATTATATTATTATTATTTATATTACTATTATATAATATTATAATATTAGTATTATATTTATTGATATTTATATTATAACAATAATACCTAGGGGAGAGAGAGGGAGAGAGAGAGAGAGAGAGAGCAAGCATAATATTATAATATTAATATTAAATTAAAACATAATATTAATATTAATATTATGAAAATATAATATTAATATAAATATAATATTAATATTATAAAAATAAAATTTATAATAGTAATTAAAAACTAAAATAAATATTCAAAATAGCATGAAAACAAAAAAGTTCAAAATTGCAAATGTTAAGAAAAGCAAAATTTGAGCAGGAGATTTTGGATATCCGATAATATCAGATATCTGATATTATCAGATATCCAATTTGTTTTATCATCCAAAAGCAAAAAAATGATTCTCTGGGCTCTTCAATCTGAGAACCACATTTTTTTGTAGAGAATTTTACGGGATTGCAGCTGTGGAAGACAAAAAAACTACTTTTTCCACCCTTTTTGTTGGAATTTCTCTATTATCAAAGGTTTTACATCACCTTTTTGGTATCACCATGGGGAGTAGTAGTCATCGAAAGCATAAACGAAAGATGAAGCTCACAAATGAAGAGATTCAAGTGTATAGAGAAATGGATAGGGTTGCCCATCAGAACAAGAGACAAGGTATGTTAAATATTAATGAAGATGAGGGCATAGGCCCACCCTTAAATATAGTTTCAAGTGAAGAACATGAATTTGAAATGATTTATGACAATAATATTGAAAATGAGAATGTATGGGTTGAAGATGAAAATGTGGGATTTGAAAATGAACATGTAGATGTGGACAATGGAAGTGTGGACATTGGCAATGACAATCCACTGATTGAATATGAAGGAATTGACTATGATAATGGTGCACAAGAACCAAATCAACGTTACACATCTCCAAATTATATGAGAAATGAAGTCCCTTGGGAGGAAGAAGACAAAATTCAAATTTGAGATCTTCAAGAACAACAAAATGGTTACTTGAAATTCATGAGAACATAATGAGAAAGTTCGATGGCAAGAGATTAGAAAGAACCATTCGGTTGTGGATTTCAAAACTTTTTGATACTTTTTTTAACCACAAGACATTGGTCAAGAAATGTCAAATTTTATTGCAGTTGTTAAAGATGCAGAAGATGAGACATATACTGGTCAAATTGAAATTAGTGTGAACAAGAAAAAGGAGAGGAATGCTATTATTGTGAGAAATATTTTTAGTACTCTCAATTCCATTGGGAAGAATACCAAGGAAAAAGATAAGAGAGCCTCTAGGAGGGTTATTAAAACTTCCTTAGTAAGTCATCATTTGAGAAAGGCTCGTTTGATGAGACAAACTTGTGTTTACTTGAACCTAAATTATAAAACTTTGGATAGAGCACTTGCAAGAAGAGAAAGACTTGATGATCCTCTTCAAAATGATACATGGGCTTATGGTGGGAGACTTCCACATTGTGATAAGAAGTTTACCGATGGTGTGAATGATCAAATTAACCTATTTTGTCAATCTAACTCAAGAGTGTCACCAAATGTGAATGATGTCTTGAAGTTGAGAATTGGCATTCAAGACCGCACCCTGCATCCTAAACATTATTTGGAGGTGATTCAAACAATGTTGTTCAAATTTTTTTGTGCAACACATCCAAAATTTAAAATATCACAAAGAGCTTTTGAATCCTTCAAGCCTCCTTTTTTTGTGTACCTCCTAAGATTCGAAATACTTGTTGCAAATAGCATGTGGAGTTTTCAATGCACCATGAACTATTACGATCCCTTCATTCTACTTTGCATACTAGTAAAATATTGGAGGAGTGTGGTGCAAGTGCTCTTCCAAAATCATCAAGAGACTTGTTAGATCATTTTTTATATCCTAGAGATGATGGATATTTCTTTTATAGACACGATAGCTTAAATGACAAGTGCTCAGAGTGTGGTGGGTTAAAGAAGTTTGTTTCATGTTTTCATGAGGGATACAAACACTATTTTGGAAATACAATTGTCCAAAAAAAGGGTATATGAAACCGTTAAATATACATTGAAAAGTGGAGGTGAAGGCTTTAGATGTGAGTTGGTTACAAAAAATGTAATGTAGTTAATTTTATTTAAGATTTCAAGAAGAATCTTTTTTACAATTATGCAAGGCATAGTCACAGGTCTCAGTGGTTGGATCAACAATACATGATGTGTAAGGACACTTTCCCGATTGGCACTATTATATCGGTCATTGACTTTGCAGAGAACTATACATTGTAGCCCCAAAATGAGTTACAAGCTCAATATTACAATTATTTTCAGGTTGCTATTTTTGTGCACATAACATATGTTGGAAAGTGATGTTTTTGGTATGCTATGAGACACTTGAGGGTTGTCATTTATGGAAACACATTTGGTATGATGACCACTTGGAGTTAAGTACAGTTTTGGAGATACACTCTTGAAAATGACTAAGTATAGAAACATAAGTAGAGAGTATAGCAGTACTATTTTGGACAATGAAGATCGTATATAATAGTTGATGAGTTGCTAGATTAGAGGAAGACACTTTGGGATATGTATGACCTTCAATTAAGGTTGCTTGTGTTTTGGTGTTGATCGCAGAGAGTTAGAGTGTTTTGAAGACATGCAAAGACAATGGAACAGTGAAACAAAGCAGATGAATAGTCATGATGATTGAGGGAGTATAAGATAGAATCCAAATTTGCTAAGTTGGATTGTTACTGTGTATTACCTATACTTTGGTAGTACAAGATCATCAACATTGTATTTAATGTTTGTATAAGTACTTATTCTATTTTGTATTGTATTTGAGGGCCGACTAAATGATGTAACACACATAAATAAATAAATAAATAAATAAATATATATATATATATATA
>MU225054.1:1245408-1258270 GCA_018584345.1 Thuja plicata
ATGTAACACACACACACACACACACACACACACACACACACACACACACACACACACACACACACACACACACACATCAAGAACATTTTGTAAAGAAGAGATGTGAACGAGGTGTTAGAGATGATTGATGATAGATGCAAGGTCAGAGGTTGACAAATATTATTGAGAGCTACAAATGGAACTATCTAAGCATTGCAGATGCTTGTTTTCTTCGTTACTAAGAACACTTTGTAACAAAAGTATTGGTTGTAAGAGTTGTAAGCTTAGTACACCCCTAATAGGGTTTTGTATACTTTTAATAGGGTTGATATTCCTTTAACAAGGAAATGTACTATCTAATATTCAAATCCTAATAGAACTAGGTCTCCTAAGAGGGACATTATACTTTAATGCATGCTTGTGGGTACCATCCCCACCGGGGTTTTCCCTTGGCCAGGGTTTCCTCAACAACAAATAATGGTGTTATGAGTTGTGTGTTATTTTCTAATGTTATTTTCATTTCAGAAATCTTATGATTTATTTGGAATTGGTTTAATTTTAATTTAAAGTGTTGTGATATTTATTTGCCCCCCAATATTATGCAATCCTAACAACATATAAACATTCCCCTGATAGTACAGAAGATGACCAGAAGATAATCACAAATTACCATTTTTATATGAGAGATGATATATATCACTCTCACAAGTATCTCCAACATTGCTTTGAGAATTATTTTGAGTGGGTGTAGGAAAATGATATTGCTATGGATAGACATCTCCTTTTGTCAGATAATTGCACAATTCAATTAAAAAATGCTCGTATGTTTATTGGTTGTGTAGAATGCATGTAGAGAGAGGTGTACCTCATATTTAAAGTTTTTTTGAGGCTGTACATGGAAAATGGGAGCATGATAGAGTAGGTGCATGTGTAAAGAGAGCTCTATTTAAGGAGAAATTGAGGATTTTAGGTGCAGAACTTCTTGATGCTCATTCTATTGTTGTTTGGTGTACTTCAACATTATCACAGGGGGGACTCTTGATTCGATAATGCACAAATTATTTTGGTTGGTTGAGTTGGGCATAATAGGAGATAGGTTGGATTATCAAAAAATGAAAGAATATTTAAAAATGCATTGATTTCGAAGCTCATATGCTAAAACATGGACCATTTAGACACGAGAGTTGGCTTGTTTTTTTTTCTGAGGTGTCTTTAGTGTGATTGGGATTGGTGTGAGTCAAATGAGTGGGTTGATATGTGGGTTCCACATAATCTAACTCCTTTACCTGTCACACTCTCTACAATAAATGATGACATGGATTGTTCACTTGACTACGACCATCTTTCAAATCTTCTACAACTAGGACATGTTTTTGCATTGGTTACACCACAGGGGAATGATGCGAGATTAGATTACTAGTTAGCATTTTGTGTATGTGGGAAGTAGAAACTTGCACAACTGACAATAAATGATTATATGTTCACATATCCAATAGGTTCACATGTTATTGTGGGAATATGGTTGTGCACATACATGATTGGGAATAATGGCATTCCTCCGTTTGAAGACTATGAGAAGCACAAAACCATTCTCATGTATTTACACCTTGTTGTAGAAGCCAATGTTTAGTTGTTGAAACATCAAGGTAAACCAAAGACAAAATAACTTTGGACTATTAGTATTGCTGATCATGAAGCAATATTGAATACCCTCAAGAAGAGAGATGACCCTTCAAGGACACTTCAGTAGGTAAGTGCAAATCACATGAAGGTTTTCCATGTTCATTATGCTTATGTTAAATGCATTAATTTCATTTTTATTCTTCATTTGTTTGAGTCAAGAAAATTGATTTTTTATGTGGATTGTAAGTGCAGTTGGATACATATATAATAGATATAAAAGATTGAGGTGTGAATTTGATTAGCCTATAAAAAATGATGATAAACTTCACTATGCATTGGCTACTCATGTAATTTGGTTCATTTTGTTGCTTATACATTCATAATCTTTTTTTCAACCTATAAAATTCTTGTTTTCTCTATTAATTTTTCTTGTGACTTTTGAATGCAGGGATTGGAATGTAGATTTCATTGAGTACCATTTGTTAAACTTATGTACACTTTAGGAGCAAAAATGACACACTTATTTTATATATATACTTGTGTATCTAATATTTTGAGTAATTCTGTATCTCATACTTTTGATAACACTGATATATTTATTTATAATATGGTTGTATTAATGATATACAATGTATTTGTATGAAAGGTGGTATGTACAGTCAAGCTTATATAATGATGAAATACATGCAAGAATGCAAATATTTGACTTGGTTAAAAAAATTATGGTATGAAATATAAAAATTCATATGTGAAGATTCAAATTATTGAAGGCGAGTTTAGACCATTTAATTTAAAAAAAATAAAAATTTGTGGCTCATAATAGAAAAAAATTAAGGACATAAAAATGAAATAATAAATTATCTTATATAATTCTACTTCTCAAGAATATAAGATATCTTATAAGTTCTTGTACAAAAAATTACAAGGCTTTGTTGAATGTGTTCAACGTAGTAAAGTATTTGATTTATGTTGTGGTTTATTTGTGCAAATGTGGGATCAATCATTCACCTATGAATCCCACATAGTATCGAAACAATGTAGTACTAAGTGGCTCAAGTGGGATTACAAGATGGGTTAAGGGTCGTGGGATCTATGACGTAGTAGAGTGGGTATATAGAGTATAATATTAGTTGTTGTCTTTGTAATGGAATACATGGATATATAAAAAATTATGTTAGGTGATCTTTAATGGTATCCAAGAAATGTGGTTCGTGGTTTTGCATGCTAGATTATGGATGAATATGGAAAATATATATAGCTAGTCGAGAAGTTTGGGATGTTTTGATTAAGTAAGGACCCAAAACCTTTTACAAAGAGATTAGAGGATAAGCATTAAAGTTCAAACCAAAATGGTCTACAACACTTGAGGATACATAGGCCCAAGGCCCCAAAAGAAAGCAACAAAAAAAGATAGTAGACACAAAACAAAAAACAACAGAAAAAGATAGAAAGATAATAGCTAACATGTATTCATCAGTTCCTTAGCCTGGATGAACAGAAGCTCCATGTTGCCAGCAAACACATTCAAATCCTCCAGATCAACATCCTTCTTTCTAGTACTGGCATGAGTTATTTTACCAAGCCATGTTCTCTCCTTTATCTCCTTAATTTCCTCTCCCCTGATATGCTCCAATTTTGAAACCAGGATCTTATTATGGTCCATAGAGGCTTTCAAAATATGGAAGCTCTGTTCACTAATTTTCTTCAGAGTACTTTCCAGCTTCTCCACTTTACTCTCCAAGCTAGTAATCCTGGCTTTATAGTTTTTTTCCTTAGCATCCTTTCCCAAATCATTTAGCTTCTTTTCCATTTTGAGGATAGTGCCACCTAGATCCCTGAAGAACTCCCCTTTGTGCACAACTTCCATCCATTCTTCCAAACAAGTAGCTAGGGGCTTGTCTCCAAAGTTTTCCTTCCTGATCATATTGACAATTTTTTCCTGCTTTAGGCCAGCCTTAATTTTTTCAGTATCCTGAGCAATATTTTCCATAAAATGACCAAAAGAGAATACTCTCCTTTTGATTCTAACCAATCTAAACTTTACCTTTTTCTTTGTTTCCAAAATCATCACAAAATTGATTAGTATCCACATTGTCAGTCTGGTTAACAAAAGGGGTGGTATCTTCTCCCATAATGTCATTAATAACTTTATTAACATCCTCCACATTTTGTTGTACATTCTGGGTGTCATCCATATTTCATCACCTCTTTTCTTAGTCTCTCTTTTTGTTATCATCCTTCTTTTTCTTACACTTTTTAGGGCTTTTAATAATTTCATCTTCCTCATCTGAGGATATGAAAATACTCTTTTTGGTTATACCTGAACTTTAACGTTCTTGATATCTGAATTCTTCTCCTTATTTGGAGGGGTTTTCTCTTTTTCTACTTAGGGTTCATCTCCTCCTCATATTTGTTGTCATCCTTTAATTTGAACTTAGAATCAGACTCATCAACCTTCTTCTTATGTTTGCTAATTTTCTTGAAGTACTACCCTTCTATTTTCCTTTCCCTTTGGCATTGTTACCCAGAGTAGCCATCGACTCATCCTTAGTATCCTACTCAAATTTGTCACCTGACTCCTCATCCTTTGTTTCTTCATCACCAAGGGAATTACCCTTAAGGAGGGGGTTTTATACTTTCTTTAATTTCAACATATTGTAAATCAAGACCATAAGACCCTGATGGGAGGCATGGTCACCATTAGGGTCTTTCTGCAAATCCCTCATAGTTTTTCTCACAAAACTAAAAATATAGTAGGGAATTCTAATGTTTTAATCCTATCTAAAGTGAATTAAAATGAAAAAATGATTCCCATAAGCACGAGAAAACCTACCATCCAGAGTGATATATCTGATAGCCACATACAGAATGAATCGCCAAGGACGAATAATATTTTTGGGATTATGGTACTCACCAACCCTTTTGACAAGTCTGGCCGCTTCACTATCATTCTTTGGAAATATTTCAGCAGATCTATCAGAAATGCTTCTGTCATGATAGAATTTCATACCATCCTTCGCATTCCTATGGCCTCAGCAATAAAATATTCTGTGACCTCAATCCACTGGTCTTGAAAGATAATATTCCCATTCTTCTAGTTCTTGATGAAGTACTTCATAATGGTAGGATTGCGGCCATGGAGCTTTTCCATGTAAACTCTGAGATCACCTTTCTGGAGAATTCTCTATATTTCCTCATTCAATTTCCATTCTTTGCAACTCACCGTCTCATATCTCTTATTGTTTCCACCCATGTTCCTTCTATCAAACTGATTGTTATTCTTCACAATACACTTAGTTATAAAACCCTCAATCTTCTTTGTGTTTGCAAACTCCTTCAAAAACACCCATAATCCATGAGAAATAAAATTATGGGAGTGAAGGAAAATATTGGAGATGACAGAGTCATAATTATTCCTTACATAACTCGGTGTCTGTCCCATCATTAATTAATTGCCTTTCCATTCTTTGAGTATCGTGGATGCACTTCTTCACAATGAAAGATTTTACATCATACGGTATATTCTCTTCAATCTTCCATGTGTTTATGTTATCATTTCTGCAAGCCTGGTTGGCTTCCCAATCAACAAATCCATTTACTTCATGGTAGGCATGGGTAATTATGCACTTTTTCATAGTTCTTATTATATCCTTAGAACCTTGCATAATGTTCTCAATCAACCATGAAGGAGGTGAAACATTATTAAGACAATTAAAAATGCTCAAGGAGTCCCCCTTTTTGGTGGTCAAATCAACAGTTTGGATTTCCTATGGACTTGCCAATCCAATGCTGAGAAACCCAACTGATTTGGCCAACTAACACGATTTCAACCAAGACAAGGCTGAAAATTTTGCAATTATGGTTATGTAGAACCAAGGTTGGTAGGCCTATACCTTATATTTATCCTCCAAATCTCAATTATTTTTATAACAGATAAAGTATACTTCAAAATTCTTTCTCACAATATATGGCAAGGTACTTGAAAGAAATCTTAACTGAAAGCAGTGTGTCATAAAATGCTAACTGAAATACTTTAATTTATTAAGAGAATGCTTGTAGATGTGAATGTGAATTGAAAAGGATACATGGATAGAATATCACAAAACTATAGATAATGAACTAAATAACCATAATCCAATATGTATATAGACCAGTGCCTTATTCTATCATGGGCAATAGAGTCAAAATCATCCCAATCCTATGTACAATCTTAGAGATAGTTTACAAGAAACATATCACTTCAAAGTTCTTATAGAATGAGAAAATAACTCAAGATATATTCACAGTTATCTCAATTGAATATCACTTTTCAAATGATAGACCGATTGATTGTGGTCACAATCAATTGAATTTAACAATGCAAGATGAAAATACCAATTGATAATAGAAACTATGAACTTAATCAAGAGCATGCACCATCAAACTACCACTTTGAAGAAAATATATAGATTTTATCCAAGGGACTAATTAAAAATAAAAATGAGTCAATTCCCACATATGAGAGAAAAATGGCACTTATCTTTATTGATTTTGGAAAATGATACATTTAGGTCCATGTTATAGTTGTTGATCAAAACTATCCAATCTAACTATATTAACGATGATGATATTCCCTTTTCACATGGTCTTGGAATCTCTATTTGTATAAAATCCAAGGGATGCATACAAGATTCAGACCGATGTGTCCTTTGATAACTAAAACCTAATCCTAGGATCAACAACTTAACATTAATAGTTACAATAAAAGAATGATTAAAATCCTTGTCTAAACAATCAGTTATCAACCAATTAGTTTTAATGATAATAATTGGATTATTAAATCCTTTATAGCTTTTCTCCAATAATAATAGCTCTGCATGTGATCATTATGGTGCTTCGACCACATGCTTATAAAAAATATGTGCTCCTGATAATGGATATATTCCTTTACATGTTGAATAGCTTCATCATGTTGATTAGAGATGTCGATATCATTAATCACCCTCTGGTATCCTTCATCTTCTTAAAAATTCCCCCAATTATTTCTACATGTATCCTCTTCTAACATCTCGCCAAAGTCAATTCATTTTTTTGGCAGATGACTCTATGCTTTGCCACCTTCAAAAACCTTGCATGTTGACAATGTATTAATTAAGTATATGAAACCCTTGTTAACATAAAATATATTTAAAGAAAGAAATATTAAAGAAAAATCCTTTTCGATGTTGTCGCCCAAATTTTATAATCCTTTTTCCATCGAAGGCATGTGTCATCATCGTGTAATGCCTTAAGGGATAAAATTATTGCATCTTGCCATCGAGGAAACATGCCCACCATCGATGCTTTCTGAGATTTAATAGATGATTACATCTCTCATTGTCTATGGGTCTAGGATGCATGCAAACACATTGTGATGCCTCATGGTTAATAGTCACACATCTATAGATTTGAGGAATAATGCTTTTCGATGATCCCCACCAACTTAACTGCCGATTAATCTTTCGCTTATTGTTAAAAATTGGTCATCTTATGATCTTTATCAAAACAACACTGTCAATTAGACCCATGTGCTAAATGATAAGATCTTTAGTAAGCCACTTTTTATCTAGCCTTGTAATCTAACGTGAAACTCTATCATCCTATCTATCCAATTATGTGTTGCAACCTATATCCTCACTGTCATACTGCCTCAGACCTCGGTGGGTCCAGGACATGCATCAACATCGTGCGTTCCCTTAAGGTTAATTTTTTTTTCCTCTTTGGCTTTGATTCATTATGCCAACAGTCGATCATATATGGAATTTAAACATGCGTCATCTTTTTTACCACTTAGAATTCAATGAGATTGGGACACATGTCAACATTGCATGATGCCTTAATGGTAAATATTGTCCATCATCTGCTTTAAGGAAAAGCACCATCCGTCAGATGAATCTTGAATTTCTTGATGTATTAACTTGATTTGAATTTAGTCTGTCGAGATTAGGGGACAAACGTTAGCTATGCATACTGACTTAAAGGTTAAAGGATGTTCAACTATCGTTTAAGGGATAATGCTAGCCATAAATCTTTGTTGAGGTTTAATTGCGAACCACGTCCTCCAAAAGGCCTGATATAATAATCTTGATATTTAGACTCTAGGATCCATGTGGGATAATGTTGTTGAGTATAATACTTAATAAAACACTAAATCAGAGAAACCATGTGTTGTGACCAAGGTGATGCAAATGAAAACCTATGTAGGAGATGCGACATAGCCATGGGGATACAACCTGCAAAAACACAACACAGAGCTGCACAAAGATAATATAATAAAGTTAAGAAAAAGCCCACGAAAACATAAGTAATAACTAGTTTTATGAATATGAAAATAAGACTAAAGCATAAAACATAAGAGTTTATTTGACATAGGTAAAAGAATACTTCCCTGAGCTTTTTTAATATTCAAATTGATCTGCAAATTTGGGTTCCACCAGTGACTCTTTTTGGGGATGTATGTTCATACCTAGACACAACAAGATCCCAACTATCTCTAGAAAAGTATACCTAGTATCCTTACCCAATCTGATGTAAAACAAAATTGGGTGGCCCTAGACCCCCAAAATTAAACAATGCTTCCTTCCTTTATTGAACACATGATTCTGATCACGCAACACATTGAATCTCCTGCATATAATATTATATCGTTCCTTTTCCTTATCAACTAGAGTATTTGAAAATATTTTTTTAAAGAATTATTCAACCCCAACATCTGATCCCTTGCTATATTTGATGCATCATCCTTATGGACCATATTCATTAGTTCCACTTTATCAGCACAGTCATTGGCTTTTGATTTATGTTTTTCCTTTGAAAGATCATCAGTTGTACTGTGTTCTTTGCTGAATGGAGGATCTCCATGAATTTGACCAACCCCACAAGTAACCAGATCAATCTCTTCTACTTGGATGCTTTAATGCACACAATCTATCCTATACTCAAAATGTTGTTTCTCTTCACAAAAAGGGTTTGAAGATAACTCACATTTAGGAACTTCCTTCTTATCAAGAGTTTGATCAGATAGAACATTTCAATAATTTTGAGAACTAATCTTAAACACATTCTCTTTATTATGTCTGTTTGATTCCATCTCATCTTCATATGTTGGATACCACTTCTGTTCATCAGATGAAATAATTCATATCTCACTTTTTGAATATACTTCCTTATTCATATTTTTTGGTTCATCATCCTCAAAGTGATTACCAGGCCCACTATCTTTATCATGATGTTGGTGGCCTTGATCGCATATAAAATCCTCTTTAAACAATGAATTAAAAGACATAGAGAAGACATACTTATCTTCCTCTACTTCTTCTTCAAAATTTGGATTGAGGATCATAAAAAATTCAGGCATACCTTCATGAGAGTTTTCATCAGGATCATTGGATGTTTCATCAACAAGAATAATATCTTGATTGACATTATTTTCTAAAAATTCCTATTGTTCATATATCATACATTGTTTTATTTCATGTTCTCTATTTGATTCTTGGAAGTTATCATCTCCTTTTTCCATTACTCCCTGAATATATATTGATCCATTAATTTGTTTACTATGGTGGATTGAGAAAAAAATTTGACCACTCTTCTCAACATGTTTTTGATATTCCATGTCCAACAAACCTGAAATTTCTTTTGTATTGAGAAAATTTCATCATCCATTTCATTATCTACATCTATTTTGCATGTCCTATTTCCCAAAAAGTCAACCACACATGAATAAATTACTGGTTCATCCTCCACATCATCTTCTCTGATGAATGCACCACAACATATATGTTTGATTATTTGAGATATGTAGCTATGGCTGGAGTTATCATTTTCTGCACATCTTTTGAAAGAAGAATCTGAACAAGGCATTGAATCTATGGTGTGATATTGTCTTTTTTATGTAGCTATCTTATATGTATTTTCTTCTCCATATGCATTACAAGGAGGCAGGTAAGGTTTTTATTCCATAATGTAATTTGGACCTTCTTCTTGTTCATAGCATATGTTTTATTTTTCATCACCAGAATTTCCATTTTGTTGAATCTGATCATGATCCTCCTCTTCTCTATCTTCACTAAAAGGCTTTAGATAAGGTTCATCTAGCGAGATTCCTAACTCACAACATTTTCTGATGAATTCCTTGCATGGGAGTATGATGTTTGATGGTATCTTGTTATAAATGCTCTCCACCCTTATGAACAAATGTGGTGTAGAATCCCTCTCAAATCTCTCCAAACTAAAGAAAACATCAAGTGGATATATAATAATATTCTCTTCCATGCTACAACTTTGGTCTTCATATTGTTTGTAACATATGTTTTCTTCTTCACTTGCATCATGAAATATGCCAAGAAACCATCACTCAAATTGTCTCCATGATGAGATACTCTATGCAGGTAGTGATTCATATTCTTCTTGTGCATTAATTTTTAATGACCATGCAAATAGATTCATGGCATAATCTTGATGACATATAACTGATTGAATTTTTGAAGATGTTAAGTTGATCGTCGAAATGTAGAAAGATAATGCAAGACATTAAATTAGTTAATGGATTGTATTGTCATTGATGTCAACTTGATATTATATAATTGGTTATATACAAAGCGTCAAAGACTTCAGAGAAGTAGAAAGATAAAGATTATGCTTTTAGTAATGCATAAAAGATTAGCATGCACTAAGTGACAACAACATTGATAGGAAGTGCACCTCGACGGACAGAGAAACCCAAAAGTAAAAGTCACAGTGATGCCCGAGCAAGAAACCCAACAAGAATTATCGACGAGTAGAATCACAAGCATTACCGACAAGCAGAAATTCATAGTGTGATGACATGTAACTAATTGAATGTTTGACAATGTTAAGTTGAAGATGATGCAAGACATTAAATTAGTTAATGGTTTGTATTGTCATTGATGTCAACTTGATATCATCTGTATGGTCATATATATAATGCCAAAGACTTCAGAGAATCAATGGAACAAAGGTTATGCTTTCAACAATGCATAAAAGTCAAGTATTCACCAAGTGACAAACTACACCGGCGGAGTGCACACCATTGGTAAAGACAGAGATAAAGTCACAGTGATGCCCAACGAGCAAAAGACAGTGTTGCCTGATGAAGCAGAATCACAGGATACCTGATGAGATAAAAATAGTGTTGCCCAATGAGAAAGATCCAATGATGCTTGATGGATGGAGATCTTGAAGTTAACTAAAGTTACACCGACGGAACTAGCAGTTGTCACCGACGACAAACTGCAGAATTGACGGACAGAACAAAGAGATCAGAAAATGACAAAATATCTAGCTGGCAGAGCTAAAGGATAGACTTAACTAGTTGTTTTATTTTTTTTATTCGACAACAATTAAGTAAGTGATTTAAAGATGATTTACATAGCTGGCAAGACGATAACTATGAGATAAATCAAGAGTTAAAGCCATAAATCAATTTGGCTGTATTGTTTTTCATGCCAAGAATCAAGAATCAAGAACCAAGAATTAAGGAATATCATGTCTATATAAGAGATAAGCATAATTCATTTCTGTATGCAATCAGATACACGGGGGAGTGAACTGATAGAAGATGCTGAAGAGAAACTGATGAAGGATAAACTTCATGCAGTCCTGATCAATCAAGCTAAGGGAGAGCTAAAGAATTCTATAGACACTGACAAACAGAAAAGCACAACATCATAGAGCAGAAAGAGTTAAGTAAAAAGGAATTGAATTAATACATTAATCAGAAAGATATTGTAAGTAAATATATCTGAAAATCTGCAATATAGTTGCATTAGAAATAGGTCATTTTGTTTCAGTTTAACCATTGAAGCATTAAGTATCTTAACAGAGTAGGACTTAACAGTCTTTTGTAATTGAGGTATATCCTAATAGATTACCAGAAGGTTGACTCATGATAGTAGCATCGGTCTTACCTAAAGCCTATTGACAGTCTAAGAAGAAGGCTGATTCAAGGATGGCAGTAAGATTAGCATAAATCCTATTGACAGTCAAGAGACTGATTCAAGGATGGTAGCATAGATTCCAGATACTAAGTAAAAACCTATGTATAAAAATCCTCTAACAAGGTCACACTTAACCATGTGTTTGTAACCTTTAACAAGGTTGGCTCCTAACAGGGCTCACTTCAGAAGAGTAAAAATTTGGGGTACCGATCCCAGTGGTTTTTCCCTTAACAGGGTTTCCATGTTAAAATCATTGTGTTATGTGTGTATGGTTTATTACTGTAGTGTTTTACATTTCACATAAGCATTTATGGATTGACTGGTATACTCTGCATATTTACTGAGTATCGGTAAATAAGTTTTACTGCTTATCATTTATCAAGGAGAATAAGGACAGACAAGGTAAAATGACATACAATTATTTATTTCAAGTATTTCCAAGGCATACATCTTGTAGGGACTTAATAATTGGAGAAGTATTGATTGGTGGATTAAAGTTTAAAAAGGATAAATTTTTGAGGCCACTAATTCACCCCCCCCTCTCAGTTATTACTAACAATTTGTATCAGAGCTTGTGTGCTTAGAAGGAAGGTTTCAAGACCTAAGTAAAAGATCACAAGATGAACAGATGAGATGTGCCCAAGTTGAACAAGGACAAATTTGCTTCATGAAAAAGTAGGATAAGGCTTCACTTATCAGGTATTGGCAATGATATTACTCAATACTTAGATATTGCATATGTGTTGCCTACAGGACCATTGATAGTAGATCAATTGAGAGTAAAGCATGAACATAACTGCATGGTTATAAAGATTTTAGCCTCACTCTCTGATGCTAAATTTGAGGATGTCAAAGATTGCAAAAATGTAAAGACAATGCGGGACAAGTTGAAACTAGTACATGGAGGTGATGCAAATGTTCTGAGAGCGAAGGCAGAAAGCCTTAGAGGAAAGTTTGATGATCTTAGAATGAAAGAAGGTGAAAACATCACACAGTACAACACAAGAATAAAAGAAGTAGTCAATGCTATATGAGGTGTTGGAGGTACACTTGAAGAGGAGACAGTGGTAAGTAAAATCCTAAGAACCCTATTGCCTATGTATTCTATTAGAGTCTCTGCTATTCAAGAAATAAGAGCAGTAAAAAATAATATAGGCACTCTTGATAGCCTGATTGGTAGACTGATTTCATTTGAGATGAATAACTTTGATAATAGTGTCTTACCAAGCTTAGAGTCTGCATTCAAGTCTTCTATGAGAATAAGCAAATCTAGTCAGAGACAC
>MU225054.1:1292119-1302742 GCA_018584345.1 Thuja plicata
AGACAAAATATATACCGAAAACCAATTTTTCTTTTTTCATGCACTAGCTGTACATGTTATCTAAAACATATTCTGAAATCAGAATAAAAAAAGATTATTTGCATATATTAAAGTGGAGGGAACTAGACCTTACATTTTCAGCATTTTTTGAGCAATTAAAAAATGGACTTCAAAAATTAAAAAAATAGGTCAATACTTATTCAAAAAAATTTAAAAAAATTATAGGCATAAACTAGATCCAATTTTACACATTTCATTAGTTTACATCATTTTCAAATTCTAAACACAAATATCACTTTTATGTCGTTAAAGTTCAACAGTTTTGCATGTCGTGGTCCTCTTCCTCTGTTAAAGTGTGACACAGGTTTGTACTTTTACCCTAGAGCTCCAAAATGCTTCGGGAGGGTTTAGACCAAGGTGAAGACCTAAGTAGGTGGAAAGAAGCTGACCAATCTGAAAACCCAAAATTCTACTAATTTTTTGCTATCTGTATCCAGGAGTATTGATGAAAAAAGGGATCTTTTGTTCCAATTTATGATTTGACCAGTAGAAGTCCCATATTTATTAAGATATTTTTAAAGATTCCTAGCTTAAGTGATTGAAGCTTCGCCCATAAAGACAGATTCATCCACCAACTTTTGGTGGGAACAAACCTGATTGGTAGATGAAGGTCTGAGCCCTTTTAGAACTCCTTTTTGGACCAAGTTGGAAATATATCTCCCCAAACATTCTGCCAGAATGAAAAACAACATAGGAGATAGGGGTCTCCCTATCTAAGACCCGTGGAAGATCTAAAGAAAGGATTAGGGGAGCCATTAACCAACACAAAGAAGGTAGGTGAAGAAACAAGCTACATCAATATCTTAATACAATTTTGATTAAAGCTAAAAGCCACCATAGTCTTCTGTAAAAAGTCCCATTCAACTCTATCATAGGCCTTAGAGAGATCAATTTTTAGAATGAACCCTTATTTCCTAGCCATGACCAGTGAATGAATATTTTCATGGACATTTATTATCGAGTCCAAGATCTGTCTTCATGGCACAAATCCAGTTTTTTGTTGTGAAATAATCCTAGGGAGAAAAACCAGGATCCTAGAAGTAGTAACCTTTGAGATTATATTATAAGTGGATTTGCATAGAATGATAGGCCTAAAGAGATCCATATCATCAGCCCCATCCTTTTTAGGGATAAGAGAAATGAAGGTACCATTGATTTCTTTTAAGATTCTCTTAGAGCCAAAAACTTCTTTGACAACATTCATGACATCCTTTTTGACAATGAGCCAGTACTTCTAGAAGAAGAACATAGGATAACCATATGGTTCGGGGTCTTTTCTTCCTTCAAAAGAAAAGACAACCCTCCTTATTTCTTCATTAGAAGGGATGGCATTAAGAAACAAGTTTTCATATTCAGCGAGAATTTTGGGATGCTCTCTAAAATTTCATGTTGATTTTATTGATCCAGCAATTTGTCCTGAGTTAGAAGATTGAAGAAAAAATCCTTAGCCTCCTTAGAGAGTTCCTCATCCTTCTCCACAACTTTATCATTCACCTTGAGTTTTGAAATTTTATTTGTTGCTTTGTGCTTTATGGCTGTCATATGAAATTTTTTAGAATTTTTGTCCCCTTCTTTTAAACAGACATTTCTAGCTCTTTGCTTCCAGAAAATTTCTTCTTTATGAACTATATCATGATATTTGATTAATACTTCACTCTCTTTATCATTTGGCACACTCTTATAGCCATCTTTTTGAATAGAGTCCTGAATATCCTTTAATTCCAATAAAATATCATCCTTAGAGGAAAAATATTGCCGAAAGAATCTTTGTTCCAACTCCTAATATTATCCTTGACATGTCTAAGTTTTTTAGCTAATATGTACATAGCTGTACCATCAATCTTGATTTGGCACCATTCGCTTAATCTATGCACCATTTTAGGATGAATAGTCCACATTTTTTCAAATTTAAAGGGGAAATGCCATCTCCTAGAGATTAAGTCAGTAATGAAAGAAAGAGGGTAGTGGTCTGACCTTGTTCTAACAAAAGAAGTCAGAGAACAAAAATAATGTTGATACCAATCATCAGAGATAAGGGCCTTGTCAAGTCTCACCTGAATAAGATTACCACCTTCTCTTCTATTGGTCCAAGTGTATTTAACTCCCTGGAGGTCAATATCAGTCAGATCTTGTCTAGTGATAAAGTTCATCAAATTAAGTCTATTGTCTAGATTTGGGTGGCTACCACCATTTTTTCCTCTTCCTTCAAAGGAGTATTAAAATATCCCATTATAAGCCAACAATCATTCACAAAAATATTTCTAACCTGATCAAGGTTTTTCCAAAATTTTTGTCTTCCATTTTTAGTGTTAGGAGCATATATATTCATCACTACCCAAGTTGATCCGTCCTTAATATGCTGAAATTTTATGTACGCCATATTATTTTCCTCGATAAGAACTTCTCCTTTAATAACATCTCCATTCTAGAAAGTGACAATACCCAGAAGCACCTTTAAAGTTACCTCCACTAACAAAACCATTTCTAAAAAAATTTAAGCTTTCAACCTTAGAAATTTTAGTCTCCTGAATCAAAAATATATGTAGTCTATTATCTCTGACCAAGTTTCTAATTAATTCCTTCTTGTGAGGGTTATTTAACCCTTGAATATTCGAAGAGATGATATTCATTTCTTTTTGACTAGTCTAGAATGGGTGATCATTTTCTGAGTACCATCTGCTATGTTCTTGGCATCCTTGTGGTTCCTTTTTCTAGAGTTTAGAGGTCTCCTCGGTGACAGCTGGTTTCCTCCTACATCAGGTTGATTGAATTTTGTATTCCTTGTGGATTTAGGAACATTGTTTTTATTTCCTTTTGTCTTCTCTACTTTAGTTAAAGTGTCCAAATCAAAATCAGGATTTCCTAGCACCTTATTTATTTCTTCCTTGTTTCCACATTTAGGCATTTTCATTTCCTCACAGGATTCCTTAACAATAGATGGGGATTTTTGAGATATATCAGAGAGCCCATATCCCAGGACTATGTCTTGTTGTGCATCCTCAAACTCCATCTCCCCTTTATTTGGATATATCTCCCCATTCAAGTTGTTTGATTCTTCCTTCTCATGGGTTATTGACTAATTTCCCTCTTCCAGTGTCTGACTAGGTTTATCTTAAATTATATTATCCTCTTTATTTCCAATTCGTAGAGTATCTTGAACAAGACCATCCTTCTGATCAATCTCATTGTCATTCTCAGTCTGATTCAAGTCAATAGAGTCTATCTCACCTGAATCCTTCATGTCATTCTTTGGCTATTAATTATGTCTGATGGTATCCTCCTCTTTTTTTTGTCCCTCTTATTATCTTTAGGTTTGTTACTCTCATACATATTTTATTCTTCCTTCTTTTTGATAGAGCTAGATGATCCATTTGAAGAATCTCCACTCTTTCCAACTAGTTTCTAGACCTTCTTCTTCTGAACCCTCTTCGTGATGTTATTAGGATATTTTTTGGCCCAATTCCCCACCTTCTTGTAGTGGAAGTAAGAAAAGGGGATAGATTAAAATAATAGCTTTTGAGTCCACTTCCCTAGTAGATTCCATTTCAATTTTCTCAGGCATATCAACTTCAGGGTTAAGTCTAACACATATTCTGGCATGCGTTAGTCTTCTTCTTAATGCAATAATAGGATCTATTGATAGAAGTTCACCAAATGAGAAGTTTGGGATGTTATAAAATGTGCATGTGTGGTGTTGAGGGCATGAAACATGTGTTGTGTATGGTAATGGAGTTGGGTTGTCAAAACACTTAAAAAGATTGATTTTTTGGGTTTTTGTGAGGGGTGGATTAATATTAAAAATAATTGAATTTTAATAGAGTACTGATTGGCTTAATCATGATTAGTTTTGAACAGTTCAAATTTCAAACATACCACTAATAGTAATTGCAACGGAACTGGTGGAGTACCTGGAGGGTATTACAAGTAAGGGAATTTTTTTTCCAATGAGATTAAGATGGACAGAACGAATAGGAGGTCAAGAGGATTTGGTAAGGTAAAATTTGAGAGCATCAAGAAACATTAACTATGGGGCCAAACCGTCAGCTCCATCAAATCCGGTTGGCCGGGTAAACATTAGGGGAGACCTTTTTCACTCGAAAAGCATAAAAATGTTATGACGCATGTTGGACCAAAGTGTTCCTAAGGTGCACTAATCAAAATTAGGTAGTGACTTTTGGAGAGTGATATCTCAAACCTCTTAAGAGATATTAGGTATCCCTAAAGTGCACAAGGACTATCTTGGGAAGGCTTACAAGCATGTAGCTCAGTTCTAGGATATTCCACTTTGATTCCATTTGGCAACCTGATCTCCGTTGGTGAAAACATTTGCATTGTTTCTCAGTTGAAAGTAGCTCAATGGTGCATCTTTCAAACAATTCATTGTGGGAATAAATTGTTATCTCCATAAACTCCAATTTGCCAGGTAAACACTAGCGGAGACATTTTTTTCTCGCATAGCATCAAGAACATTCTGGCACATGTCAGACTAAAGTGTTCCCAAGGTGTACTAAGAAAAATTAGGTAGAAATATTTGGAGAGAGATATCTTAGACCTTGTGAGAGATATCAGAGATCTATGAATTTCATAAGGACCATCTTGGTAAGGCATAAAATCATGTAGATCAGTTTTTGGATATTCCAATTAGATTCCATTTGGCGACCCGATCTCGGTTGGTGAAAAAAATTGCATTATTGCTCAGTTGAAAGTTTCTCAATGGGGAAACTTTCAAACGGTTCATCTTGGGACAAAACCATTAGCTCCATCAGCTCCGGTTGGCCAAGTAAACGCTAGGGGAGACCTTTTTTCTCTTGTGTAGCATCAAGAACATTTTGGTGCATGTCAGACCAAAGTGTTCCCAAGGTGCACTAAGCCAAATTGGGCAGCAATTTTTGGAGAGAGATATCTCAGACCTCATGAGAGATATCAAAGGTCCATTAAGTGCACAAGGAATATCTTGGGAAGAACTAAAATCATGTAGATCAGTTATAGGATATCCCACTTGGATTCCATTTGGCAATCCAATCTCGGTTGGTGAAAATAGTTACATTGTTGATCAGTTGAAAGTTGCTCAATGGTGGATATTTCAAACTGTTCATCGTGGGACCAAACCATTAGCTCCATCAACTCCAACTGGATGGGTAAATGGTAGGGGAAACCTTTTTTTTCTTACGTAGCATCAAGAACATTCTGATGCATGTCAGACCGAAGTCTTCCCAAGGTGCACTAAGAGAAATTGGGCAGCAATTTTTGGAGAGCGATACCTTAGAGCTCGTGATAGATATTGGAGATTTGTGAAGTGCACAAGGACCATCTAGGGAAGGCTTATAAGCATGTAGCTTAGTTATGGTATATTCCACTTGGATTTCATTTTGCAACCCGATCTTGGTTGGTGCAAAAAGTTACATTGTTGCTTAGTTGAAAGTTGATCAATGGTGCATCTTTCAAACCATTCATCCTAGGACTAAACCATATATTATGTTGGCTCCATTTGGCCAGGTGAACCCCAATCACAACCCCATTCCACCCACAAAGATGCAAAGAATGTCAGTGACCACCCCATACTAAAGTGTCCCCAAGGTCTACTACACCTATTAGCCCAGTTGTAGTTACTCCTGTAGACCAACCTAGAACACCAATCAACTCATATGATCCAACTAATACATCCATCCATTAATCATGGGACTAAATTAGTAGAGGCAAAACAAGATTAGTAAACTTCTATGACTATCACCTTACTGTAGTAACCTCATGACAGTTAGAGGTGTATGAGGTTTAATATCATGAACTCTTCCCCAACCTGTCTTTCCACTTTGATTTGACCATCTCATAGAACTTATAATATTTTCTTGTTCATTTCTTAATAGTTTTAGATCCAACTGGGTGACTATCCTATGACAACATTGTCTTTCCTTTTGATTAGAGGAATGCAATAAGGGATCCATCCAATTTTTGTGGTCTCTATGGAATGGGGATGGATCCAGGGGTTTATACTATGTTATTAACATTAAATATGCATGAGAAATTAGAATTCGTAGGGTGATCACCAATTGAGATAAAGTTGAAGGTTTGTGGGTACATAGAAAGTAAGTCATGACTATAGAAACTAAGGATTGGGCTTCATAAGGGTATTTTTTAATGTTCAAATTTGTTTTTACATGTCAAGTACATGGTTTAGGATCCAAGAGTTGGGTCAAGAAGGAAGTTTTTGCTTGGATTTCAAAAAGCCCTAGTTGTAGGCTTGAATCGGTGAGGGTCTCATAGTTTGGGTGTTTGCAGAGGGTTTTTGTACAAAAAAGTACATAATCCTAACATTTGAGACATATAGAAATATTGTTGAAAAGAACAGAGTCTGGGAGTAAGTACTTTATATAGTTGCTTTGTAAAGTGGGTTAATTAGGCCTAGGAAAGAAGGTTGGAATAACAGTATTATGGGTTTATTATCTAAAAAAATCACGCCTGAGTTTAATAAATTTAAAGGGGGATTAAAAAGGGTATTTGAATCTAGCATTAAGTTTTGGATTTTTTTTGGAAGTTTGGGGAAAAAAGTCCAAAAATCAGTGAAATAGGGCTACTAGGTCTACTAGTCTTATTTAGGCTTAAGAGCAGATTGGGGCGTCAGATCCATTGTAGGTGATTGCGACTAGTTGGAGAAAGTGTGGAATGATTTTGGGAGTTTATGCAAGGTGCTAGAGGTAGTGGGTAGGTCTTTTCATTCATTTTATGCAATTGGAGCCTATGGTGTATTTGGGGGGTTCCTAGGGTCTTTTACTTTATCTTTTCAATCATATACTTCTTAAAGACCTTAATAGTTGTCAAACCAATTTCCTTTGCATCATTAGGGTGTGTAAACTTGGAGTCTATTAGCCTAGTTGTGGTTTATTATGTCTATTAGCCTAATACTTTGGTTGGACAAAATATTTTGAGGGTAGTTGCTTTGGAAAAGATTAGGTCTATTACACATGATAACACATGACAAAGATATAATATAGAAATGAACATACATACAAAACATGAAAAATATTTATTATGTAAATAATACATACATCCAATGCATGGAAAAGATATATATGAAAATGAACAACATACATAAATACAATACATGATAAATACAATACATGATAAATACATAATATGGAAATAATACATACAACACATGACAAAGATATAATATGGAAATTATACATACATAAAACACATGAAAAAGATAAAATAACCAGAAATGAACATGTAGATATGTATATATGAAATTTTTTTGTACAAAATGTGGCACATGCCATCTCAAAATATTTGTGAAATTAATATATCTAGATACAATGTAGCATACACCATTTCAAAATGTGCAATATGGAATCCCAAAATAAGAAACAAATACAAATATTTCTAGGAAATCATATTCTACTGGTGGCTCATGAAAATAAAGCCTCTTTGAAGTAATATTTGGCTCTGATGGATCCTTCATTCAAACACAAAAGTGAAACCCCAAGTTAGATTACTTAATTTATATGGTTTCTACAAATCAAAAATAAAAATTCAATATCATAGTAAAAAATATTAAATAAACAAATTTAAAATTGAACTCTCATGTACCTCACCTCTCCGTCTCCTCATGCAGTCATGATTCCTAACATATGTACTTGGTAGTGAAGGGACAATGCCACCAATGTCGAATCCAAACTGTATATGTTTGTAAACATGAGATTGATCTATGAGTAATACTATTTACTGTTAAATCCTTTGTAGAAAATATATATTTATAAAATAATTGAATTAACATTAAAACTTACATGTGTTGAACTTTCTTTAGGAAATGTCAGTTGGGTCATCAACAATACAAACCTTTGGCATTGTAACTTCCTCAAACTAGGGGTGACCTACAAAAGTCAAATAGATACTTGATACAATCATGACTTGATCATATTATATATAATTGATATTAAAATATAGACAAATAAATTTAGAAATATATGTACCATGGGTCTATCACTGCGAATTGAGATGCCTATGACTCTACCATGGTGAACCGGTCTCACGACATCATCAGAAACCACCCTCTGTCAAATAAACCATAATTAAAAATGAGTACGTAGAAGTGAAAAGTATACATTATGCATAAAAAATATAAACTAATTAATTACCTTCCCCTTGTCAATGCTTGATGTTTGAACCCCCTCACATTACCTGGTGAAACCTGCATCAGTATGTAATAAGATTATCATAAAAATTATAAAACACATATATATACTATTATTTAAAAGAAAACCAATGAGTACATTAAAATGTATCTACCATATAAGTGTCAAGGCCAAATGAAATGGCCCAAATCTTGGACCCCTCCACCTCTGCCATCTCCTCCTTTTTCATCAACTAAAGATAAATGGAACACATAAAAAAACATAAGTGGGCAATCATTATCTGAAAATTATACTAAAAATATGAATGTTTAAAATTAAATACAATGTGACAAGTTAATTGTTTACTCTTACCGTAACAGTAGGAGTCCATGGCTCTGTATGCCCCTCCTCATCTCTCCTATGATTCCTGAACCCCCTCACATTACCCCTTGGTGGTAGCTGGCAAAACCTGCATCAGTATGTAATAAGATTATCATAAAAATTATAAAACACATGTATATCTTATTATTTAAAAGGAAACCAATAAGTACATTAAAACGTATGTACCATGGAAGTGTCAAGAAAAAATGAAATGAATAAAAGCATGGACCCCTCCACATGTGCCATCTCCTCCTCCATCATCAACTGAACATAAATGGAACATATAAAAAAATATAAGTGGGAAATCATTATAAGAAAATTCTACTAAAAATATGAACGTTTAAAATTAAATACAATGTGATAAGTTAACTATTTACTCTTAACATAACAGTAGGAGTCCATGGCTCTATATGCCCCTCTCTATATCTCCTATGATGCACATCTTTATGAGGTGCCTTAGTTCCTGTAGTGTGTTGTGTAGTATTTTCCATCTTGAAGATATAGTTATATGCATCACTATCATTCAGGGGACCCAAGGACATATTCTTGCACATAATGCAAGTGTGGGGCACACAAGCATGTGAGATCATGGAGGATGTGGAAGGGAAAGAATCATCGAAATAAGGAGGAAAAAATTGCACACTCTGCCTAACCATTAGATCACTCAAGGTATGAATGGCTTGAATAGTATTTGAGTTAGCCTCAACAATAATATCAGGATGATGCATTATAGGAGATGGTGAAATCTTAGGGGCAAGGGGACATATGTGCGAGATTTCACCTGGTGTGCCCATGGCCTATCCTGAGTAGTGTCTAAGCCTATGCCCTGGTTCAGTCTCATTCTCCAATAATTTACCTTATCACTGAGCAAAAATTCAATATATAATTTTCTTAATAAATATAATGGGACATCCAAATTGTTGTGGGGTTTTCTTTAAAAAACCATCCACCAGCGGCCCCAAACATGGTCATGTATTGCATCATTTGTGCACCATTTAATTGATAACTTTGGATTTTTAGGTTCCACTTTTAATCTAGTTTTGTTATAGTTAGGTTCATAACTTGATCATAATCAAACCAATCATCAAACTCAACGTGCATGGAATCATGCCAAAGAAGTGCAACATTATGTTGCTCTGTAAGTTTCTCCATGTTTTCAATAATGGCGTTCAACGTGGAAAATATAGGGTGCAATATGGGTATATTGGAATATTTAGTCTAAAATCCTCTAAGATGATTTAGATTTTCTCCTATAATATCATCTAAAGGTCAAGGGTTTGAGATTGGTTGGTCTTCTAGAGGTGGGGGATCATCTTCAGGTGGTTGCGGGTTGTTTGGAGGTGGTTTCAGATTGTTTGCAAGAACATTGAGAGGCTTCTCAGATTGGTTTGAGTCCATGTCTGATTACAATAAAAACCAAATATGCAATTATAATCAATTTTTTAAAAAATGATAAACAATATCAATTAAACCCTAGGTTTTATAAAAAAAACTACAAATTTTAATTAAAAATAAAAAAATAACAAAAACAATTTAAAAATTTTATGTACATGTTGAATTTGGAGAGAAATGTAAAATGGGAAAATTAGATATACGATTGGTTTTAGATATGAGAAACCCCTGGGCTGTGTTTCATGTTTTCACAATGAAAATGTGAAACATAGCCCACGGGCCTAAATAAGTTTTACTGGCAAAAATCAGATATCTGATATAAAATTGGATATATGATAATATCATATATCTAATGAGGCTTGTGCTTTGGCTTATGTTTGGTCATGTGTACTGACACCTAGACCTACTAAAAAGTCAACACTCTTTTTAGTGCACTTTTGGACGAGTGAAAAGATCATTTTTTCACATCGCCAGTTTTTGGCATACCATGATCCTGCACAAACCCTGAAGAAAATATGTTAGGAATAAGGTGTCTCAACCTTGGATAATTCTTATTCTTATTATTTGTTTTGTAAAATGTATTTCTTTCAAATAATGTAATTAAGTGTGAGTGTACATGTCTAGTTGGCATGTTGATGTGTCACTCCACTTGATGTGTCGGCATCTTGAATTATGTGTA
>MU225054.1:1324469-1337444 GCA_018584345.1 Thuja plicata
GGATTTATCATGATGAATGCAATACAATGCAAGATTATGCTAAGAAATGAAAGATGTGAGATAATCTAAACATGATTGCTAAATGCCATTATTCTAGAAATTGAAGCTATGCTATTGCAAAATGAAATTAATCTATATGAGATATTAAGAAATGAGACAATAATTCAGTATTCTAACAATGCAAAAAGTAAGTGAGTAATCATAGGATAATCAGGGGATAATCAGGGTTTTGAATGAAGAATGAGAGTTCTTTTATAGACTTTGAGATGATCAGAATAGAAACTTTCCTTTTCAAAATAAAATAAATATAAAATCCAGTTAAAAATAGAAAGCTTTATTGAAAAGAATTCAATAAATTGTTTTCTTCCTGCTTTAACTATTTTCCTTCTTTGATTTAATATTGTTTTATTTGAATTTAATTGTTTTATTTCTCTTTAAAACATAATTAATTCAAAGTTTCCATTTCTGAATAGAGATAAGATTTTTGATAGAATATCTAATTAATTAAATAAATATAACCTCATAATTTCTTTTTCTCAATTATCTGAATATTTAAATTCAATTATTGAAATGAGGATATTTATTTAATAATTAAATATTATTTAATTCCTTTTCATGTGTCTCAGCTAAAGAGGGTGAATTTAATTTAATTAAAGTGCTAGGACTTTATTAATTAAATTAATTTGATCATAAGGTTTGTTTAGCCAAATAGGTATTTAGGAATTAAATATGATGCATGATTAATACAGATTTAAGATTTTTTTGTATTTGACACTCAGGTCGAGTAGAGTTAGTGAAAACTTAGAATTGCCTAGTACAATAGGACTTTGATGATTCAGAAGAATGACAAATGCAAAAAAATTGGTTAGAGTTGCAAGATGCCAATTTTGGGGTGTTACACCTGTTTGTGAGGGTTATTTAACCCTCTTATGTTCCAAGATATAATCTTCATTTATTTTTGGTGATACCCAACTGGGTAATAGTTTTCTGTGTTCCATCTGCTATATTTCTATCCGCCTCTTGATTTCTTTTTCTAGAGCTTAGTGGTCTTCCTGGTGGTGAAAGTTGGCATTCTCCAACATCTGGTTGGTAATTTTTTGCATTCTTCTGGCCTTTTGTCACTGTGCCCTTCTTTTGTTTAGTTTTTTCCACCAAAGTGGTTTTGTCTTATTTCTCGAGGATTTTATCTATTTCCTCTTGATCACCTCATTTCAATTTATCTATTTCCTCTGAGTCTTTCCTTTCCTCTTGTGATGAATTTTGTCTCATCTCTGATAGTCCAGGACCCAAGATAATATCTTGTTGAGCATTTAAGAAGATGTTATGTTCATAGAGCTTTTCCTGATCTCCTTATTTTATTGGTGGTTCCTCTACTTCTTGAGTAGTCGACTGGTAATCCTCTTGATCAATTTTGTCCTTTTCATCTTGGGTTTTACAAATATCATTGCTCTCATCTTCTAGAGTATCCTTGACAAAGTGTATTTTTTCATTCTTGGCTAGTTCAGTCTCATTTCCTTTCTCCTTCTGATCTTTCGTAGTTTCATCTTTTCCTGATCTTTCTGTCACACTTTTCTCTTGATTATTCCTTGTTTCTCCTTTGTCTTTCCCTTCCTTTTATTTTTCTTTAGACAACCCATTTTTCTCTTCTATTTGTTTCTTTGTGTTCTTGAGTTCCTTACTGACTTCTTCTTCCAATGGTTCTATGCTTTTTCCAGTCGGCTTCCATTCTTTTTTCTGTTGATTTTTCTTGACTTTGTTCATTGGACATTTCTTTGCCCAATGCCCCATTTTTTGCATTTGAAAAAAGAAAAAGGAAATGACTCATATTCAATTTTTTGGGTCCATTTCCCCAATCTTCACTCCAACTATCTCTCTTCTGGCATATCAACATTTGGACTAATACCAATGCAGATTCTGGCATGTGTAAGTCTTCTTCTTGAAGCCGTGACCGGGCCTATAGAAAGAAGTTCTTCAAAGGATCTAGCTATACTAGAAAAAATATCCTCATTCCAATACTCCATGGGGAGTCTAGGGAGCTTCACCCTGACAGGGACTTGGACTATAAAATCTTCGTGAAGAGGCATATTAGGGTGCCATTTCTGCAATATCATAGTATTTTTTCCTATACACCATGGTCCACTACAGATGGCTTGTGTTCTATCTTCTTCACACGAGAAAAAAAAGAAACAAAACCCTTGTTCATGGCTATCACCTCAACTTGGCCTTTGAGTTTCCATCTTTTGTCAACAAATGCTCTAATCACTTCAATATTAGGCCTAATCCCAATAAACCTCCCAACCAAGGCATTATCCATTTTTTTAATATTATGATCTATTACTTGATCAGGAATAGCAATAGCATATCTGCCCTCAGAGATGTTAGATATGTTCCTAATAGGGGGGTTTACAGACTTACCTAAGGGATTTAAAATGAATAGGGAGGCCCATTTGACTGTCCCTTTCCCCAGTATGGGGCCCCCACCTGGGTCCCCTTCTCCCACAAATCCTTGCGATTTCCCGTCCTCTTTCCCAACAGAGTCAGTGGAGCCCTCTGTGGCAGAAGGACCTGCATCTCCTGTAGAATCTAATTCCGTAGAGAGATTTGAATTTCCCATGCTAGTGTTCCCACTTCCTAGTCACTCCCCGCTTCCCGCTCCCCATTTTTTCTCTATTTCAAAATTTTTAGCAATACATATAATGTTAGTATGCAATACTTGTATTCATTATCTATTTTTATATACACATATGTATGTATTATAAAATATATCTATATATCTTTGTGTATAAAGGCTCATGAGAAATTACAATACATATATGTATTTTAATAACAATGGAATGTTTATAAAGAGATAATGTAAAATGATTAAATAGATTTTAATATTTATTAACTTAGTTATAGGTCTATGTCTAGACAATCATAGAATCAACAATTTACAAAAAGATATAAAATTCCACTTATTAGAATAGCTCCTTATCGAGTTAAAGTTATAGAGGTACTACAGCCTCCCCCCCTTAAGACTCAACTTGCTGCTGGAAGTTGCAAGGCTGAGATGGAAACACACCACACATTAGTTTGGTAACAAATTTTAACATTTATTAGTGATATGATCAGTCCTTTGATCCATACAATAATATAGATTGATTCTCATAAAAAAAATGGGTAAGCATCATACATGTATACAACCACCTCAATAATACCTTACCTTATTTTCATACCATATATAACCAATAACTCAAAGAAAATTTTATTAATCAAAGCCATAAATTTCATTATAAAGAACAATATCGATCAAAAGAAAGAAAGGTTATACAATAAAATTATATTTCCTTAAAAAGTTACAATATCACCTAACATATTCAATCAACATCAATTCAAAATTCACATTTCACATAATATTAATGCAAAGGTACATTCTTTCCTACTAGTACTCAATAGAAATTACATTAATTCACACTTTGTCACTTAATTTTACCATTATTTAATGAATTATTAAGAAAGGTAAACAATTTAAATAACATAAGTCACCTTAAAAATAGATAATATTTTCAAATATTTTTTTCTTCATCTATAATAAAATTTCCATTTCTTTTCAAATTTTATAATTCATATAGAAATCAAGACACATAAACCCTGATAATATCTAATTAAATATGGTTTTACAATTATATCTCTATAATGCAAAAATGAATATACTAAATGTGCATCCTATAAACACATGCAAATCCACATCACCAGGATTACACATCACATGAATTAGGAGTGGCCATATCTCTAGACAATCTCTCACTCCAGAGTATAATACCAGTCTCATCTATATCTAAAAACTATATTCCATGATCCATAATCCATAGTCTAAGACTCACTTAGGGGCTTGATGGTGTTAGGGCCTCTCACACTAAGAGGCTCTCCATAAAATACCACATTCCCTATTCCTTGTTTGTGTAAGGTGGTTAACCTCTAAGGAATAAGCACCACACATAGGCGAGTAGTGGATACTACCTATGTAACAGCCTCACATACACCCCATCCTCAAGAGCTCCCTGTGTCTTCTTCCTCGTATACACTCACCAAGTCTACCTCATGCCTCTTTAGTGAGGAATCAGAATACAACATAAGACTATCATTTTAAAACACCAAAATATACTACTTTAGCCACAAAATTTCATAAATAATAGAAAGTGAATTATCAATCTCAACAATTAGATAAGAAGAATCCAATATGTTGCAACAATAAATTATGTGCAAGATATATTTCACAAGTCATGGCTAAACTATCACAGGCAAAGATAAGAAAATTATTGGCCTACACAAATAAAGATTAAAATCACCATAAATTGCATAGAACAACACTTTGTGACTATATCTAGCCACCTTACAAGGAAGGATGGAACAACATCTAGCTACCACAATAGCCCCTCATGTGGTTGGGCCTGGGTAACACTACCCACATGGCATGGGGGGTTCACCTCAAAAATACCCCCACATCGAGTGGTGTAGAATGAGCATTCAAACACACCTGGCATGACCATACACCAAGTGGAGAAGACACACTCTATTTGTATATGACATGGAAGTGTTCCTCGTGGAGTAGGCATGTGTACGACACACCTCGCATAGTGATATCTCACATAAATCATCGTCATAGCCAGAGGTATACATGGATAGGTCCCACCCATATGACTACTGTGTCTACATAACTAAGCATCAATGGGTTCCCATATACAAGCATGCAAACATCTCTAAATGACTCTGCTTCAAGTAGGAAAATATAATATACATTGTTGGAGATTTGCTACTGTGCAAATAGTTGATTGTATGTTTGTCATTAATGACAACATATAATATACAACAGTGTCCTATAGGCAACTATCAGTACATATATTCTAGAGCCTTGCACATTTACATCTATGTTTTAAACATGTTCTTGATGCAATGTTCATACACGCAGATTCAGTTATGCAGTCTTAGTGGAGTTATGTTAATTTGTTTTGGTAGTTACAGTTTCTGGAGATTATCTGTTAAGAGCCGACATATTTACATTGTTTCTTGAGTTGTGCCTATCTTCACAATATGCATGTTTATATTCATATTTAGTTACGAGTTAATGATGATTATCCAAAGGCACTAAACATGTTTTAACAAAAGCATGATGTTTGAGTTAATTTGGTAGAGCCGACTATGTGAAGTGACACGTCCACTCATTTTGAGTTGCGAGGTCCTAACTTTGATTGCGTGCTTAGTTAAGCCAACAAGGAAGTTTCCAAAGTTTTTCCTATAGCCTTCATGACCTTATCCTTGGAGAAGATACATATAAGAGTTCAAATATGATTGTTAAGTGTGAAAATGAAGTGAAAAAGAAAAGACAGAGCAGTGCAGAAAGTTAGACAGTAAAAGTTGAAGATCTATGTGAAGAAGAAGAAGAACATTACAATTCATTGGAATTGATCAAGACATCAAGTCTATTCAAATAGTTCATTATCATATATAGTGTATATCTTCCTTATAGAAGGTTTCAAACTTCATCATTTGAGCAATGAGCTCTTGGACAGTGTGTCCTCACCCCTAACAGGGTTACTTGTAAAAAACTCCTAACAGGGTCCGACCTTTGACCAGGTCTCTGTACTTATTGCATTGTAAAGATCAATGCCTAATAGGGTTGCAAGATATTCTAAAAAGGATCATTATAAACT
Source organism: Thuja plicata (assembly GCA_018584345.1). Lineage (NCBI taxonomy): Eukaryota > Viridiplantae > Streptophyta > Pinopsida > Cupressales > Cupressaceae > Thuja > Thuja plicata. The sequence goes on from MU225054.1 coordinate 1,330,160, forward strand.
AGTACATTTATTTGTGTATGCTAATTCCCACTAGGTTGTTTTACCTAATTTGGTTTTCCCCATCACCAAAATTGTGTTGTTCAATTCTGTGTTATCTTGTTGAGTTTATGTTTAAAGTTATTCTGTACTTAATTGAAAAATAATTGAATCTTGTCGATAAATGATTCACCCCCCCTCTCAGTTATCTCTTGGGACTATTCCTAAAAATTGGTATCAGAGCCAAGTGCCTTAGAGAGAAAGCTTAATAGCTTAAGGTAGATCAGATGGCATACTTCAGAAAAGAGAGTCCTAAGTTTAATGAAGAGAATTATCTTGATTGGAAGAAAAAAATGATAACACATCTACAGTGTGTTGGTTTTGAGATTTTTGAAATAGCCACACAAGAATTTTTTTTTCCCTCTCTAAAAGACCTTGCAAAAGATGATGCTACTAATAAAAAAAGGATGTATTCACCGCTAATGCAATTGCAAGGGAAGCCCTTATAAGTGCATTATCTGAAAGTGAATTCTCTGAGATTAAGAAAGTAGACAAAGCCTACACCATATAGAAGTATTTAGAAGATATGTTTGAAGGTGATATCCAAGCAAATAATGCAGGAAGAAAGACATGGAAAAATAAGTATAACAACTTAGAGATGCTACCTAAAGAGAATATCAGAGCTTGAAATTAGAGGATTAATGAAGCAGTTTTAGGAATCAGAAACAATGGTGGAGAAATTTTAGAGGAAGACATAATGGACAAACTGATGAATACATTGACAGGAGACTATGAGAGAAAGATCAATATCTTAGATGAGACTATGCAAATTTTAAAAGACTTCAAGAGAGAGACATTGATCAGAAAAATCTCTACATTTGAGATATGAAGATTGAAGACAGAACCTAAAAGTGAAACAACTTTCAAAGCCTCAGTCCATGGTAAGAAATCCTTGAGTAGCTCTAGTAAAAATGAGAAAGAAGAAGTGGATACAGAACTAGAAGAAATCATTGCTATGATTGCCAAGAAAGAAAGAAAAGGTAAAGGAAAATATGAAGGACATCTACCATTCAAATGTTTTTCATGGAAAAAAGTTGGCCATTTTGCATCTAAGTGTCCTACAAGAGTCAAGAAGTTCAGATTAGATTACAAGCCCAAATATACTAAGGAATGCTATCATGCTGAAGGTGTGACTGATGATGATTCAGGAGAAGATGAAATTGGATTCATTGCCATTAAAGACATTGAGAAAATGCTTGAAGAAATGGACAATGAAGATGAAAAGAAAGCACAAGAGTTAGCATTAGTTTCCAAAGCAGACATCAGAACTGACTAGATCATTGACAGCGGATGCTCACATCACATGATAGGAGACAAAGACAAATTTGTACATCTAGACAAGTACAAAGGTGGTATGGTTAGATTTAGAGATAACACTCCCAAACCTATCATAGGCAGAGGTTCTATTACCTTAGATGGAAAGAACAAGACAGATGATGTTCTTTATGTTGATGGTTTACATCATAACTTGCTAAGTGTTGGACAATTGCTTGACAAAGGACATTAGTTGGAATTCAAAGACAACAAGTGCATCATTAACAACAAACAAGGAGATATGATTGCATCAGGCTCTAAGACTAAAGGTAATGTTTTTCATCTTAATTCTGAAGTAAGTTGTTTTGTTACAAAAGTAGATGATAGTTGGATATGGCACAAAATACTTTGTCACATCAATTTTGACAACATAGTAAAGATAAGCAATGTAAAGGCAGTAAGAGACCTTCCTAGTATTACAAGACTGGTTGATACTATGTGCATGGAATGTGTGATGGGAAAGCATGTAAGAAGCTCATTCAGAAGCAAGCAGAACTTAGCAAAAAAAAAAATAGATCTAGTGCATACAGACTTATGTGGTCATACTCAAACAAGATCATACTATGGAGAAAGGTATTTTATTTTATTTGTTGATGATTTTTCAAGGATGATGTGGGTTGCGTTCTTAAAGGATAAGTATGAAGCTTTTGAGAAGTTAAAAATATTCAAAGCTAAAGTTTAAAATGAGTCTTTATTAAAACTAAACTATCTGAGATCAAATAGAGGAGGAGAATTCACCTCTGACCAGTTTTATGAGTATTGTGAAGAACATGGGATCAAGAGACAGTTGAGTGTTGTTAGAACCCCTCAACATAATAGGATTGTAGAAAGAAGAAATAGGATCATACTTGACATAGCATGCACTATCATAATAGAAGGAAAAGTTGCACACACCTATTGGAGAGATGCAGTCAATACAATAGTCTATAATATCAACAGAATACAACTAAGGCCAGGCGTAGATAAGACACCTTATGAAATTTGGTTTGGTAATGTACCTATAGTAAAATATTTCAGAATATTTGGAAGCAAGTGCTACATCAAGAGAGATGATGGTGTTGGTAAGTTGGATGCCATAAGCGATGAAGGTATTTTCCTTGGTTACTCTACTAAAAGAAAAGCATATAGATGTTGTAACTTGAGATTGAAGAAGATAATTGAAAGTACACATGTAAAGATTGATGAGAAGTTCATGATTCAAGAAAGATACTATGATTGTGCACCTATGATTGAAAATGAACCCAGGCCTAGTAGTAAATAAATTGTTATTGAAATTTTTTTTGATTGTATTGATGTATCATGCAACGAACCTGAAATAAGAAAAGAGGAATCATAGATTACAGATGAAGATGTCACACCTAAAGTTCCAAAATTCACAAATAGATACCATTCAAAGGAAGATATCATTGGAGATCAGAGTAGTAGATTTTTGACAAGATCTAAAGCTAAAAGTGTAATAGTTGATGAAGAGGTATGTTTACTTTCAAAAATTGAACCTTTAAGTGTTGAAGATGCATCAAATGACTCATATTTGGAAGAAATCTATGAAAGAAGAATTAGATCAGATAATCAAGAATGATACATGGGAATTGGTTCCTAGACCTTGTGACAAAAATGTGATTGGAACAAAGTGGGTATTCAGGAATAAGATGAATGAAGAAGGTACAGTGGTAAGAAACAAAGTAAGACTAGTATTTAAAGGATATGTGTAGAGAGAAGGAATAAACTACATTGATACATTTTCCCCTGTGAGCAGACTGGAAGCTATCAAGTTGTTTTTGGCCTATGCAACATTCAAGAACTTTAAAGTATATCAATTGGATGTCAAGTCAACTTTTCTAAATGATGACTTGAAGGAAGACGTTTACATAGAACATCCTTAAGGATTTAATTTATCAGACAAACTAGACATGGTATGTATACTAAAGAAAGCCCTTTATGGACTTAAACAGGCCCCAAGATCTTGGTATGAGAGACTTGATGGTTGCTTGAAAAAGATTGGATTCAAAAAGGGAGCAACAAATTGCAACTTATTCATGAGAGAGACAATTGATAGACTACTACTTGTTGCTATCTTTGTTGATGACATTATCTTTGGAGATAATGACAAGCTTAGTGAAGAATTCTCCAAAGAGATGCAAAGTGAGTTTGAAATGAGCATGATTGGACCCATCAAATATTTTTTAGGATTGAATGTAAAAGAAACAAACAAAGGAATATTCATAAACCAGTCTAAGTATGTGAAGGAGATATTGAAGACTTTCAAAATGGAAGATTGCAAACCAGTGAGCACCCCCATGATAACAGGAAGCAAGCTTTCTAAAGAAGATGATTCCACAACAATTGACAAGACATTATACTATTAGTAATAACTGAGAGGGGGGGTGAATCAGTGGCCTCAAAGATTTATCCAATTTAAAATTTAATCCACCAATCAATACTTCTCCAATTATTAAGTCCCTACAAGATGTATGCCTTTGAAATAATTGAAATAAATAACTATCTGTCCGTTTACCTTGTCTATCCTTATTCTCCTTGATAACCGATAAGCAGTAAACTATATTTACCGATACTCAGTAAATATGCAGAGTATACCAATCAATCCATAAATGTTTATGTGAAATGTAAAACACTAAAGTAATAAACCATACACACATAACACAAGGATTTTAACGTGGAAACCCTGTTAAGGGAAAAACCACTAGGACCGGTACCCCAAATTTTCACTCTTCTGAAGTGAGCCCTATTAGGAGCCAACCCTCTTAAAGGTTACAAACACATGGTTAAGTGCGACCTTGTTAGAGGATTTTTATACATAGGTTGTCACTAAGTATCTGGAATCTATGCTACCATCCTTGAATCAATCTCTTGACTGTCAATAGGCTTTATGCTAATCTTACTACCATCCTTGAATCAACCTTCTTCTTAGACTTTCAATAGGCTTTAGGTAAGACCAATGCTACTATCACGAGTCAACCTTCTGGTAATCTATTAGGATATACCTCAATTACAAAAGACTATTAAGTCCTGCTCTGTTAAGAGACTTAATGCTTCAATGGTTAAACTGAAACAAAATAACCTGTTTCTAATGCAACTAAATTGCAGATTTTCAGATCTATTTACTTACAATATCTTTCTGATCAATGTATCAATTCAATTCATTTGTACTTAACTCTTTTTTCTCTGTGATGCTGTGCTTTTCTATTCATTGGTGTCTGCAGAATTCTTTAGCTCTCCCTTAGCTTGATTGATTAGGACTGCATGAAGTTTAACCTTCATCAGTTTCTCTTCAGCATCTTCTATTAGTTCACTCCCCCATGTATCTGATTGTTTATGGAAATGAATTATTCTTGTCTCTTATATAGACATAATATTCCTTAATTCTTGGTTCTTGGTGTGAAAAAAAATCTAGCCAAATTGATTTATGGATTTAACTCCTGATTGATCTCGTAGTTATCTTCTTGCAAGCTGTACAAATCAATTGCTTAACTATGGTTTGAATAAAACAAATAAAAAAACCTGTTAAGTCTGTCCTTTAGCTCTGCCAGCAAGATATTTTGTCATTTTTTGATCTCTCTATTCTGTCAATCAATTCTATAGTTTGTCACCGGTGACAACTGCTAGTTCCGTCGGTGCAACTTCAGTTAGCTTCGAGAACTTTGTCCATCGGGCATCATTGGATATTTATTATCGAGAAACACTATTTTTAGCTCATCGGGCATCCTGTGATTCTTCTTCATTAGGAAACACTGTCTTCTACTCTTCGGGTATCACTATGACTTTATCTCTATCTTTACCGATGGTGTGCACTCCACCGGTGTAGTCTGTCACTTAGTGAATACTTGACTTTTATGCATTGTTGAAAGAATAACCTTTATTCCATTTATTCTCTAAAGTCTTTGGCATTATGTATATGACCATATAGATTATATCAAGTTGACATCAGTGACAATACAAACCATTAATTGATTTAATGTCTTGCATCATCTTCAACTTAATATATTCAAACATTTAATCAGTTACATGTCATCAATATCTCCCTTTGGCATTGATGGAAACATGCTATATTATCATACTATACTATTGCTAATACAATATGAAATATAATTGTTGAGATTCATCAAATTACCAAACATTTTGTTTTGATAACTGATAAAATGTCTGACCACCGGTGATGTGGACAGAAGTCTTGTTGTTGCTATAGAACCAGCTTGGCTATGTTCTGAGATCTTTCTCCTAGATCTCTTAGGGTGTTCCCAACCCTAAAATGAGGTAAGTCACTCTCAACTTTACCTCCTCTTCAAGACTCAGTCCCCATCAGAGTGCTTTTCATCTTCTTCTCGCTGAACCTACACAAATAGATTCATTCTTCTTAGTTATTCAATGTTTTCAGAACATTGCTTTCATTCTCTTCCCTAGTCGGACTATTACCAAGCTCGCCTAAGGTAAGATCTCCAGACTCTTTGTTGTTGCTTCTCCTATAGAAAATAAAAAGGAAACTATGTACAAGGGCTCCTCTCGAGTTCCATCCCAACACATGAATCTCACCATGGATTCAAGAATCTCGAGGGGCCATCACTGCTTACAACCCAAAATGGGTGAAGAACTAAGAACTTATAAAATAGAAAATAAAGTAACTAATCTACTTGCATGCAAAATGAACAAAGAAGGTTGATATCCACTAAACACACTATCTGCAACTTCTCATTACTGGAAACAAAACAAAAAAAGTACAAAAATTTGTAACTCTATGATTTCTTGTAGCTTCTCTTTTTTTCAATCTCTATTCTCTCTTCTAGCTCTCTAAAATGAAGGCTTGGGATGTTATTAATAACCATCCTCTAATTGAAATGACCCTAACTTCCCACATATTCACAAGCATCTCTTTAGGAACCGTTACAACTAACCATACTATCCATAAAAGACAATATTCGCTTCTCACGGGCTGTTACGACTGACTTTACCGACCAACAGTAATGCAAAACCAACCACCAATCTAAATCAGTGCCAGTGATAACCGACATTTTAACAAATAGTGATACCTCACAGTGTTAATCAACATAGTGTTAACCGATAGTTTTAGCTGGCATAGTGGTAACCGACACAGTGTTAACCGACACAGTGTTAACTGACACAGTGTTAACCGATAGTGTTAACAGACAGTGTTAACCGATAGTGTTAACAAAAATTAGGAAACCAACTAAGAAACCTAGCTAGACATGGATTGACCTAGTCATATCCATCTTAGGGAAAAAAAATACCTTCTAAGGTCCACACAAACTCTCTTGACTTGGCTAGAGTCAGTAGATGCCAGAAATAAGGAGCTAGGGTTTTGAGTTAGGTGTGCTCCTGCACCATACTCCCCCAGACAAAAGAAATGTTAATCCATCCTTGGATTGAGCATGTTTGGATCAATGCCCAACCTCTTGAAGTCTGTTTCGCTGATCCAAATAGCATCAACATCTTCTTTTTCATGCCATTTGACAAGGTGCTCCATATACTCTTTGTTCCTAGTCTTCTTGTAGACCCTTGAGTCTAGTATCTTTTCAGCTGTCATAGATGGAGTAGGGGCTAATTTCAGATCTTTTACCTCTTGTATTACCTCTTGAAGTTCTGATCAACATCTTGTATTGGTCCTTTGTATGCTATCAAGTCTGCAATGTTGAAAACTGGTGACAACCCAATGTCTTCAGGAAGCTCCACCTTGTATGCATTGTTTCCATAATTTGAAAGTATCTTACATGGACCTAGCCTCTTCATTTGTATCTTGTGAGGAACACCCTTCTATAGCCTATGTTTGTTCAATTTTACCATCACAAGGTCTCCAATTTGAAACTGAACATCCCTCTTTGTTGCATCCACCTTTTGCTTTACTTTTTCAGCATTTTCAATCAAATTCTTTCTCACACTTTCATGTACTTCCCTCATTGAATGA
>MU225054.1:1347194-1358609 GCA_018584345.1 Thuja plicata
TTCCTTCTAAGCACACAAGCTCTGATACCAATTGTTAGTAATAATTGAGGGGGGGGGGGGTGAATCAGTGGCCTCAAAGATTTATCCAATTTAAAATTTAATCCACCAATCAATACTTCTCCAATTATTAAGTCCCTACAAGATGTATGCCTTTGAAATACTTGAAATAAATAACTATCTGTCCGTTTACCTTGTCTGTCCTTATTCTCCTTGATAACCAATAAGCAGTAAACTGTATTTACCGATACTTAAAAAATATGTAGAGTATACCAATCAATCCATAAATGTTTATGTGAAATGTAAAACACTAAAGTAATAAACCATACACACATAACACAAGGATTTTAACATGGAAAGCCTATTAAGGGAAAAACCACTGGGACCGGTACCCCAAAGTTTCACTCTTCTGAAGTGATCCCTGTTAGGAGACAACCCTGTTAAAGGTTAAAAACACACGATTAAGTGTGACCTTGTTAGAGGATTTTTATACATAGGTTGTCACTAAGTATCTGACATCTATGCTACCATCCTTGAATCAGTCTCTTGAATGTCAATAGGCTTTATGCTAATCTTACTACCATCCTTGAATCAGCCTTCTTCTTTGACTATCAATAGGCTTTAGGTAAGACCGATGCTACTATCATGAGTCAACCTTCTGGTAATTTGTTAGGATATACCTCAATTACAAAAGATTGTTAAGTCCTACTATGTTAAGAGACTTAATGCTTCAATGGTTAAATTGAAACAAAATGACCTGTTTCTATTGAAACTGAATTGCAGATTTTCAAATCTATTTACTTACAATATCTTTCTGATCAATGTATCAATTCAATTCCTTTGTACTTAACTCTTTCTACTCTGTGATGCTGTGTTTTTCTGTTCGTCGGTGTCTGCAGAATTCTTTAGCTCTCCCTTATCTTGATTGATCAGGACTGCATGAAGTTTATCCTTCATCAGTTTCTTTTCAGCATCTTCTATCAGTTCACTCCCTCATGTATTTGATTGTTTACGAAAATGAATTAAGCTTGTCTGTTATATAGACATGATATTCCTTAATTCTTGGTTCTTGGTGTGAAAAAAAATCCAACCAAATTGATTTATGGCTTTAACTCCTAATTTATCTCGTAGTTATCTTCTTGCCAACTATACAAATCAATTGATTAACTGTGGTTTGAATAAAACAAATAAAATAACTAGTTAAGTCTATCCTTTAGCTCTGCTAGCTAGATATTTTGTCATTTTCTGATCTCTCTATTCTATTAGTCAATTCTGCAATTTTTCGCCGGTGACAACTGCCAATTCTGTCAGTGCAACTTCAGTTAGCTTTGGGAACTCCATCCGTCGGGCATCATTGGATCTTGCTCGTCGGGCAACACTATTTTTAGCTCATCAGGCATCCTGTGATTCTGCTTCATTGGGCAACACTATCTTCTGCTCATCAGGTATCACTGTGACTTTATCTCTGTCTTTATCGATGGTGTGCACTCCACCGATGTAGTCTGTCACTTAGTGAATACTTGACTTTTATGCATTGCTGAAAGCATAACCTTTATTCCATTGATTCTCTAAATTATTTGGCATTATGTATATGACCATATAGATGATATCAAGTTGACATCAATGAAAATACAAACCATTAGCTGATTTAATGTCTTGCATCATCTTCAACTTAATATAGTCAAACATTTAATCAGTTACATGTCATCATATACAAGTCTATGATTGGAAAACTCATATATCTTACTCAATCTAGACCAGATATTTCTAATGCAGTTGGCATTATTGGGAGATTTGTAGCTGAACCTAAACAAAATCACCTAATGGAAATAAAAATAATATTTAGATACTTAAAAGGGACTATAGACTATGGTTTATGGTATCCTAACTATGAGAATATGAAACTTCATGTGTATACAGATGCAGATTGGGCAGGTTGTGTTGATGATAGGAAGAGTACCTCAGGAGGAGTAGTATTTCTTGGAGATAGGTTGGTTACCTGGACAAGCAAGAAGAAGATTTGTATCTCTTAGTCAACAGTAGAAGCTGAGTATGTTGCAGCAACATTGAATTGTTCAACAATGGTTTGGATCAAACAGATGATTAAAGACATTGGTATTCAAATTGATTATCCTATTTTTATTCACTGTGATAACACTAGCACTATCAATATGTCAAAGAACCCTATGATGCATGCAAAGAAAAAACACATTGAGATCAAATATCATTTTCTAAGAGGAAAAGTTGCAGACAAAGAAGTAAAGTTGGATTATGTGAGCACTAAAGAATAGTTAGCAGACATTTTTACAAAGCCTTTATCAAAAGATACTTTTGAGTATATCAGGGAGAAGCTGGGATTAATTCCCTTTCCTGAGTCTGATTAGAATTTGCAGCAAGAGCATCAGTCCTAGGTGATTGATGAATGGTTGAATACTCTACTTCTAGAGTAGTACCTGTGCTTAATTTTTTTTGGCACCCTTTTCCATTGATGTCAAAGGGGGAGTATATAGTAAGGGGGACCATATACTCTAGGGGAATATACAGTAATGAAAAATATAGTAAAAAGAGATGCAACCATTAAGATGAGCTTTTGATGAGGATATTGAGAATATTGTAAAAAGAAGGATACTTTGGGTTGATGGTGTTTTTCATATCATATGTTTCCATCAAAATCAAAGGGGGAGATTGTTGGAGATTTGCTTCTATGAAAATAGTTGATTGTATGTTTTTCATTGATGACAACATATAATATACAATAGTGTCTTGTAGGCAACTATCAGTACAGATATTCTGCAGCCTTGTGCATTTACATCTATGTTGTAAAAATTTTCTTGATGCAATTTTCATACATGTAGATTCATTTATGCAATCTCAGTGGAGTTATGTTAATCTTTTTTGGCAGTTATAGTTTCTGGAGATTATCTGTTAAGAGCCGACATATTTATATTGTTTCTTGAGTTGCGCCTATCTTCAGGATATGTATGTTTATATTCATGTTTAGTTATGAGTTAATGATGATTATCCAAAGGCGCTAAATGTGTTTTAATAGAAGCATGATGTTTGAGTTAATTTGGTAGAGCCGACTATGTGAAGCGATGCGTCCACTCATTTTGAGTTGTGCGGTCCTAACTTTGATTGCATGCTTAGTTAAGCCGACAAGGAAGTTGTTGAAATGTTTCCTATAGCCTTCATGACCTTATCCTTGGAGAAGATACATGTAGCAGTTCAAATATGATCGTTAAGTGTGAAAATGAAGTGAAAATGAAAAGACAGAGCAGTGCAGAAAGTTAAACAGTAAAAGTTGAAGATCTATGTGAAGAAGTAGAAGAAGATTACAATTCATTGGAACTTATCAAGATAGCAGGTCTATTTAAATAGTTCATTATCATATATAGTGTATATCTACCTTATATAAGGTTGCATCCTTCATCATTTGAGTAGTGAGCTCTTGGAAAGTGTGTCCTCACCCCTAACAGGGTTACTTGTAAAAGACTCCTAACAGGGTCCGACCTTTGACCAGGTGTCTGTACTTATTACATTGTAAAGATCAACTCCTAATAGAGTTGCAAGATATTCTAACAAGGATCATTATAAACTAGTATAGTTATTTGTGGGTGCTAATTCCCACTGGGGTTTTTACCTAATTTGGTTTTCCCCGTCACCAAAATTGTGTTGTTCAATTTTGTGCTATCTTGTTGAGTTTATGTTTAAATTTATTTTGTACTTAATTGAAAAAGAATTGAATCTTGTAGATAACTGATTCCCCCCCCTTCTCAATTATCTCTTGGGACTATTCCTAACATACATATATTGCGCCTTCATGTAACTATGTACGTGCAATCATGTCCTCAATTTCAGCTCACTACCATCAGCAACATGGCATCATTACCTCACATTATGTCATAAAATTAGTGGGGCATGGTATTGGAACCATTGCATCATGGTAGAACATGTGTGAATATGGTATTCATCACAGCATGGGTAAAAAATCCCTCCACATGTTGAGCCACATAGAAATGAATATATCCACAAATCATATGTCTATCCATAGCATCTCACATTGAGTACTAATATTGTTCTTAACAACTATGGGGTTGGGCTAATCACTCATGAACCACAATATGGTTTCAGCATAAGGGGAATTATTGATTTACCTCCTCCCTTTGGCAGTAGAAGCTAAGGTCACTTTGTGCCACCATTACTCGTACACTATCCATTGTACCCAAGGAAGTGGTTATGATAATAGTATACTACCCCTCCAAATATTGAGTTATATGGGAAAGCATTGGTTAATTCATCCCTTGAGTAGTGTAATCTAAGGTCACTTCATGCCGCCATTATTCATACACTGCTCATTCTACCCAATGAATTGGTAACAATTAATACTCCTTTGAATTATAAACAACCTGCAAGTTGGAACTCAGTAGGATTATAGACAAGCAAGCAAAAAAAAATAATTGATATGGTTATCCCATACCTATATACAAACATAATTCCCATGGACAGGTTTATATTATACCTTCGCATGGGCACACAAAGAAAATACTAGTTTTACACAATATCCAACTTAAGCACTGATACTGGTTTTATCACATTGATAAGGGAATACATAATAACATCATACTTTATCTAGAGTTCCTCATAGCACAACATGCCCATGACAATTATTTTAAATTTCACCTTCATATATGCCAACATGCAAAATACACATGTCAATATCATCTTTTCTCTTTACATTGGATTATAACATCTATCAGCAAGATGACTTAAATTGCTACAAAATTAAGGCACAAACATAACAATACCTTATGTAAGCTTTTATTTCTTCTAAATAATTGAATGAGCACACATTTTGAAAAAAAAACATAAACTTTCACCTCATGTAGCTACTTAATCACATAAGACATTCATATCTAACCATCATTAACCATTAAATATATTTAATTTTTACCAAATCAAGGACATGAAGGATATATATTGCATCATATTTTCAAAGAAAATAGATCAACTAGATGCTTCTCATGAAATATAACACATTAAGTCATAACCATCACATAAACATTTATTTGCATCTCCTAGTTTAAAGAAAGTGATTAACTTCTTATTTTTTTCATTTCTCAAGACACTAGGATTTATGAACATGATGATTTCAATAGCTTATAAGGAGATCCATTAAGGAAAGTTGTTAAATACTCATATTTGTCAATCAAATTGCAATCACCAATTTTTCAATAAGGTGGATAGTCACATCACTACTAACATATAGAATTCACGTTTCATTAGAAGAAATGCATATTATGACTCTTACCAAGTTAAGGGCACAATTTACTAAAGTAACAAGAAAATTAAGAGATTCTATCCAATGCATCAATTCTAACATAGTTTCAATAGTTGCACTACAAAATACATTCATTTAATCATTTATTAAATCTCTTATTTTTATCAATGCAAGTGACCCTTATGCACCCAATTCCTAACCAAACCTAGGGGACTTAGGTTGACAATTTTCTCTATTCTATACACTCTGAATCAATGGTTTAAATCATAAATTCAAACATCCTTCGATAATTAATAATCAAGAAGAGAGGAGAGGCATACAAGATATTTGTTTTCCATTCCCAATGATAATTACCAATAGAACCTATACTAATCCATTTGTTTATGCATGCATTAGAAATACCATAAATCAGATATCTTTCACACTAGAGGTATAGTTATTTCAAAGTTACATGATATCAATTTAATACTTTATTATAACAATGCATGCATAATGTAAGAAGGAATAAAAATTCAATTAGATCTTTGATTACTTAAAAAAATATAATATAGAACAAAGAAAGACTACGTACAAAGCCAATAGGAAACTATAAGTCAAGAAGATAACTTTTGACTATCCACATCATGACTCAAACATAAGGTATATATAAGTTAAGTCACACTAGGATAAAATATGAAAGAAGGAAAATCACTAATGAAAATGAAAAAGGGACACTTATAAAAAATAAATGATGGACACATAAGTCCCAGTGTAGAAACATGGGCTCTGATATCATATGTAAAGCTCCGCCAAGTGAGCCTCGGCTCTAGGACATATTTCTCAACAAAACATGTGGAACATTTTTTTTATACATTGTAATTTATCAATATAAAGTCTTAGCAGGAATAATACGAAGAAGATCTACAACTATGTTCATCTTAAAAACCAAGACGAACATTATTATGATAAACATTTAGCATAAGCTAAGATACAAATAAATTATACTAGTGCATACCTAAAGTTTTCTTTCTTGTTCCTCCATCATGTTTTCCAATTCCTATGTATGCACGCATGTATCAAAAATAAATGCAAGTTACAAGAGTCAGTAACATTAATTAAGCGATGAAAGAATTTGAAGAGTAGAGAAAAGAGCAGAGTATAGAGTGAAGAACAATGACCAGATTGCATAGCAACTCACAAGTATATTCATGGTATTCAGACAGACTCAAAACATCTACAATAGATCAAGTGAGTAGAAAATGGAGCGAGAGCAGTCTAGAGGAAGAGAAAGGGTGGGAGAAGGCAATTTGAATTCGAGCATGGGAGGGAAGTTGGGAGATGAAGGCTTGGTAGTGGGATCCATGATAGGGGATGTAGGATCTACTGTAAGAACATCATCAGAGGATGAGGAAAAAATTGGTGGGTCAACCTTCATTCTATCTAGCAAGAATGACAAACCTGTCATGGGCCCAGAGGTGGAAAACTTCAAAAAGCTTACAGTTGAAAATGAGTCAACAAATCCGCTAGAAGGTAAGTCACATGGATTTTTCTTGATTATTGGTAAGGGAAAATGGTCGCGTCTTTTTGGGATAAAACCCTCTAGAAAATCATCCTTCCCTAAGGTGAATATTTTAACTGATCCTCTTAAGGGAGATATTGGTATCAATATTTCAGACCCGATTGTTGATCATATTATGTCAATCATGGTGTTTACCTTGGTTGGAAAGTTTATGGGTCCACATCTAAAAATTGACTTGTCAGATCCTTCGTGGATAAGAAATGGAGTTTAAAAGTCCAGGTCAACATTGCTGCTATGCCAAAAGGCTTTTTCTTATTTGAGTTCTCTAATGGGGAAGACCTATCTAAAGTTCTGTGTGGTGGTCCTTGGATGATGGGTAAATCTTCTTTATCTCTGCAGAAATGGATGACTAGTCTTGACTATAATGATAATCTCTTCTCAGCTGCTCCAGTATGGATTTTCCTCCCTGGGATGCTGCTGGAATATTGGCATGAGGATATACTGGTAGCTATTGATGGTACCTTTGGGGAGCTTCTCTCTATAGATCCAATGACTGCGGCTAGGACTAGACAAGTTTATGCTAGGATTTGTGTGAACATTCAACAAAATGCAGATCTTCCACAAGTTATCACATTGAACTCAAAACTGGGGTCATAGAAGCAAGAGGTGGAATATAAATCATTTCCCTTTTCTTGTTTCTCATGCAAGAAATCAGGTCACTGGGCGAAACAATGCCCTCAAAAAATGAAAAAATGAAGGGGCAGGAACAAAATAAGGGCCAGAGATTGGAGTGGAAGAAAAAAACAAAGGAAGAAAATGCTCCTTCAAAGATCTCTGAAGATGGAAGGGACCAGAAAACTAAAGAAAAATCTGAAGAGAAAGAAGAGATCCATCAACAGGAGAAAATAGGGGAAACCCTAACTAGGAAAGATCTAGACATAGAAGAAAAAGGATTAGAAGAAAGGATAGAAGAGTTGCCTAGTCTAGAAGAAAGTGTGAAGCATCTCAAAGGAGATAAAACACCAAAGGATTCAAAAGTGGAAGATAATGAGAGATCTCCCAAAGGAGAAGAAACAACAGTGGATTTAAAGATGGAATAATCGCTCATAGGGCTAGAAGTTATCTTAAAAACTCAAAATATAGAGGACAACCATGCAGCTAGCATTAAAGATAAGGATTATAACTCTCTAAAAAGTGGACATAACAAGGTAGACTATCCTTCAATCCAATCTGAGATAAAATATTTGTAAAATATGGACATCAAGGAAGGATTTGACTTAGGGGGGAAGGAGAATACTTGGAAAATGGTGGGAGACTCCAAGAATGCATCAGGTAAGAAAGGTTCTAGATCTCCTTAAGGAGAATATTTCATTAAAGATTAGAATAAAAAATTAGGGAAGAAACCAGATAGTTCTATGATGGGGATACCCATCTTGAAGTTGGTTAAAAATAATGGTGCTCAGAAGCAAGGAGGAGTTCAGACAAGAGGGTAGAAAAAAGAAAATACTGGTACTGCAAGACAAGAAAGAGGAAGGAAATTGGATAAAGTCCATAGGGAAGAGGAAGAAAAACAAAATATTATGGATGGTAAAAAACTCACCATCCACTAGGTCTGTTCCCCAACCCTTAAATGAAGATCATCTCATGGAACATTTGAGGACTCAGTAATCCTCATAAGAAAGATGTAGTGAGGAACTTAGTGAGAGATTCTAAACTGGATATTTTGATGATTTAAGAAAGTAAGATGTTAAAAGAAAAGACTGATAAATTGAATTTGATTAAAAATGGGAATAGGTTTGGAAGTAGTTCTGAAGGGGCTCCTAGGGGGCTGGCTATTTTTTGGAATCAATCCTATTTCAACTGCTAGCTTTTGGAAGAAGAATTTTTTTTTTTGTAGTAAAAGTCTGTAGTCTGAAGAATGATTATTCTTAGATTCTAATTAATGTTTATGCTCCAAACACGAAATCAGGAAGATTAAAGCTATGGAAGAAGCTGCATGATTTTAGGGAAAACTGTACTGAGAACAATTGTATGATCAGGGGGGATTTTAACACCCCTCTAAAGAAAGAAGAAAAATTGGGAGGGAATATTACTCAAGTGGAAAGCGGGGTTGATTTGATGGATTTTATAACAAATGAAGGTTTGCTGGATGTTGAGCTGGAAGTAATAAACTATACTTGGTCAAATCGTAGAGTTGGTGCTAATCTTATCCAAGTCAAGCTTGACAGGGTGCTCATCACCCCAGATTGGTACACTAAATTTTCCTACTCTCTATCTTCTCTATCTATAATTGGCTCAAACTATTTCCCTATTTCCTTCTTTTCTTGCCCCTTCTAAGGAAAAAGGATTGCGCCCTTCAGATATGAGAGGATGTAGCTTGACCATCCTGACTTGGAGAAAAAAATAAGGGATTGATGGAGCATGAAAGTGGATGGTATAGCTATGTTTAAAGTGGTTAAGAAAATTTCTAATGTTAAATTTAATGTGAACTATTGGAACAAGAATGTTTATGGGGATATCTTTTATTCTAAAAATAAAATCCAAATGGATCTGAAAGAAACTCAGGAGGAAATTAAAAGAAATGGTTTGACTGATAATCTGAAAGCTCAGGAGAATCAAGTTCTTGTGGATTACCATAATATTATTTCCAAGGAGGAGACCTTTTGGACATAGAGATCAATATCTCTCTGGTTGAAGTCGAGAGACAAAAACACTATATTTTTTCATCTTACAACTCTAAAACACAAGGCTATCAACAACATTCATTCTTTATCTGCTTCAAGAGGTATCATTACTAAAGAAGAAGAGATAAGGATAGAAATATTAGGGTATTTTTCTTCTCTATTATCTAAGGATCATAACCTCATCCTGGAAGACCAAAATAAATTACTTAATTTGACTCCTAGAAAAGTGGACTTCCTAACAAATTCCTTCCTTAAAGCCATTCCTTCGGACCAAGAAATTAAGAAGGCTATCTTTTCATTTGAAGGAGAAAAATCCCCAGGTCCAGATGGCTTTCAAATGTTCTTCTTTCAGAATTTGTGGAGCATTACATGTAAAGATGTTTTCTCTACTGTTAAGGAGGTCTTTGGTACTAAAACTATCCTTAAAGAACTCAATTCCACCTTTATAGCTATCATACCTAAGAAACTTGGAGCTAACACTGTTGATGGTTTTACGCCTATAAGCCTTTGTAACTCTTTATATAAGATCATCTCCAAGGTTCTTACTTCTAGAATTATGATCTTTCTACCTAACCTGATCTCTCCCCAACATAATTACTTTGTTCCAGGGAGACAGATCTTAGATTCCATCATTTTTCTCCATGAGAATATTCATTCCTTAGAAGCTTCCAAAAAACAAGGGTTCTTGATGAAGCTGGATCTATTGAAATCCTATGATAGAGTTGATTGGTCCTTCCTATCAAATATTTTCCTATCCTTTGGATTTGATAAGGATGTGGTTAGATTGACTATGCAATTGGTTACTACTTGTTAGAGTAATCTTTAGTAATTACTCTTTAGTGCTTAAGTTAGACTTAGGAAAGTTTCCTTTTCTGAGTTGTTTCCTTTTTAGGGTTTCGACATCCTTTATAAGAATTTTCCTCTTTGTATTTCATAAGGAGATCAGTTTGTAATCTTTATTGTGTTAATAGAAATTATTTCTGTCACAATGGATTTGGGTTCTCTCTCATTTTGGCCGCCATAGCTTTCTGAATTCTTCTCTCTCCTATCTTCTTCTTCTTCTTCTGTGTAACAGCTTTGCATGCAAGTGTTTCTTGGGTAGATTGACATTCATCAATCTCAACATGGTATCAGAGCTCTCCTGCATCCGGCTGTTCGTTCTCTGTTGAAGCAGTGAGGGTTTGAAGCTCTCAGATTCTTTTCTGGCATTTATCTCTGGTTCTGGGGGGGTCTCTATTTTTTGGAGCTGTTTGGGCTGAAAAGGACTCCACCATTGCGTCTAGAAGGCCCGGGAGAGTCGAAATCATATAAAATTTTGACCCTTTTGGCTACCGGGGCCTCTGAGAGTTTTTTCGTGCCCTTCGAGGGCCGTACAACACATATTTCGAGAAAAAAAATTAAAAAAACATTAAAAAACGCATTATTTTTAATGTTTTTTTTGTTTTTAAAAACGCGGGCTTCATATTTTAAAAATCCCGCCGCCTCCGGTTGCGCGTTTTCGCGCCGCCACCTGGTTGCATCGCCGCCTCCCTGCGGCCACCGTCAGTTTTCGGGCGCTCCGCCCATCCGCCGCCCCTACGGTCTCTCCGCGGCCCCCGCCGCTCAGCCGCTCCGCGGCCCTGCATTTTGTGCGCCACCCCGGTCTGCGGCTTCTGCTCACCGCCCCGCTCCCTCTGCGGTTGCCGCCCCAGCGGCCCCGATCCCGCCACCGGAGTGCCACTCCCCCAGCCGAGCCGCCCGGTGGCACCTTCTGCTTAGCCCCGAGGGCTTCTTCTGCTGGCCCGCGGTCATATCTGTGACCAACGGCTCTGTTTTTATCCCCTGGTGCTCTCCATGCGCCCGGGGGCCCAATTTTTTAGCCCCTGGGGGCCTCTTGTAAGCCATTTAGGGCATTTTGGGGGTACCTGGACGTTTTTCTCTCTATAGGGAGCGTACGGGGGTATTTTTCTGACTTCCAT
>MU225054.1:1359447-1393099 GCA_018584345.1 Thuja plicata
CGGGACCCTTCTTTCCTGCTTTCTGCAGTAGTTTAGCAGTTTTTCTTCTCCCTAAGTTACACTTAAGGGGGGGTGTTAGAGTAATCTTTAGTAATTACTCTTTAGTGCTTAAGTTAGACTTAGGAAATTTTCCTTTTTAGGGTTTTGACATCCTTTATAAGGATTGTCCTCTTTGTATTTCATAAGGAGATCAGTTTGTAATCTTTATTGTGTTAATAGAAATTATTTCTATCACAATGGATTTGGGTTCTCTCTCATTTTGGCCGCCATAGCTTTCTGAATTCTTCTCTCTCCTATCTTCTTCTTCTTCTGTGTAACAACTTTGCATGCAGGTGTTTCTTGGGTAGATTGACATTCATCAATCTCAACACTACTATCTCCTCCTCTATTATTGTTAATGGAGGATATTCTAAATTATTTCATCCTTCTAGAGGCTTGAGGCAAGGATAACCTATTTCTCCTATCATTTTTTCTATAATGGTGGAAATACTTGGGAGATTTATTAATTCTCTAGTGGTTGATGGTCAGAATATTGGCCTCCAGCCTTCTTCGGCTAGCCAGAAGTGATCGCACAAACAATTTGTGGATGACACCATCATGATGGGGGAAGCATCTATGAAAGAAGATAGGAACATGAAAAGGGACTTGAATACCTATACTAATGCTTTAGGGCAATCAATTAACTGGGATAAAAACTCCTTATACTTCAGTAATACTCCTGAAGAAAGACAAAGAAAAATTTATTCTACCCTTTGTTGTAAAATAGGGACATTTTCTGCCTCTTATCTGGGTCTTCCTTTATGCCTGAAACCAGAGGATTATTTTTGGAATATCATCTTAGACAAATTTCAACATAAGTTGGCTGGATGGAAAGCTATGACTTTGAGTCAAGTAGGTAAAGTTCAACTTTTGAAATCCACTCTCCAAAACTTTCCCATCTATGTTCTTAGTCTATTCAAAATTCCTCAGAAGTATGCTGAATTGATTGAAAAAATTCAAAAAATATTCCTTTGGTCTGGTGTTGAAGATAACAAAAGGCTCAACCTTGTTGCCTGGGCTGTGGTTTGTAGACCAAAGAAATATGGAGTACTAGGCATAAGAAGCATAATAAACACAAATAAGGTGATGCTTGCAAAACAATGATGGAAAATTTTTGAAGAGGAAAAGGAATGGAACACTATCCTAAAGAGAAAATATCATCTCAATTCTTTAGATGATACCTTAAGGAATCCATTGTATATCCATGGCTCCTTCATTTGGAATAGTATCTATAAAAGAAGGAACTTGATCAGGAAAGGGGTTAGATGGAAGCTGGGAAATGACAGTAAGATTAACTTCTGGAATGAAAAATGGTTGAAGGAAAATTCCTTTAATGAAAATTAGGAATGGCTACCTACTATTCAAGAATGTAAAGAGATAATTGGGGTCCTGGTTTCAGATTATTGGATTAACAGGGACTGGATTGATTTGGGCCCCATTGATGAAAACCTCAAAATGGTGAATAAGCAACTTAACCCCTGGTTCTTAAGAGAGAATGTGTTGGATAATTTGATTTGCGGTCCTGAGGAAAATGGAAAATTCTTTGTCTCCTCTACTTCTACCCTTCTCTTAGACCAGGAAGACCATCACTTCGGCTCTCAGGTATGGAGCCAAAACTTGACTCCTAAAATTAACATGTTTTCCTAGTTTCTTGTTCATAATAAATTCTTACTGTGGACAACCTTTGCAAAAGGGGTTATAAAATGACCAATAGATGTTTCCTGTGTTTCTCTGAAGCTGAATCTTGTAATCACATGATGATTCATTGTTCCTATTCTAGAATGGTGTGGGATTCTCTTTTTAAACAGATTCATTTGGAATGGGTGAAACCTCATAATATTCAAGATCTTGTTAAATAATGGTCTTGTCCTTTCGTTGGACAAGAAATACAAAACCTATGGAATTTGTTCCTTCCCTACTTTACTTGGAGAATTTGGAAGGAGAGAAATAATAGAGTTTTCAGAGAAAAAAGCACTCCTTATGATATTAATGCAAACCAAATTTGTAGAAGCCTTATGTAAAATTTTAGATGTACTCTCTCAAGAGATTCTCCTCTTAAGAACAATTCTCAGGACCTTAAAGACATTTTAAACTGGAATATTCAGGCACAAAGAAAAAAAGAGTCTAGCTCCAGAGAAAACACTATATGGACTGCTCCACCAATAGGATGGGTTAAAGGAAATTTTGATGGTGCAGCAAAAGGTAATCCTAGAAGGGCTGGAGTGGGAGGATTAGTCATAGATTGGGCTGGAAATTGTTTGGGAGCTGTGGCAGCTCCGCTAGGAATCCAAACTAACCATGTAGTGGAAGCTAAGGAAACCCTTCAAGTTGTGATCTTGGCTAAAGAGATGGGCTATTCAAAGCTCTAGCTGGAGGGAGATTCCCTAAATATAGTAAACTATATTAAAGGAAAGAATAAGGTTTCGTGGACAATTGCCCATATTATTGACAAAATTAACTCTACTCTTCAAATATTTCAGGAAAATTTTATATCCCACGTATACCATGAAGGAAATAATCCTATGGATGGCTTAGCCAATGTGGGGGCCCATAATTATGTCATCCAAATTCGGAAAGGGGAAGTGGATCTTAAAACTAAGATCTTAAGTCTTATCAAGTACGATAAGCTTAATCACAAGGAAGACGTAATTAATAAATTTAATGATGAAAAAGACACTTAAGCTTATGGGAAATGATGGTTTTCAGGAGAGGGGAGCGAAAATTATGAAATATTTAACCTCACACAGATTGTGGGTTACTTCTTGCAATCTAAAAAAAGAAATCAGAAGATTATCATGATTTTGACTGCAAGAGCGTCGAAAGTTCAGAACATATCTGAGAAAATAGGAGGAGGTTTGAGAAAGGGGGAGCCATTGGTCTACATGAAATGAAAATAAGAGAAAAAAGTGTGGAGAAAGCTGAAGTGCGGTGATGTCACTCTATATATGGAAAGATGACATGTCTCTGATAAAGAAGTTACCAAAAAATTTTTGGCAGAGTGGGCTAATGGCAAGGTTAACCTGTGGGGTAAGTCTTTTTCGCTCACATTGAACATTATCTATGATATTACGGGTCTATCTACAAAATGGTTGAAATTTTATAGAGATAATAAACATATGGGGTCGTAAGCCTTCAAGCTTTTTCCTAAATCTAAAGATGAAGAAGCTCTGCTGAGTAAAGGGTCAAGAGATTATGTAGATATTACTAAGATTAAGAGTATCTGGGTTGACATTCTAAAAGTAATGATAGAGTATTTCAATCTAGATGGGCGCTATTCTAAAATCTACAATCTTTACTTTGTCTTGGTTAATCACTTTATACATAAGAAGAAAGTCTTGTTTCTTTTTTTCTTGCTTAGTTCTCTGAACAACAACATAATGGAGCATAGGAAGAAGTCCAACAACCCAGTGCTGCACGAAAGTCTAATTCTGCTCATTGCTGATTACACAAGGAATAACATCCCATAACCCATCCCAAAAAGGGTTAAAGGGATTGTTAAGGGAAGCAATATGGAAGGGAAATTGGTGGATTCAAAGAAGAGTAAAAGGAGTAAGAAGAAGGAAAGTATGGATAGAGATGAGGAGGATAATGATCAAACCCTTAATCCTCAGGGTAATGAAGAAGAAATGATAGATGGGAAGAACATGGAGGAAGATCCTGTGAATGAGGAGGAGGCCATTGTGAATGAGGAAGAGGATTTTAAAAGAGAGAATGAAAAAATGAGAGAACAAAGGACATTGATAATAGAGATAAGGATGAAGATAACCAAGAGAAAGAGGAAAAAGGAAATAAGGTTGAGGAGAAGGACAATGAGGGAAAAGACAAGAATGACTTGAAAGAGCAGCTTAATCTCAAGGATGGAGAAAGAAACCTGAAAAATCAAAGAAAGGGAAAAAGAAAGTAGACTAATGTCAGTTTTGACATTGATGACAAAATTCCAAAAGCAAAGAGGATCATGGTGCTAATATGGAGAAGTGGATTAGTAAGAACATGAATGAGATGAAGCAACATCTGAAGGAAATAGAAGAAGCCATGGAACCCTTTAAAGATGAACTGGAAAAGCTGGAAAAGGATCTTTTTATGAAGGTAAATAAGAATAATTTGAATGATGAGATGACAACCAGAATTACTGCCTTGGTTGAGGAGAAGCTGAAGGATATGAATGAAAAAATTAGCCACAATGGGAATATCATTAGTGAGATCCTTAAGCACATCAATGAGGGACTTAAAGTCTATGTGCTTAACCTGAAGGCTCTGTATCCCTATCTGGAGAGAAGCATGCTAGAGAACACAACAATCATGATGGAAGATAAAGTTGGGAGCTCAGGCCCAAGAACTAGAACAAAAAGTTGCCTCGAAAGGAAACAACCAGAAATGCCCAAGGAACTAAAAGCTCTGAAATATTCCATCGACATGATGGAAGATCTATAGAAAGAGGCTAAGAAGGCCTTCGAAAGTAACAAGTAGTGTCTCTTTTCTGTGCTGGGAGTTTACTGGTAGATGTGCTGGAATCTATTTTTTGGCAGCTTTTTGTAACTCTTTTTGGGTTTCTTGTCAGGTTTTTAGGGGTCATGGTTTATGTTGTGTAGCATGATATTGATGTTTGTAAGGGATGTTCTTGTCTATCTTTTTATAATGCTATAAATAGTTTCAAGGTCCATTCAAAACCTATATTTAGCTTAATCAAAAACATTAATTAAGCGATCATAAATATAACCTTTCTCAGAATTTTATTAGGATGAATATAAAATACAAATAGAAAAACCATAAGGAACTACACCTAAGTCTTACAGGCTCGTCACTGTTGGCCTTTCCCACTTTCATGCTTAGAGAATTTGTAGCTAGACTTTTTAATCTTGAACCATGTCTTATGATTTTCCTTAATAATAGTACAAATCAATCATATGCTTATTATTATATGTTTCATAAAATCCATAAGAGGCTTTGAAACCCTTTCTAGGGTAGCATCCCCAAAAAGTACACTGTCGATTGCCACCCACTTAGGTGAAATAAAGATAGGAACCTAGCTAAGGTTAAACTGGTATATCTAATAGTATAGAGATACAATTTTTCCTAAATCACAAGGCCACACAAGATGAGAGGAAACATTTCAAAGTATTGCCCTTACAAATTTAACTCAAGTTGGCACAAATCACACTTTGTGAAATAAAAAGCATCTACTAGAGGTAAATCATTCAAGAGAGTTTTATGTAAGTCAACTTCAATTATAAATATTAAGACAATATATAACCCTTGCTATGAATTGATAGTATTTGGTTATAATATTTATGTATAAATATCCAACAATAACATATTCAATTAGTATGAACCTCTATACACAAGTCACCACTATTTGAATTGTGAACTTATCAAAGGTATATCTTTGGGAATTATATTTTCTAAATATGATAATGATTTTATCTATGATTTCTAAGATTACCACAATTCATATAAATCTCTATCATTTAGTTTTAATTGATACCTATCAAATAGAACAACATAATATCTATCTCGAGCATTAAGAAAGTAATCACTTTAGAGATTCCTAAAGACAATAAAGGATCAACTTGCTAGAGATTGATTCTACTATTTCATGTAAGGAAAAGATTAATTTGAATTGTGTAGTTTGTCTATAAGTTTCATTGACAAACTCATAATTTTATCATAAATTCTATTACTTGTTAACATCATGTCCTCCTTAGAGAGCATAATTTTATAATACACCAAAATAATTATCACTCTTATCACATATTGTAATTACATATTTTATAAACATTTCCAACAAAATAACTCCTCCTAATTTACACCTCATTATAATATAGTTAATGTAAATATACTTAACTAAAAATTGTAAATGAAATTCTAATTTTAAATTTAATAACTATCATATATGTTATAATCATTTTTACTAGAAATCATGTACTCAAATATTTTATTTTATTTTTATCATTTTTTGTTTTCTTAAAACTCTACCCATGTACAAATTTGAAATATAAATTTCTTATTGGAATTCTCATCAATGTATTTTTTTAAAGCTTGTTTTATGGCTAGTCTAAAAGACTCTAAAGTTTAGATGGTATCAAATTTCCTTTTAGATTTAATTTTGTTCAAAGATTCCAATTTGTATTGAATAAATCTTATAAGCTGAATTTCAATATAAAGGGATCATCAATATATTTTGTTTAAATGTATAATAGGTTTCAGTAAATAAAATTATCAATCTATTTGGAAGTGTTCATAGTATTTAGTTTATTTAATACCAACAAATTTCAGTTGCCACACTAATCTATGTATTACAATTTTAATATAGAAATTACCAATTTATTTAAATTATTTTCTATAAGTTAATACTATTTTCTTTAGCAATCGGATCTATCAGTTTGTTTGGTGCTAATTGATTCTTTTGTTTCCCTTACTTAAAATTGGAGGGTATGTGCAAGATCATGGTATGCCAAGCTATGGCCTTAAGTGGCAATGAAAAATCATAAAATCAGGGTTAGTCAACTTGATGTAAAAAGTTGAACATCTTACGTATTTTGCTACTAAGAATAGTTGTCTCAGCAATGCCTATCTACTCAATGGAATATTTTAAAATTCCAGCCAAAATTATTAAAAGTATACAACAAAAGATGTGTAAATTCCTATGGAATGGGGCGTAGTACCAGGACAAAATCCCTCTAATGGCATGGGACAAAGTTTGTCAACAAAAAGGTGGTGGTCGGGTAGGAATGTGAAATTAGAAGCTGATTAATGAGGCAATGGGAGCCAAATTGATATGGAAAATGTACAGAAAACCTGAGAAAAGATGGGTGAAAGTCCTTAGAGCCAAATATATGGATAATCTAGACCGAGAAAGAATCTTCATGATTGAGAACCCACCTAGAGGGTCGGCCTTGTGGAATTTTCCAATTAATTATAGACTAGTGATCACTGACCATTTGTCCTGGCAGATCGGCAATGGCAGGAAGGCTCTCTTCTGGTAGGATTCATGGGATGGACAACCGAACTTGGCCGAAGGGATTCCTCATTAAATCATTGCGGCTATTAAACGACATTGGGGAGCCAGGGTAGGTGATTTTATTGACCTAACCACTTTTGAAATTTGGTATTGAAGATGTTCAGTTTTGACTGATTCACTCGGTCATTTCAGTCATGGTCGGGCATTAAAGAAACTCAGTATTAATCAAGTTGATTATTTAGTGTTAGCCGACTAATAGTGGTTTACATTCTATAATTAATTGGTTACATGAGGCTGATTGAATTGTGATTTATTATTTATTTAGAAGTGTATTCAAGCCTACTTGGTAGGGCTTATCATATATATGAAAGTTCAAGTTTGGATTCAATAGAGGAGATAGAGGGTGTGAAAAGTTGAAGACAAGCAAAAGTGTGGAATTCTATGATATGAAGAGTGAAGGAAAAATCAAATGGGATTCTGATTGAGTAGAGAACACTCAGAGCTACAATATAATATTTGATCAACCAAGGATCTAGTTATAATTAGAACAAAGATCTAAATCAACAAAGATATTTTTTTACACATATAGGTCAATTCATTGTTACTTTCTAACTTTCATCATTCAATGCATCTTTAATAGGTAAGAAGTCTTGTTATATTGCTAAAGATTCTGATAGTGATGAGGAAGAAGATGAAATGGTTTATATTGATATTAAGGATGAGTAAGATGGATGAAAATGAAAGAGGGAGAAAACTTATTAGAGATAGAGTTTGATGAAAGAGGGAGTTTTTGGATGAGAATCAGAATGAAGCTAATTAAGACATTAAATAAAGTTTTCTGTTTCTCTAAAATTCTTTATTATGACATGTTGTATTTCCATCAGTGCAAAAGAGGGAGATTGTTGAAGACAATTATTCAATTGTGTATTTTCATTGATGTTACACATGTATATACACTTATGTAGTGATGTTACACAAATGTCTACATCCAGACCGAGTACAGTTGGTGAATGGAAAGATTTTTTTAGTGTTGACCAAGATCAGTCGGGTATTGAAGATGTTCAGTGTTGACCGAGTCACTCGGGCATTTCAGTCATGGTCGGGCATTAAAGAAACTCAGTATTAACCAAGTTGATTATTCAGTGTCAACCAACTAATAGTGGTTTACATTGTATAATTAATTGGTTATATGAGGTTGACTGAATTATGATTTATTATTTATTTAGAAGTGTATTGAAGCCGACTTGGCAGGGCTTATCATATATATGAAAGGTCAAGTTTGGATTGAATAGAAGAGATAGAGGGTGTGAAAAGTTGAAGACAAGTAGAAGTGTGGAATTCTATGATATGAAGAGTGAAGACAAAATCAGATGGGATTCTGATTGAGTATAGAACAATCAGAGATGCAATAGAATATTTGATCAAGGAAGGATCCATTTATAATCAGAACAGAGATCTAAATCAGAAAATATAGTTTCTTACACATACATGTAATTCATTGTTACTTTCTAAAAATTTTAGCAGTGATCTTAAATCTCTTAACAGAGTAGACTTAACAGTCTTTTTGTAAATCCTCTCACAAGGTAGCATTTCTATGTTTAAGTGTTGAAGACCTCTAACAAGGCCACTCCTCATAGGGTGATTTAAATCCTTTAATAGGGTCACACCTAACAGTATGTTTTTTAACCTTTAACAAGGTTGGCTCCTAACAAGGGCTCACTTCAGAAGAGTGAAAAATAGTAACTAGTTACATTGGTGGTTTTTCCCATATTGGGTTTCCATGTAAAATATTGGTGTCACCTGTGTATATGTTATTTATTTCATGATTTATGTTGCTGCACTTAATCACTAAAGTATAATTGTATTGGGTATTATAAAGATTGATTTGACACCCGAGTTACAGAAGAATATCTTAATTGACCGAGTGACAGTGTTATATTGTTTAAGACATCTAAGGGACAAGGGATTTGTTTTGGAGTAACTGATTCACCCTCCCCTCTCAATTACTCATCTCATTTCCAACCGTTAATTTTGGAAATAATGGAATGGTGTACTGAGAGGGGAGGGGTGAATCAATACCCTCAAAACTTGTATCAATTAACCTTTATCCTTTTGTAATCAATACATTGTATTACCAACCATTTCTTCTATCTTATCTTTGTGTATGTTATATCAATTCATTAACTCAATAAGCATGTAAAACATTCACCTAAACATTCATGAAATGTATAGACACATGACACATGATTTGGTAACACAGAAAACCCCTGTTAGAAGGTAAAAACTGCGGTGGGGATGAAACCCGTAAAGCTTCACTATCTGCAGAATGGAAGGGACCAATTAAGGCTTACAATTTTGAACACTTTTGATCATCTACCCTGTTAGGACTATTATATAGAGACTAGTTAAGGTCTACTCTGTTAAGAGCTTTAGCAACACTATTTAGTGTGCACTCGGTTAACAGATTTACAAAGGATTGTTAAATCCACCTTTTACAAGGATTTATTTTATTTGATACACTTGTTAGAATGTATTAAAAAATATTCAATGACCTAAGTATATGTAATTTACAATTTCTGATTACAAATCTAATAAAGATTACATGTATAATGTATCACCTATTGTGATTGATCAATACCGCTATTGCTTGGTAGCCTTGGTTTTTTTTCTTGATAACTGATTTCATCCTTGGCCATTCTTCTACATACAACTATTAGTCAGATCCATAGATGTGCTCCTCAGCTACAATCATCATCACACACATGTGTTCTGATAGATTACATATCTATTTATACAATGATTTTGACCTATATGAGTTTCACGTATTACAATGATGACTCCATGATCGAAGGTTTACAACTTGACCTTGATCTCTTAGTTTACATATTTTTAATCAGTTAGACTGATTAAAACAATTACAATTACATTGCTTGTCCCTAAAGAAATGGATTTAAAGCTAATAGAAAAGATAAATATAAAACACAAGTGTTTTATTTGATGTGGAAGTTAGATCCACATTTATTGGGATTCTAACTATCTCTCTGTAGACTGGAGCTCAGGATGCTCTTTGGTCTGTCGAGTTCCTTTGTCATCTATTTTATCAGTTTGCACTGTACTCTTCTTTTCGGGTTACTTTTTCACGTTCTCTTGTATCATTTTTGGGTTTCACTATGTCGTCGGGTTTCCTTGTAAACTTCTTTGTCAGGTTTGCTCTAAACTCCAACTTTTGGTGTTGGTGTTAATGATGATTTCAAAACTATTTTCCTTTCATACTAATGGCAAAAATAATGTCTTCAATCTCCCCCTTTGACATTAGTATAAAAAATTGATATGTGCAAATACTAAAATGTTTAGTAATGTACACCATGTGTTCATCTTGTCATTTATGACTCCCCCTATGTATATGCTGTGTGTGTCTAAATGTGACCTCTAAATCAGGCACAAACACAACATGGTCATTGCTCAATCATCGAATTGCAAAAATGAACATGAATTGTCCATTCCACAAATTTGATTGAATCGACCTGTTGCCTCCTATTTAGTTGGGGTTTTTAAATTACTCTCAGAATGAGAGCCAACAACCATGACCATTGCTAAAATGGAGGATTTTAAAGTATTATAAAAACTGAAATTGAAACTATTCTATATGAGAAATACCAATACAATCTAAGAATGAAAGTGCATATTTTAATCTAAGCAATTTGATACATAAGCAAACTACATTAAGATATAAAATTCTATTAATCTAAATGAACTCATACTAATTATGCAACAAATGATTGAAAACATGAAAGAATTGAGACAAGATTTTTCTATAGTTTAGATACTCTCAAATTGCTCCCTCAAATGAAGAAAAGGAAGGTCCATAATATAGAAGAACCTGGAAAGGGGATGAAGAGTTTCTTAGAAAGAAATGGCTGACTCTTCATCTCCATGGAGGAAGGTGAGACAAAATTGAAAGACTTATTTAATTAAATGAAGGAATTATTGCCACATGAGTGGATTTTCACATGGAATTATGGAATTCTTTTGAGGATAATCCATTCAAATAATTATTCAATTCCTTTTGATGTGTATTAGCTAAAGGGTGTGGAATTAATTTAATTTAAAAGAACTTAAGACTTTAGAATTAAATTAATTAATCATAGGGATTTTTAGCTAATAAATATTTGCAGATTTAGGAATTAAATATAGTGTAAGATTTATGCAAATTCAGGTTTTCTGCATTTGAGACTAAGTCAATTAAAGACAATTAGGAAGGAGAATTTTCCTAGTACAATAGGACTTTGATGATGAGAAAATGTACCAAAATTGATTAGAATTGTAAGGTGCCAATTTTGGGGTGTTACATTTTTCCCCTCTTTGAATTGATGTGCGAGCAGCGCGTTGATTCAAAGAACAGTCCGATGTGAAGATGAAGATTTTAGAAGTCTAGGTTAGGTTGCCAAGACACCAATCAGATCGAGAAGTAGAACTATCTTTAGAACGAAGCATGATTCTCTAAAGCATAAGTTAGATTGTGAAGACAATGGATAAAATACCACTTGAGAGAAGATCGGAATCAGGGTTAGATTGCCCTAATGTCCATTCATAGCTGATGAAGATTTAGGACTATCTCCAAAATCAGGGTTAGATTGCCCCAATACAAAGGTTAACCCTCCGAGATCCAGGTTAGGTTGCCTAGATAATAGTCTAAAAGAGATTTTGAGAGTCGTCTTCAGAATGAAGCATGACTTTCAGGAATTAGGGTTAGATTGCCCCAATACCCAATGAGACTTCAAGAATCATCTCCAGAATGAAGCTTGATCCTTGTGGATCTGAGTTAGATTGCTCAGATACCTAGAAATATAGATGATAAGATGAGAAGATGCGAGGCATCAAGATGCCCCTAGAGATTCAAGATCATGAATATCCAATTTTGACCATCAGGAACAAGAAACTAAATATGCCCCAAGTGATGAGATGCCCCTAGCAATGGGGACTTTTGATTCAGATAAGACTGATTCGAGAGTGATGCGAAAAGATTCAATGATGTAATCATCCTGCCCCCTCGGGACCAAAATCAAAAGATGACACAACAGAAAGATGATTGACAGAAAAATATTACAGATAAAAGCAAGATCAAAGATCCAGAGGAATTTAGAGATAGATCAAGAGAAGGCAGCATCAATTTAGAGTGATCAAGAGGTCCCGTTTACTAGGTTTGACCACAGTTAACCAAGTTTGACTAGATTTGACTAGAGTTGACTTTGATGAAAAGATTACAGAAGCCAATAAAATGATGACGAGAGATGATTCTGACAAGAAAGAAATGCCAGCAATTTGACTACACAAGCATCCAATCACGTCATTCCCAAAATTTTAAAACACAATTTTGAGCTGTCGAGGAGTGTCAAATTTTGATTTCGATCACGAAAATGGATTCAGAATGATCGATTTAGCCAAGGGGAATCCAGGACAAAAGATGAGAACCTTCAAAGAATGAGAAGACAATGAAGAGAGCACCAAAACTGTCGCTATGCAAGCTTAAAATGTGAATGCAAGCCTAAACTAAATGCAACCCTAGGACTTGGTTGTTGGAATCATCGCATAATTATCATCATCGAGTATTTTTGGAACATCGGAGTCAATACAATCCTTAATGGTGCCACTACAACCATAAGAAAATGAATATAAATTTCATCAGAAAAAATGTAGGAAACAAACATAAACACCAGGGCACAAAAGCCAAGATTACCTAAACATTGTTTCCAGTTTGATACAGTAAGAGTACACAAGTAAACAAACAAAGCAATAACAGACAAGGAGATAGTACCAACCTCACCATGGTGTACAAATAAACATGATCGAGGGATGTGAGGCTTTTCCACCTTAGTGCGGGAGCTCTTATCACATACACCATGTTTATTTGACGTTGCTGGATCATTGGGACTACACCAACAAGCAGTAGACAAAAGAGAATATTAATGAAAACCATGAGAACAGACATCATACAAAGAAAGATTCAATCATAGCTCAACATGTTTCAAAGTTTACGAATGTGCATGTGTTTAGGGTGTTTGAAAAACACCATTGTGCTTGTGAGTGCATTGTGTTTGATTGTTATCGAGAGACGTTTACATTGCGATATCTGATGTGTGTTGAAAAACACAAATGTGTCCAAAGGGAGTGTTGAAAAAGACTGTTTGATTAGTGTGTTGAGAAACACCAGTTTGTGCGAGTAGATAATTGTCCTTTAGAACTGACAGCATTACCGACTCGAGTGTAAACTGAAGATGCAATCAAAGTGGGGAGCCATGCCCCCAAGTAGTGAACGGATTGATGTCAAATATGCAGATAGTGAGTCGATGTGAGAAATCTTAGTAGTACAACGATAGTAGGCAGACACAGTGAGAGCCACTGGTGACTGACGTAAGAAAGAGATTCAAGCATAAAGATCGATGTGAGATCTAGGCATCAATAGGAAAACTCAATGAGAACCACTAGTGATTGATGCAAAGAGGAGAGAGAATCCAAAAGATAGGACCATGCCCCCTAGGCCAGGAAGATGCCCCTGAGTGTGACTAGTTTCAATCCATGTGAAGTCGAGAAAAATCTCAAAAATGACTGAGAGAAAATGCATGAGTGAGCAAACTAAAGCAGGAAAGCGACCAAAGTAGGAAAGTAGGAGAGCAAATTGCAAGAAAGCCAAGAGATGCCACGATAGATAGAGCATTACGGGACAAGAGGTGCCTATTTACCAGGTTTTCACCATCTTGGCAAAAATTCTATTTTTGCTACTATGACACCTGTTTACCAGGTTTTCATTAATGACACATTTTTCTCTTTTCCTCTTTTTTTTGTATTTTTCATTTTTTCAATTTTTTTGTATTTTTTCAATTTTACAATTTTTTTTGTATTTTTTCATTTTTACAATTTTTTTTTGTATTTTTGTATTTTTTGATTTTTTTGGTATTATCAAGGGGCTTGTTTACCAGGTTTTCACCAGGATAATAGATACATCAAAGCTCCTATTTGACAAGTTTTCACTAAGATGATCATTTTTCAGGACATTTTACAATTTTTAGGGTTTTCTTAGAATAGAGTATGTACATGAGCATTCAAAAGACATCTCAACTGTAGAACTTCTTTAGATGAAGAGCATTGATAGGATCTTTGAGCTTCTCCCCCTCTGTGGTAGAGATCTAGTAAGCACTAGACCCAAATACTACAGTGATAACATACGGACCAAGCCAGTTTGGTTCAAATTTTCCTTTTTGGACCCGTTGCTATTGATTCTTGGGGTTCTCTCTCAGGACAAGATCACCCATTTGGAATTATCTTGGTCTGACCTTCTTGTTGTAGCTTTTAGATATTCTCTTCTGATATGCTCAGAGATGATTGAATGCCACTTTTCAATGTTCACCCAATAGTTCAAGCTCTTGCAGCTGAGATATTTTGATATCATCATCAGTAATGAGGCCCTTTAGAGAGACTCGCAAGGTAGAAATCTCAACCTCAATAGGAAGCATTGCATCTGCACCATAAACTAGAGAAAAGGGTGTGGCCCATGTTGGTGTCTGTATATTGGTGTAGTAAACCCATAAAGCTAGATTAATCTAGAGATTCCAGTCTCATCCAAATTTATGTACTGTGCGGTGTGAGATCTTGAGAATAGTCTTATTTGAAGCTTTCGTCTGTCCATTACCTGGGGATAATAGATAGAAGTCTAGTGTTGAATAATTTTGAACTTAGTGCATAAATCTGTTAGATCCTTGTTCTTGAATTGTCCCCCATTGTCAGTGATTATTGATGAGGGTACACCATATCTGCAGATGATGTAGTTCAGTATAAACATAGCCACAGACTTGCCATCAGCTACGATGAGAGGCACTACCTCGACCCACTTGGTAAAATAGTCTGTAGTAGTGATGATGTATTTATGTCCCCTTGAAGAAGATAGATGTATCTGACCCACTAAGTCAAAGGCCCACTGCTAAAATGGCCAAAAGATGACAAAATGAATGAGCTCCTTGGCAGAAGCGTGGATCAGATTTCCATGAAGTTGGCATTGTTTGCAAGATTTAGCAAATTGTTTAGCTTCTTTTTCCATATCTGGCCAATAGTAACCAGCTCTAATAAGTTTGCGAGATAGTGTTAGACTGTTTGAGTGAGATCCACAGACACCTTCATGCACCTCTACTAATGCATGTTTGGACTCATCAGGTTCTAAACACCTAAGGAGGGTACTGTCTAGACCTCGTCTATACAATTCGTTAGCTATGATGACAAACTGTGAAACACTACGGATTAAGTGACATTTCTCATTTTGGGTATAAGTGTCTGGAATGATCTGGTCATGAAGGTAGGAGTAAATATGATGGTAGTAGGATGATTCATGTCCAATGAATGAATAGAACATCTAGGATTCAGGGGAATGATAGGTAGGGTGGCATAACGTCTCCACTAGGAATTCATGTCTGAAGTCATTTTCTGGCATCTGTAACATGGAAGCTAGAGTAGCCAAGGCATTGGCTACTTTATTATTTGCCCTTGGAATTTGTTGGAAATTAACATGTGCAAAGTATTTCTTAAGAACATCAACCATCTTTTTATAAGGCACCAATTTTTCATCTTTTGTTTGATAGATGTCATTCACCTGATTAATAACCAACTGTGAATCTCCAAAGACTTTTAGCTCATCGATACGCCATTCAATAGCGATATTTAATCTATTAATCAATGCTTAATACTCAATAGTATTATTTTTGCAAGTAAACATCATTTTGTAAGCCTTTGGCAATGAATACCACTAAGGTGTAATGAACAAGATTCTGGTGCCTGACCCCTGCTAGGTGAATGATCCATCAAAGAACATGGTCCATGACTGATGTGTGAGAAGCATGATGGACTCATCTGGGAACTCGATCCTTAATGGTTGATGACTTGTAATAGGTGCCTCAGCCAACTGATCTGCAATTGCTTTCCCTTTGATAGCTTTTCTCTCCACATACTCAATGTCAAATTCATTGAGCAGCATGACCCACTTAGCTAATCTACCCGTGAGGGAAACTTTGTTGAGTAAGTACTTTAATGGATCAATTTTTGCAATTATCCTTGTAGTGTGAGCAAGCATGTAATGTCATAACTTTTGGGAAGTGAACACCACCACTAAGCAAGCTTTCTCAATGACAGAATAATTCATTTCATAGGAGACCAATGTTCTGCTAATGTAATAGATTGCTCTTTCTTTATTGTTTTGATCCTCTTGAGCCAATAGAGCACCCAGAGATGTTTCTGTAGCTGAGATGTATAAGATTAATGGATTCCCATGGATAGGAAGCATTAATATAGGTGGATTGGCTAGATATTGTTTGATTTGTTGAAAGGCTTGTTCACATTCTTTATTCCATTCATAGGTCACACCTTTATGTAGAGTTTTAGTAAATGGTTGTGACTTGTTAGATAGCTGCGAGATGAAACACTGGATAGACTGAAGCTGACCTTGAAGACCTCTAATTTGTCTGATATTGTGAGGTGTAGGAATTTCCATGATAGCTTGCACCTTTGCAGGATCCACCTCGATTCCTTTCACGGAGATGATATAACCAAGCAATTTTCCCGAAGTTACTCCAAATGCACATTTCTTAGGATTAAGACACAGTCTGAACTTTTCCATACGATCCAATATAGGGCCTAAATTAGTAAGATGTGCTTTCCTATCCATACTTTTAGCAAGGGTGTCATCAACATAGTCCTCCATTATTTTGTGCATCATGTCATGAAATATGGTAGTAACTACTCTCTGATACGTGGCTCCAGCATTCTTGAGACCAAAAGGCATAACATTCCCATAGAAATTCCCCCATGCACAAGTGAAAGTAGTATTTTCTTGGTCCTCTAGTGCAATTTTGATTTGGTTGTAGCTAGAGAAACCATCCATTAAGGAGTACATTTCATATCCTGCTGTCATATCCACAATCATATTGATGTTGGGTAGTGGAAAATCATCTTTTGGACATGCCTTATTTAAGTCCCTAAAGTCTATGCAGACTCTGATAGATATGTCATACTTCAACACTGGGACTATGTTGGAGATCCATTCTGCAAAGTCAATTGGTCTGATGAACCCAGCTTTTAGAAGTTTCTCCTACTCTACCTTGACAAGTAGAGCCACATGTGGATGCATTTTTCTAAGTTTTTTCTTGAATAGTTTTACTCCAGGAGCTATTGACAAGTGATGCATGATAAGATCAGGATCTACACCAGGCATGTTAGAGTATGTCCATGCAAAATTTATATTTTTCTCATTGAAGAAATCTGTGAATTCTTTGAGTTCTTCTGCAGACAGTGATTTAGCCACATGAATAATGTGTGGATGTTCTTCTGTACCCAAATTTACCAGCTGAGTTGGATCAATTAGCATTGATGAGAATTCCTAGAAATGACTCAAAAGTGTGTCAAGTATCTCATCCTTAGGAACCTCAGAGAGGTTTTCACCTTTGGATACATCTATTCTTTTTACTTTTTTTTGGCTCTGATACTGCCACAATGTGGTTTTCACCATCAGAGTGCCTATTTTTTCTTCTTTTGATTTTATGACTAAGATACTTGATATCAGCCTTGGTCATGTTGACACTTTCTTCACTAGTGGAGGATGTTACAGGTTCAACAACATGAAGATAATAGGCTAGAGCATAGTCATTCTAGAATGTGAGGACTTCATTGGACGAGGAAGGGGAATTCCAGTCTATTAGCTCAGGATGTTGGAGTGAGAGAGAAGTGATGGGTTCAAGTGCATTCACGGTATAATCATCAAAAGTGCTGACTAGCAAGCTGAGACCTAGAGAAATCTCATCCAAAGGTGTATTTGAATCCTTTTGACTCCTAGGGACCATAGTAGAAGACACGTTAACATTTATGGACTCGAACTCATTAGACCTTTCACTAGAATATTCACCTATGTCGAGAAGCTTTTCATAGGATCCTTTTGAAAGATTTTCAAACTCATATTCATGGGAATCTATGTTTGAACTCTGACTAGGATGTTTGCACCATGAAGGTTTGGGAGTTCTTGTGCCATCAGCCTTTTCTTGCGCAAACTGCTCTTGAAACTATGGTGGTATGTATCGTTCACCTTGGAAGCTAGGATCTTGCGACACTTTCCATTGTTTGTATGTCAAAGTGGTAAACAGAATAGTGACATTGGAGTCACTGCAAGCCTTGGCTATACTAGAATGTATCATGACATCATCTGGCACAACAAAGAATGCTACCAGGTCTGGGGGAATAGGATAAGGAAAGAAATCCTCATCGAAGCTATCTTCTGGGGTGTCAATTGTGTTGCCCCACTTTTGGTCCGCATGCCTTTCAGACAAAAGTGAGTGTTTAATGTATAATGGTGGTCTTGAAAGCTTATTTTTATTCCTAAGTCTAAGTCTAGAAAAATTTCCCTTAGGCTAGGGAGCCTTTACCAGATTTTTCCGAATTGCCTTCTCTTTTGTGAACCGAAGGGTTTTCTATTTATGAGTTCATGTTTTCATTGGGTAAATTAGGTTCCCAATCTGGTAAAGGCCTTGGTGCAAAGATTTCTAACATCAATTTTATAGACCATGGAAGTATGTATCCATAATCCTTTAGTTTACAGCTTGGCAGAGAATCGAGCTCGAGCTTCTCCACTGGCGGAAAAGTATCAACAGACTGCATCTTCTACAGATGATTATTAAGTGATGTCCCAGCAAGGAGTACAGTTCTAAAATGGATCCTTTAGGCTTAAGAAGGGCTTTTGTGTCTAGATTACACCTCTACAAGCCAAAGGGAATGATTCAATAGAAAGAAATTGAGGAAATAAGCCAAAGGCAGAAAAGCGAAAAATGGCTTCTCCCCTACTCCTACAGGCGGGTTTTGACCCATGGAGTATGTTTTTTGCCAAACCATTTAAATGAAGTGATTTCAAGGAAGAAATTGTCTCATAAAGAATCTGAGATATGAAGAAGGAAGATGAAATCGACATATGCCATTTTGGCATCCTGATAGACCAAATTTCTCCCTTGGCAGATTTTTGAACCAAGAGCACTCCAAGAGCACTTCTCCGTCTAAAGGAGAAGCGGAAAAGTGATTTTTTGCTACCTTAGAAAAGTTACCGTTACGGTTACTAAAAGTGAAAAGACATTTCTTAACGGCCCATAAAAGGAAGGTAATTAATTCAAATAAAGCCATTTTACTTCATATCGGGCTTTTTCATTAATGTTGGGGTATTTTCATTCGTGTGGCATGAGAAGCCAGCCGTTAAATGGTAAGAATTCAAAAGTTATAAAATCAGTTGAAAGTTGCAAACGAGAGCTACCATTTGTTCGCCAAATTGTTTTGAATTTAAAGTCTCATATTTTTTCTATTCCTTGCTCCCTCATCCCTAAGAGATACTTCTAATTTCCAAATACAAATCATCAAAAGCATGGCTTCCAGATTCATTGGATTCAATGGAATGAATGACATTACTTCTGAGTGGCATAAGATTTCAAATACATCTCTGAAGTTCTTTGACATGCATACCTTCCAGAATGGATTAAAAGTGGACCAGATACATCCTATTATAGATAAGTTGAAGGAGAGCGGATTAGTTGAGGCCGCTGGTTTTCTCATGGCTGTTCAAGCCCCATAATTGATCTGGGAATGCATCTCTTGATACAACCCAAATACCAGGCAAATTCTCCTGCCCAACGATACAGTATTGTTATATATTAACAGGGAATCGGTCTAGAACTCGCTTTGCATCCCAGAGCAAGCTGAGTATTCAGAAATGACATATAGTCAAGCGGTGACTAAATATATTGCCAAAAATTTAGTTTGGAAGGAGATAATGAAAGCATGGTTTCAAGAACCCAAGAGCGCCAAAGGGAAGCTGCCGAAGACATTATATGGAACTAATCTGAAGCCAGAGATCATTGACATTCTAGTGTTACTCCATAGGATTAGAGGTGAGAGTGAGGCACTCAATTTTGTCGATCATCACTTCTTCCTGGTTTAGGTAATCTATTCCCAACATTACTTCATTGATTGGTCACTTATGGTAAGTGAGAATCTCTCAGAGGCCCTAGATAGAGCTAAATGCAAGAATAAATTTTACTTTTCTTTAGTCCTCTTGTATATTCTGGCTACACTCCAAATTTTTCCAAGTCTGCCCAGATTAGAGGAATTTACTGATGATGTCAAGAGTTATGAATTTTTCCCCTCTTTGCAATTGCATAACAGTTATGCTGAGTATCTTCGGGTTAATCATGCATTTACAATGAGATTGTGTAGGGAGTTACAAGGCTGTCCAGAAAGGAGATTCTCCCTTGAAGCCATGGATTTCATCAACCAATTTGGATGCTATTTCATTCAATTTAGAGGTTTATCATATCTTTGTCTTTTAGGTTTTGATGATTTCCCTTTGAAGTTGCCCAGGTATCCTACTGATATGATCATGCTGATTGAAGTAATGAGGCAAGCACTCCAAGTGAACTTACTCTATGCTGAGGCTAAGAAGAAGGGATACGACTTCCCCATGACCATCAAAGCCTACAGCTGTGCATCTTGGTCAGAGGAAAAGAAAGTTCTCAAGAAATTCTCAAAGAGGTCTTCTTTGGAAACCTACGATGTCTTGAGACCACAATATGACCTAGTGAACTATGCCAGGGATGTATTGCAAATGTGTAGCACAATTCATCATGTACGTGATATTGAAGACTACTGGGATAATTGTAAGGATGATTTGGAAAGAAGAGAGAGATTCTATGCCTAGTTAACAATTGAACAAATCAAAAGGTTCAATGTTAACATTGCAATAGAGGGGATAGAAGATGATGGAAATCATATGTATGATGATACATATCTAGAGGAGATAAAGCTCACCACTATTAGTTCTGAACCCATGCTAGACCAAGCCATTAGCGATTAGCCGACTCTAATTGGGGGTATCTACAAAATAATAGAACAATGGGTTGAATGGACTGTAGGCTAAAGGAATAGATCAAAAAGGAAGCCTCCTACTCAGCGAACCCTGGCAAAGGATACTGCTGGTACTGCAACCACTTCATCGGTAATGATTCCAACCATTGCTAAAGGATCAACCCAGCCAATGGGAGGAGGTGATGAACCTCTTGAGAAAATAATCACATTAGAGAAGACTTGTGGAGAAGGTTCACTCCCAAATATTGGAACAACAAAGGAGCTCACCAAGGATGTAGAACCAGAGCGGCCAGCAAAAGCAGTCACAGTAGATGTACCAGTTGACACCCTGACCCAGGATTCTCCCAGGAGAGGGTATCCCATCATAGTGGAAGTAGGTGAAGATACTCCTTCAACCATAGAATCAAAAGGAGAGGGTAGGAAGAATCAGAATGTTGCTTCGGTAGCCAAATTGGTGTCCTCTTCTCCTACTTCAGTAAATCCATTTGCTTCAAGACCAAAGGCTACACCTCCAGTTATCAGGAAATTGTTCATTGAGGAGTTGGTTTCTGCCAAAAAATTTATTAGCGTAGAGTCATGGATAGAACATACTCTAGAATGAAAGAGGAAGAGGGTGGGAGAAGGAGCTTCCAGCAAAGACACTCTATCGCAAGCCTTTCAGCCCAAGGCTACTATGGGCAAACAAAAGAAAGTGAAGACAATGTCTACCCTGGGTCATGATCCTGAGACTGGGCACTTCACCATGGAAGTGGTGAAGCCAACTAAGGAAGGTAAATTCAAATATATGACTGCTTTAGAATTTCAATTCCAGTCAGTTGATATGGGGTTGGCTCGTCATGACACAAAGGTGGACTGGTGGAAGTCTACCAATGTAGTGATAGAAGAAGAGCTCGAGGAGCTCAAGAATGCCAAAGTTCAACTTAAGGCAGAAGTGGCTGAGATGACCAACTTCATTAGGCATCTCCTCATTTCAATTGCAAGCGTTCTGAGCACCCAAACCACCTTTGACCCCAGTGCTGTGGAGAACCAAGCCATTTTGGCTAAGTTGCAAGAGGACCAAAATTATTGGCAGATTGGTAAATGGTGGATTGAGTGGCTCGAGTCTGAGGGAATAGAATTGATTGAACAACTAGGTGACACCCTTCTAAGGTTGGAGGTAGAAAGAATTAACATTTCTATGAACCTATATACTCTCACATTAGAAAGGGTGAAGTTCCAGGAATGTATAGTTATGTTGCATGTGGCAGTAAAGATGAAGACTAAAGAAGCTCTAAAGGCTAATATTCTACAGAAAGGAGATGAACCTTTGATCGAATGGCTTCAGAGTCTAGAGTTTAAGAATGGGATGATCATCCAGGCCGAAGCAGGATTGCAATAGATAGATGTCAAGATCAAAGAAGAGTAGAGCAAAGATTTAAAACTCCTCTTAGGGAGTCATACAGAATCACAGACCAGTGGTCAGGGAAAAGAAATAATTGGAGTAGCCAGTATGCAAAATTCATTTTCCGGTTATTTGCATAAACTGACAGAAGATTTTGCCTCTAATGCCATTAATATTCTCACCAAGGAACATTATAGGTGTCTCATTCGATACACTAATGTCCATGAAAATAGTCATGAAGAACTCATTTGAGTCATTACAGCTGTTATGGCCTATAGGGTTAAATTAGACAAGGGGAAGGAAACTGAAGCTTAAATAGATTCCCCCTTGTGCTATTTTTGATACTATTGTAACCGATAAATCTTTCAGTTATCATTTCTAGTTGGGGAAGTTGAATCATTTTAGTTCTCCCCCTTTCTTGTAACGACCCAATCTAGGACTCTTTATATACTATTCCCAAAATCAATACAAAGGTCGGCTAAATTTTGGTGTGAAAGATAGCATTTTGCTGAGTCAAATTTGTGTCTGAATACCATTGTTTTATCTATTCCATTTACATTGCACTTATCTTTCTGTTAAATTTGGATGTTTCTTTGAAGTTTGATTTATAATCTATGTTCGAACCAGAGCTTTGTATTATGATTTGATACAATTAGCAAAAGGGGAAATTAGTTATTATCTTAAGTTTGGGAAACGTTCTTATGATATAGATAGATTCATTGTTGTTTCATCATTAGTATTTAGTCTTGCATCTACATTTTCAGTAGAAGTTCATGCATTACCAATTTTGGGTGTTAATCTCATTGTTTAAATCTCAGAGTTGGCTAGATTTAGAGTTGAATTTTCCCTGCCTGAGCTATTTCCTGTCTAGGATTAGCTTGGTTTGCCTCTTCTATTCTCAGGTTAAGAACATACCCTTGTTAGATTAGGAAAGAGAAAAATTCATTGAAAATCATTCATATAAGGGAGTTGTACCTATAAATTTAGAGGGAAATTAGTTTCATCAATAACAATTTTCCAACTATTATATTCGATTGTTCTTAAGAATTTTTGGGTATTTTAGAGTTAAGTTGAAAAGAACAATCTGTTTAGTAATAGATTTTTGGCATCTCTGCTGGGGAGATGAATAGTCATTACACCAGAAGCATATCATGAGGAAGATGGTGCTTCCCCATGAAAATATAATTCCTATACTCCAACCAAATCTTGGTTTTCAAGATGATCAAGAAGACCTTATTTTCTCGCTGAACACTTTTGCATGGAGGAACAGGAGAAGTATCGAACATTACTAAAATGCCAGTCAAGTGCTAGAGAAAGAAAAAGCTAGAGCATAAGCACTTGAAAGAGTATTATGAATGAGAAATTAAAGAAGAGCACAACGCCAAGTCGAGCGTGAATCTAGGCATCAGAATTAGTCAAAAATCTGGAGCCTAAAAGATTTCTCAGGAGCACAAAGAAAGAAGGAAGTACAGATCCAGTCTTTGAGAGACTCGCAGATATTAACTTTGCTCTACTTGAAGTACCCACCAAAGAAATAGAATTGCAAAAATCTAGAGCAGACCTTCTTCACCCCCTAAGTAGTCTACTCTTTTGTCCACCACTTGCCAAGTGTTAATGTTACACAAAGTAGTTTCTCCTCCTGTTATCAATCTAACCCCTTATTTACCTCAAGTAAAAATGGCACTCCCTTGGGCCACTGTAGTTAGACCCCTGCAATTAGTAGCATATAATCCTCTTCCCTCAAGGTCTAGAAAGAATTTTCCCAAGTTTTCTGGAGATGGGAAATTATCTACAGATGAACATATTGTTACATTCTTTGCTTCTGTCAATATTCTAGCAGTAGGAGAAGAGCATGTGGCCGTTAGATTATTTGTTGAGACCCTTGTTGAGGGTGCTACTGATTGGTTTCACCACCTACCAAATTCTTCTATTACAGACTGGGCCTCCATGAGAACTCCTTTTGAAAGAAGGTTCAAAATTGTGGAAGATGAGCATGCTCTATTGACGCAATTATCCTCTATCAAGAAAGAGCCTTCTATTAGTATGATAGATTTCATTGCTAAATTCAATAAGCTTGTAAATTGTATTCCAGTGGCTGATAGGCCTACGAAGGGAAATTTGAAAACATTATTTATAAGTGCTATGCCACCAGACATCAATTATGATCTAAGAAGAGTCAATCCTGTAGGTTTGGATGCTACACAGAGAACTGTTGTGGAACTCGAAGTTCACATGATCTCTTCTAGGAAATGGAAGAGGGAGGTACAATCAAGAGCTAGTACTAGTGGTACCACAATGTCTAATGAGATGATCCAAAAATTGTCAAATGAATTCATCGCCTTCAAAAGGCAACTTCCTAGATTCAATAACCCTTATCAACGGAACTATCAAGAGAAACTTGGAAGGGGCAATGATGGGAGGAATGCTGACAGTAAAGCACTATAGTTAACTGGTCCACCACAAAGACTAGCTATTGAAGCCCCCCCTAAAAGAGGGAATATGTGCACCTTTCATCTAACTATAGACCATGACAGAGAAAGCTGCCCTGATGTAGCCCATGCTTGGAAAATGCATCAGACTGATGAATGGAATGCTAGAGTCTCCAAAGTCAAACCAGATTCATACTTGCATGATGACTTTGAAAATTTATATCTAGAGTATGAGTCTAATTCTAAACAAGGAGCAATGTGTTATGTGACCATAGATGGGACTTCCTATACAGTCTGACCAG
The DNA here is from genome assembly GCA_018584345.1 of Thuja plicata. Lineage (NCBI taxonomy): Eukaryota > Viridiplantae > Streptophyta > Pinopsida > Cupressales > Cupressaceae > Thuja > Thuja plicata. Next base: position 1,384,486 of record MU225054.1, read on the forward strand.
GATCCAGAAAGATAAAGGTCCTGCCTCTCCTCCCCTGCCTAAAAATAATGAGGCGTCTACCTCCAACTCTAAGGAAGAAACCCAAGGTGTGAGACTTCTACAACCAGGTAAGGAGCAGAGCTCTTTTGACATTATTCAATTCTGTAGAGACTCTCAAATTAAAATATCTCCCATAGATTATCTCAAATCCAATCCTATAGAATTGCAGAAATTAGTAGATTATTGTAATGAAGGAAATCAGAACCTAAACCAGAATGCCATGAATAATATAGAAAATGAGTCAATTTTTGCAGAGCCCATTGAGCAAGGTGAATCATCTGTGTTAGCTACTTTCCCGTGTCAGAAGCCTGATCCATTTTATGTGTCTTTATATATTAATGGGTGCAAGTTGACCAATTGTATAATAGACTCTAGGGCCTCAGATAATGTGATGCCATCAATAGTAGCTAAAGCTTTAGGCCTTAATCTTACTAAAGCTCATGGTAGGTGTTATTCTATGGACTCCAAGAAAGTACTTCTAGTTGGACAAATTAAGGATGCCCAAGTAGCTCTGGCAGCGCACCTTGAGAAAAAGCTACTGTTGACAATTCTGGTCATTGATATACCTACTAGCTACGGTTTGTTGCTAAGAAGGAGTTTCTATAGAGATCTAGGATGGGAAATAAAGTTAGATTGGTCTCAAGCTTTAATCCCAGTGGGTAACAAAAAGATTAAATTGGTCCTGGAAGAGAAAGCTAAGTTTACAGTGCTAAAATCTGATGATCCTAAAGCTAAAATTCTGTATCAAGAATTGGAATTTGGCAACTATATGCTATTTACTAATGATCATGATGAGAATGTGAAACCAGGAGAATCGGGAAAGGAATTTTCTTCCAAGGAAGAGTCATCTCAAATCTGGACACTTGAATTTGATGGCAGTTGTGCTTCATCAAGATCTGATGTAGTTGTGGTCTTGATATCACCAGATGGAATATGTGAGCCTATGGCTTATAAATTAGAGTTTAGAAATACCAACAATACTGCTGAATACAAAGCCCTTCTGTTAGGAATCATTGATGCAAAAGGAAAAGGCATGAATATTTTGAGAGCTCATGGTGATGGGGAACTTATCGTGCGCCAGGTTAAGGATCAATTCTCTATTTAAAATCATAGATTAAAGAACTATAGAAATAGAGTATGGGATGAGATAGAAACACTGGATACATTTTTTATTGAATCAGTGCTGAGAGAGTTGAATGCCAAAGCAGACTCCCTGGCTGTGTTAGCTTCATTACTCCTTCCCCATCCAGAATTCAAAGATAAGAAGTACCAAGTGGAAGTCATATATCGACTGTCTGTACCCGATAATGTGGAAGATTGGCAAGTGTTCGAAGATGATAAGAATCTCCTTCTCTTCCTAGAGAGTGGTGAAAAATTTCACAAAGAAGTCCGTGGCAATTGTAAAGGAGATCATCCAGACAAGAAAAAGAAATATAATTCAGATATTATCTAGCTGCAAGGTAATATCATTCTGCCCCATCTAGTTACTCTTGAAAAAAATTTCAATAGGCACGAAACTTTTGTGAAGGAGAAAAGAATCAAAAGAGGTCATACTACTGGCGAGTACAAAGGAGTGAATATTGGAACTGAGAAAGTGTTAGAGTACTCACATTATAGCTAATAATTAATTTATTTAATTATTAGTCTATTATACTTTATGCTTAATTTATACTTAGGCAGCTTGTTATTCTTTAGGGTTTTCCCCTTTAGGGTTTTGGTATCCTTTTATAAGGATTCACCGCTTTGCATTTTATTAAGGAGATTGTATTATATTAATTTTTGTTCATAATAGAAATTCATTCTTTAAACATGGATATCATGTCTTTGGCTTTTTGGCCACCATAGCTTTCTCCTATCTTTTGTACTTTGCTTCTTCCATGTGACAGGTTTGCATGCAGGTGTTCTTGGGAGATTAGCTTTCAGCCTAATCCAACACGGTATCAGAGCTCACTTGCTACTCACTGTTCCTATTTTGTTGAAGCAAGCTCTTTGCAGTATGAGGGTTTGAAGCTTTTTAATTTTTTCTGGTATTTTTTATTGGATCTGGGGGGTCTTTATTTTTTAGAGTACTTTGGACCAAAATCGACCTCATGGTTGCATCTATAAGGCCCAAAAACCCCAAAATTCATATAAAACTCATCCGATTTGGACACTGGAGCGTCTGGGAGAATTTTTTTCCCTACTAGGGCTGTACAGGCACATTTTTTCGAGAACAAAATAAAAAAAACATTTGTTTTGAATGTTTTTTACGCTGCCTGTGCAAATTTATTTGGCACCACTGGCGCACCATCGACACCGGCCACCACCTGGCCACCACCCTGCCAGCTCCGCCCCCTGTGGCCCGCCCACCATTGCCTCCCAGCCCCACCGGCCACTGCTCCGTCGACCCCCCATCAACACCGGCCCTCGCCTCCTCAGCGACTCCGCGCCGCTCCCCGCTCCCCGCTCCCCCCGGTGGTTTTGATTAGCCCCATGGGCCTTCTCTACACATGGACGGTCATATTGATGACCAGCAGCTCTGGTTTCAGCCCTTGCACATGCCATGTGCCCAGGGGCCCTTTTTTTTAGCCCCAGAGGCTTAAAACTTGGTTTTTTGAAGCTTTTTGAGCATTTATCGCCTTTTTCACTTTATCTGGAGCATACGGAGGCCTTTTTTGGACTTCGTTATATTGTCAAAAATCTCTTTCCGAGCTCTTTTCGATTATGGTGATTAGGATTTTTGGCTCTACTATTTTGACAACATTTTTTTCTATCAAAGTCTGATGTCTACCTTTTACCTTCATGGAGCCCTATCTTTCTTATCTAGAATCCATTTTTGGCAAATGAGATATCGTCCAAAAGCTGGTTCAATGTAGTTTTTAGTTATAGGGGTATTTTTTCCAGATTCTACTCCAGGTTATCTCTAATCTGAGTTTGGGAGTTTTTACACTCTGGCAGATTACTTTTGTTTTACAGGTCTTGGGATCTCTTCTATTGTTCTTCTGGCTCACTCTTCTTTCTGACTTCTAAGCTTGTTGTATCTCTTCTATTGCTTCTTTTTTTTTTTTATGTAAACACACTGTGATAAAGTGCCTACTTCTGCATATCTAGGATCTTGTACACCTTGTGTATTTTTTATACTTACACTCAGTTATAAAGTGCCATTGGGGGTTATGATGTTTTTCCATTTTGTGCTTATCCACCTTTGTCACGTGAGTGTACCTTCCAAAACATTAGCCCATGCTGTGTGTCAGTGACACTGCCCTTTATCCTGTGCTTGTACTTCTGTTGCACTGTTGGTGTTTCTAATTCTTCTTTCTACAGATATTTCTAGCATTGCATTTCAGTTTTCCTGTCACCTCTCCTTGTTCAGCATTATGGGGGGGTTCACCTATTGGTTCTATTTCTTCCTTGGTTTGATTGGTCAACTCTTTAGACATTGTCTTCTCTACCTAGTCATGCACTTCAATGGGGGTTCCAGCAGTTTCTTTTGATAGAGTTTGAAGCTACATGCTTCGGAGATGCTTCTTTCTCTTTCTTGTTCCTTTCTATAGGACATCTTTTCCTAGATTGGAGGCTTAGTTTCCTTCATCTAGTTTATTTCTTGTACTTGGGTACCTGATCAGGCCTAGTTGTCAGGACCCATAGTTCCTTTCTTGCATTTTGTTTTCATGCATCTTTTAGTCTTTAGCTGTTTAGCTTCTCCCTAATTTACACTTAAGGGGGGGTGTTAGAGTACTCACATTATAGCTAATAATTAATTAATTTAATTATTAGTCTATTATACTCTATTCTTAAGTTATACTTAGGTAGCTTTTTATTCTTTAGGGTTTTCCCCTTTAGGGTTTCGATATCCTTTTATAAGGATTCACTGCTTTGCATTTCATTAAGGAGATTGTATTGTATTAATTTTTGTTCATAATAGAAATTCATTCTTTGAACATGGATATCATGTCTTTGGATTTTTTGGCTGCCATAGCTTTCTCCTTTCTTCTGTACTTTGCTTCTTCCATGTGACAGGTTTGCATGCAGGTGTTCTTGGGAGATTAACTTTCAATATTGGGAAGTGTTGTACTGAAGAAGAATGGAACAAGGCCAGGAAACTCTTCCTAGAATACTCAGACATTTTCACCTTGGGCTATGAAGACCTAAAAATTTTTATGGGTGGGAAATTCAAACATCAAATCCCCTTAAAACCTGAAGCTACCCCATTCAGGAAAAATAAAAGGAACTATAATCCCAAAGTTGCAGATGCAATATTCAAGGAAGTAGATAAAATGCTTAAAGCAAGGATCATCTATCCTTTACACCACTCTACATGCGTGGCAAACATAGTGCCTGTGAGGAAGAAGAACGAAGAGATAAGAATCTGTGTAGACTTCAAAAATCTTAACCAATCTTCTTTGAAAGATAATTATGCTCTCCCCAATATGGACCACTTACTGCAGACCGTAGCCGGAGCTAAAATGATGTCTATGTTGGATGACTTTTTAGGATATAATCAGATAGAAGTTGAGAAAGTGGACCAGCATAAAACAACGTTCACCACCCCGTGGGGCACTTTCGCTTACTACAAAATGCCATTTGGGATAATCAACACTAGAGCTACTTTTCAGAGAGGTATGGACCTTTCCTTCAGTGACATGAAGAATAAAATCATTGGTATGTATTTGGATGATCTTACTGTATTCTCTAGGAAAAGAATAGATCATATAAATGACTTAAGGAAAGTATTGCAAAGGTGTCGAGAGGATGAGATTTCGTTGAATCCCAAGAAGTCAGTCTTCTGTGTAACTAAGGGTAACTTTCTAGATCATGTTGTCTCCCAAGAAGGCACAAGAATTGATCCAGAAAGGGTCAGAGCTATTCAATAATTGAGTTTACCTATTAATAAAATTGGAGTAAAATATTTTTTTGGTTAGGTTAACTTTCTTAGGAGGTTCGTTCCATATTTTTTAGAAATTACTAAATGTATAGTTGATATGATGAAGGGAAATGTGAATTTCAATTGGAATGAATCTGGTAAGAAAGCCTTCAAAAACATAAAGAATGCCATAGCCAATGCTCCAGTGTTATGTCACCCTGATTATAAGAAAGAATTTGTAATCTATTGTTATTCTTCTGAACATACTCTATCAGCCATTCTCATGCAGGAAAATGAGGACGGAGTCCAGGCTCCTATTGCTTTTATGAGCATGCCTCTGAAAAATCATGAGCTGAAATATTCCCAAACTGAAAAACATGCTTTCGTAATTTTTAAGGCTTTAAAGAATTTTAGATTCTACATCTTACACTCACATTCTCTTGTGTATGTACCTGATATCATAGTGAAGAGCATATTGACTGAACAAGATGTAGGATGAAACAATAGAGGAGCATGGGTAGCTAAAACACAAGAATATGATGTAGAGATCAAGCCCACAAAGCTAGTAAGAGGCAATGCACTATGTAGGGCAATGGCGGAAAACCAGGCAGGTGAAGATCCAGAAGCTACACAATTGGTTTTGGCAGTAAGTATGCAAGACCCCTGGTTTGAAAACATCATATATTTCCTTACATATGGTGAATGCCCTGAAGGGCTGACTTCTAAGCAAAGAAGAGACCTAAAAATGAAGGCTTCTAAATACATTATCTGGGAAAATAGGTTATATAAGAGATCAATAGATGGGACCTTTCTCCGATGTGTCAACAGAAAACAACAAGAGAAGTTGTTAAAAGTATTTCATGACGAAGCCTATGGAGGACATTTCTCCTCATCAATTACCGCATTCAAGATTATGAGGAAATGTTATTACTGGCAAGGAATGTTTAGAAATGCTTACCACTGGGTAGAAAAATGTGAGAAAAGCAAAATTTTTACTGGAAAGCCACAGTTAGCAGTGTTGCCTCTCAGACTGGTGATAATTGAAGGTCCTTTCCAACAATGGGGTCTCAATTTTATTGGTCCTATAAACCCCACATCCAGTGTAGGTCATACCTACATAATCACTATGACTGACTACTTCACAAAATGGGTAGAGGCAAAAGCAACTAAGAGGAATACTTTAGAAGTAGTATGTGAATTCATCAAAGAAAGCATCTTGGTAAGGTTTGGGGTGCCGATTAAGTTAGTTATGGATAATGCTGCATACTTTTCTTCTCAAGAAATTACTAAATTTTTCTTTGATTATGACATCATGGTTAGTTATTCTTCTGACTATTTCCCTCAAGGGAACGGCCAAGCCAAGTCTAGCAATAAAAACTTGGTGAATATCATGAAGAAACTTGTAGCAGACAACCAGAGAACCTGGCATAAGAAAATCTATGAAGCCCTCTGGGCAGATAGAGTGACTCCCAAGAGAGCCATAGGCATATCCCCTTTTGAACTTGTTTACAGAGTAGAGGCCAGCCTTCCATTACCTCTGGAGCTAGCAACCTGCAAACTAAGAATAGTAGTAGAAGATGGCATATATGAAAATGGCTTGGAAAAGAGGATTCTGTACCTAAACAAACTGGAAGAAGAAAGAGAGAAAATGGTTGACCACATTACACAACATTAGATACATGTAAAGAGTTTGTTCGACAAAAAGAGCAGACCCCATAAATTTATGATAGGAGACATGGTGCTTTTGTGGGACAAGCGTAGGGTTCCCAAGGGCATGCATGGAAAATTTGAAACACTATGGAAAGGACCTTTCAAGATCCATCAAGCGTTCGAGAAGAATTCTTTCAAATTGACATATCCAGATGGAAAAGCACTACCCCTGACATATAATGGTCCGGATTTGAAGCTCTATCAGATTTAAATTGAAAATAGGTAACCCTTGTATTGTACAATAGTTACATTTAGTTCCTTCTTTTGTTTTCCTAGTTAGGTTCCCTTCCTGTTTTCCCTTTCCATGTCTTGCTTTAGTTTTGTTGTGAGCCACCTTTTGTTGAGCTTTGTGAAACCAGAGATTTGAGATTCCTTGCTTGGACATGTGAATGTCCAAGTCCCCAAATAGAGCTAGCTGTTGCCCTACTTTTGGTCCACATACCTTTCAGACAAAAGTGAGTGTTTAATGTATAATGGTGGTCTTGAAAGATTCTTGTTAGTCCTGAGTCAGTCTAGAAAACTTTTCCTTAGGCTAGGGAGCCTTTACCAGATTTTTCCAAATTGCCTTCTCTTTTGTGAACCGAAGGGTTTTCTGTTTATGAGTTCATATTATCATTGGGTAGGTTAGGTTCCCAATCTAGTAAAGGCCTTGGTACAAAGATTTCTAACATCAGTGTTACACACAATGGAAGTATGTATCCATAATCCTTCATTTTACAGCTTGGCAGAAAATTAGGCTCGAGCTTCTCCACTGGCGGAAAAGTATCAATAGAGTGCATCTTTTGCCAAAGATTATTAAGTGATGTCCCAGCAAGGAGTACAATTCTAAAATGGATCCTTTAGGCTTAAGAAGGGTTTTTGTGTCTAGATTACACCTCTACAAGCCAAAGGGAATGATTCAATAGAAAGAAATTGAGGAAATAAGCCAAAGGCAGAAAAGCGGAAAATGGCTTCTCCCCTACTCCTATAGGCAGGTTTTGACCCATGGAGTATATTTTCCACCGAACCATTTAAATGAAGTGATTTCAAGGAAGAGCCTATCTCATAAAGAATCTAAGATATGAAGAAGGCAGATGAAATTGACACATGCCATTTTGGCATCCTGATAGACCAAATTTCTCCCTTGGTAGATTTTTGAACAAAGAGCACTCCAAGAGCACTTCTCCGCCCAAATGAAAAGCGGAAAAGTGATTTTTTGCTACCTCAGAAAAGTTACCATTGCAGTTACTAAAAGTGAAAAGACTTTTCTTAACGGCCTGTAAAAACAAGGTAATTAATTCAAATAAAGTTGTTTTACTTCATAACGGGATTTTTCATTAATGTTGGGGTCTTTTCATTCATGTGGCACGAGAAGTCAACCGTTAAATGGTAAGAATTCAAAAGTTATAAAATCAGTTGAAAGTTGTGAACGAGAGCTACCATTTGTTCGCCAAATTGTTTTGAATTTGAAGTCTCATATTTTAGCTATTCCTTGCTCCCACATCCCTAAGAGATACTTCTAATTTCCAAATATGAATCATTAGAAGCATGACTTCTAGATTCATGGGATTCCATGGAATGAAGGACATTACTTTTGAATGGGATAAGATTTTGGATACATCTCTGAAGTTATTTGACATACACAACTTTCAGAATAGATTAAAAGTGGACCAGATACATCCTATTACGGAGAAGTTGAAGGAGAGAAGATTAGTTGTGTGTGTGTGTATTTGGGTACCTGTTAGATCAACACAAACACTCAATAGGTCATTGCATTAGTATAAATGGTTAGATAAAACATTCAAAAACCACTAATATCGGCCTATTGCCTTCTAACTAGAAAGAGTGTAATAAATAACATATTTAGCCCTCAGAATATGCTATAAATCAGTGACCAATACTATTCTAGCATGAAAGATTTTAATTGAAAACAAGCTAAATGATGAAATAAGCATGCATTTAAGCTATAAAAGATGAAATAGAAGTAACAAACTAGCATATAGTAATATGGAATGCAATTCTAAGATGAAACTAGCAGCATAA
>MU225054.1:1403843-1426948 GCA_018584345.1 Thuja plicata
TAAATCAGTGATAAAAATCACCTAGGACATTAAATTGATTAAAAGAAATATGCCAAACAGTAACAGGGTCGTTTGGACATAAATCGAGGGCATGATCACACTTAGGACAAATAGGGTCTATAGTTGCGACAGACCAAATTCACGTGGTTACAAGTTGAGGCCACTGGTTTTCTTGTGGTTGTTCAAGCCTCAGAATTGATCTAAGAATGCATCGATCGATACAACCTAGATACCACGCAAATTCTCTTGCCCAATGATATGGTTCTATTACCTATTGACAGGGAATCAAAGCAGAACTTGCTTCACATCCTAGAGCAAGCTGAGTATTCAGAAATGACATACAGTTGAGTGATGACTGAATATATTGCCAAAAAGTTATTTTGGAAGAAGGAGATAATGAAAGTACGGTTTCAAGAACCCAAGAGTGCCAAAGGGAAGTTGTTAAAGACATTATATGACACTAATCTAAAGTTGGAGATTGTTGACATTCGGATGTTACTCCACATGATTAGAGGTGAGAGTGAGGCACTCAATTTTTTTGATCATCACTTCTTCCTGGTTCAGGTAATTTGTTCCCAACATCACTTCATTTATTGGGTGCTTATGGTAAGTGAGAATCTCTTGGAGGACCTAGATAGAGATAAATGCTATAATGAATTTTACTTGTCTTTAGTCCTCTTGTATATTCTGGCTACACTCCAAATTTGGCTAGGTCTTCCTAGATTAGAGGGATTTCTTGATGATGTCAAGAGTTATGAATTTTTCCCCTCTTTGCAATTGCATAACAGTTATGCTGAGTATGTTCCAGTTAATGATGTATTTACAATGAGATTATGCAGGGAGTTAGAAGGCTATCCAGAAAGGAGATTCTCCCCTGAAGCCATGGCTTTCATCAGCCAATTTGGATGCTATTTCATTCAATTTAGAGGTTTCTCATATCTTCATCTTGTAGGTTTTGATGATTTCCCTTTGAAGCTGCCCAGGTATCCTACTGATATGATCATGCCGATTGAAGTAATGCAGAAAGCACTCCAAGTGAACTTACTCTGTGCTGAGGCTAAGAAGAATGGATATGACTTCCCCATGACCATCGAAGCTTATAGCTGCACATCTTGGTTAGAGGCAAAGAATTCTCTCAAGACATTCTCAAAGAGGTCTTCTTTGGAAACCTACAATGTCTTGAGACTGCAATATGACCTAGTGAACTATGCCAGGGATGTATTGCAAATGAGTTGCGCAATTCATCATGTACATGATATTGAAGACTACTGGGATAATTGTAAGGATGATTTAGAAAGAAGAGAGAGATTCTACGCATGGTTAACTATTGAAAAAATCAAAAGGTTCAATGTTAACATTGCAGTAGAGGGGATAGAAGATGATGGCAATCATATGTATGATGATACATATCTAGAGGAGATAAAGCTCACCCCTGTCAGTTCTGAACCCATGCTGGACCAAGCCATTAGCAATTTGCTGACTCTAATGGGGGGTATCTATAAAAGAACAAAATAATGGGTTGAATGGACTGTAGGGTGAAGGAAGAGATCAGAAAGGAAGCCGCCTGCTCAGCGAACCCTGAAAAAGGATACTGCTGGTACTGCAACCACTTTGTTGGTAACAATTCCAACCATTGCTAAAGGATCGACCTAGCCGGTGGGAGGAGGTGATGAACCTCCTAAGAAAAAAATCACATTGGAGAAGACTTGTGGAGAAGGTTCAGTCCCAAATATTGGAACAACAAAGGAATTCACCAAGGATGTAGAACCAGAGCAGCCAACAAAAGCAGTCACAGTAGATGTACCGATTGACACCCCAACCCTGGATTATCTTAGGAGAGGGTCTCCTATCATAGTGGAAGTAGGTGAAGATACTCCTTCAAACAAAGAATCAGAAGGAGAGGCTAGGAAGAATTAGAAGGTTTCTTCGGTAGCCAAATTGGTGTCCTCTTCTCCTACTTCAGTAAATCCATTTGCTTCAAGACCAAAGGCTACACCTCTAGCTATTCGGAAATTGTTCATTGAGGAGTTGGTTTCTTCCAACAAAGTTACTAGCATAGAGTCATGGATAGAACATACTCTAGAATGCAAGAGGAAGAGGGCAGAAGAAGGAGCTTCCAACAAAGGCACTCTGTCATGAGCATTTTAGCCCAAGGCCATTATGGACAAACAAAAGAAAGTTAAGACAATGTCTACCCTGGGTCGTGATCCTAAGACTGGGCACTTCACCATGGAAGTGGTGAAGCCAACTAAGGAAGGTAAATTTGAAGATATGACTACTTCAGACTTTCAGTTGTATTCATTTGATATGGGGTTGGCTCATCATGACACAAAGGTGGATTGGTGGAAGTCTACCAATGTAGTGATAGAAGAAGAGCTCGAGGAGCTCAAGACTGCCAAAGTTCAACTTAAGGTAGAAGTGGCTGAGTTGACCAAATTCATTAGGCATCTCCTCACTCTGATTGCAAGCATTCCCAGCACCCAAACCACCTTTGACCCTAGTGCTGCGGAGAACCAAGCCATTTTGGGTAATTTGCAAGAGGAATGACATTATGGGAAAATTGGTAAATGGTGGATTGAGAGGCTCGAGTCTGAGGGACTAGCAGTGATTGAACAACTAGGTAACACCCTTCTAAGGTTGGAGGTAGAAAGCAATAACATTTCTACAAACCTAAAGACTCTCACGTCGAAAAGGGTGAAGTGCCAGGAATGTATAGCTATGTTGCATGTGGAAGTAAAGATGAAGACTAAAGAAGCTCTAAAGGCTAAGATTCTATAGAAAGGAGATGAACCTTTGATCGAATGGCTTCAGAGTCTAGAGTTTAAGATTGATATGATCATCTAGGCCGAAGCAGGATTGCAACAGACAGATGTCAAGATCAAAGAAGAGTAGAGCAAAGATTTCAAACTCCTCTTAGGGCTTCATATAGAATCATAGACCAGTGGATAGGGCAAAGCAATAATCATATTAGCCAATATACAGAATTCATTTTTTGGTTATTTGCATAAACTGACAAAAGATTCTGCCTCTCATCTACACAAAATACCATAACTCCAGCAATTGAGTGGATGCATTTTTAGAGCGATGGAGGAACTGAAAGATCAGACTGATGCCATTAAGATTCTCTTCAAGGAAAATTCTAGGTGGCTCATTCGATACACTAACATCCACGTCAACAGGTATGAAGAAATCATTTGATTCATTACAACTGTTACAGCCTATAGGGCTAAATTAGACAAGGGGAAGGAAACTAAAGCTTAAATAGATTCCCCCTTGTGCTATTTTTGATACTATTGAAACCGATAAATCTTTCAGTTATCATTTCTATTTGGGGAAGTTGAACCATTTTGGTTCTCCCCTTTCTTGTAATGACCCAATCTAGGACTCTATATGTACTATTCCCAAAATCAATACAAAGGTCGGCTAAATTTTGGTGTGAAAGATAGCATTTTGTTGAGTCAAATTTATGTGTCTAAATACCATTGTTTTATCTATTCCATTTGCATTGAACTTATCTTTTTGTTGAATTCAGATGTTTCTTTGAAGTTGGATTTATAATCTGTGTTCAAACCAGAGCTTTGTATTATGATTTGATACAATTAGCAAAAGGGGAAATTAGTTATTATCTTAAGTTTGGGAAATGTTCTTATGATATAGATCGATTCATTGTTGTTTCATCATTAGTCTTTAGACTTGCATCTCCATTTTTAGTAGAAGTTCATGCATTACCAATTTTGGGAGTTAATCTGATTGATGAAATCTCAGAGTTGGCTAGATTTAGAGTTGAATTTGTCCTTCCTGAGCTATTCTCTGTCTAGGATTAGCTTGGTTTGCCTTTTCTATTCTCAGGTTAAGAACATACCCCTATTAGTTTAGGAAAGATAAAAATTCACTAAAAATCATTCATATAAGGGAGCTGTACCTTTAAATTTAGAGCAAAAGTAGTTTCTTCAATAACAATTTTCCAACTGTTATATTCGATTGTTCTTAAGCATTTTTGGGTATTTTAGAGTTAAGTTGAAAAGAACAATCTATTTACTAACAAACTGTAGTTGTGCCTTCAGGTTTTGGCAGAGGATCTAGTTTTGGCACAAATTTGTTGATCCCTAGATGGAATGGGATCTTCTTGAAACCTAAACTAGTTGTGTCTTTTTTCTTTTGACCCATAGCTTTAATAGGTTCAACTAACCCATTTCCATTCACCCCTATTGGACCACTCCCTTTGTATCCAAAGCGTTTCATGATTTTAAGACCTTCACTATTGGTATCTAGTTCACGAACCATGGTAGTCTGTTCAAATATGTTCTTTCCTTTGTAAAGCCAAGCTTTAATAACTCTTTCCTCATCTTCATCTTCTAATGGTGTTGAAGCTTGCATAAAGACACCATCATAAAATATTTCAGGAGGAGCAGTAGAAGATTTATTGTTCTTGGAAGGTCTCCCGTAAGAATGAGGAGACAAAGGTAGAGCTGATAATGACAACACCGGTTCTATTTGATACCCCCCATGCCTATGTATTTTATTTTCAAAGTCTGTTCCATGTCTCTAAGCTTGGAATCATAGAATTTTGTGTATTCTCTGTTAGTAGGAACAAGACTATTAGCTGACTGTGTGAGTGTATTACAAGAAGAGCCCATATTAGCCAGAATTGTCACTTCTGCATCGTGGAAAGGAAACTTGATGCACTGATGATATGTGGAGGGAACCAATTGCATTTCATGGATCCATGGTCTTCCTAACAGGATGTTATAAGCAAGAGGAAGGTCTAGCACCTGACATGTGACATCTCTTTCAACCGGTCTGACCTGAACGGGTAGCATGACTAAACCTTTAGACTTTCTCTCTTCTTCATCATAGGCCTTGATAGTAATTCTCTTGTGGGAATCTATGCAATCTTCATCATATCCTAGCTGAGCGATAAAGTGAGTTGAGAAAAGGTTGAGGCTAGCACCATTATCAATAGGGATGCGGTAGACTATTTTTTTTCCAATCATGACCTCTATATGCAAAGGAGCGTTATGTGGGTGACTGATTGAATGGTCATCTTCTTCTAAGAAAGATAGATAGTGTGGTGAAGTCAAGTTACCCACCATGGATTGAAACTAATCAAGATTGATGTTTTTGGGGATGTTAGCCTCTACGAGGGATTTATGCAGAATTTGCCTGTGAGAAGGCGATATCCTCAACATCTCAAAGATGGTTATTTGAGCACTGGTTCTTTGCAGCTGGTCTAGAATGCTATAAATAGTAGTAGGAGGTGTGGGGACCACTTTTGTGGTCTTATTGGTGGGGCCAACAATAGCTTTATCCATGGTTTGTTTTGGTGTGGATGTAGTTGCAGGAGGGTCAGGACCCTTGAGAGTGATCTTAGCATGGGATCTGGTAACAACGTTTGCGCAATCCTGAGATGTTTCAGATTTAGACGAGCAAGACCCAGGGCCTCTCAAGACAAATGAGGTCTTAGGCTTAGGAATATCCCCACTCCCCTTAGTAGTAATCACATCACAATACTCCACTTTAATAGGTTCAATCATGTTGATGACATTGTCATAAGTGGTAATTGCGTAGTTAACCTTGGCATTATTGTTCTTAGTATTGGAAGACTTGCCTTTCTCATGATGAGGAAAGGGATCTTTAAATACCTAGTGATCTGAATTCCTATTAAGATTTTCCACAAAAATAACCTCATTATCAATCAGATCTTAGTCCTTATGGCGCAACTAAAGACAAGTAGCAGTCTTATGACCCTTTTTTTGGTGATAGTCACAGTATGTGTTGTCGTTCCACCAATGGGGTCATGGTTGTGGATCATATAGACATTTTTCCAAAGGAGTGAGAATCTGATTTTGCACCAAAGTCTTGAAAAATACATCAAGAGGGTCTCCCAAGGAAGTAAATTCACGCTTGGGTCGAGGGGCCCAAGGTTTGTTGCTAGAGAATCTAGAAGGCAGTTGAGTGTTTGTTGTAGCATTTTCAACAACTTTGATCTCTTGTATACTAGAAGTGAGATTGAAAACTAGTTTTGAAGAAGCTGGGATCACATTATCAACCACTCCATCATTCACAACGTCCCTATTCTTGTTGACAAACTTCCCTTTATCTTTGTTGGAATAGGATGAACCTTGTTTGTTGTCTTTGTACAAAGTCAATTCACCTTTATTAACCATAAATGCCTCTATCCCCATAGCTTTCTTAATCATGCTGTCAAAATTAAGGGGACCTTGAAGCTATACCTGATACCCAAAATCAAGAGTGAGATTGTCCAAGAAGATATCGAGTTTCTCAGATTCGGGTATTTTACGAGGGTACTTAGTGCAAAGTTGTCTCCATCTCTAGAGAAAAGTCAGGAATGGCTCCCCTTGTCTTTTCTTGAGATTGTAAAGGTCTA
The DNA here is from genome assembly GCA_018584345.1 of Thuja plicata. Lineage (NCBI taxonomy): Eukaryota > Viridiplantae > Streptophyta > Pinopsida > Cupressales > Cupressaceae > Thuja > Thuja plicata. The sequence continues at coordinate 1,410,232 of MU225054.1, forward strand.
TGATGTTGACGGGATGCTGTATGTTGTGAGAATAATGTTGTATAAAGAGATTTCCAATCTCATCAAAAGTCTTGATGCTAGTGGGTAGTCGAGAAAACCACTCCATGGCAGGTCCACCCAAACTTTGGGGAAAGAGATGCATCAAATAGGTTTGATCATGAATGAAATCCATAGATAGGGCCCCAAATTCTCTCAAATGATCCTGAGGATCAGTGGTACCTAGATATTTATCATACTTAGGAAGTTCCACACCTTTGGGAAAAGGTGGCATATGAAGACTCCTATCAAAAGGAAAAGGACAGATACTCTCCATCGTGAATTTTTGTGCAGGTTTGTCCTTATCCTTCATAAGTTGGCTAATTTGGTTTTGCATATCTTGAATCATCTTTTGCAATTTGGCAGTCTCAGTCTCTTCTTCTTTAGCCACAAGTGTTTCCACTTGGAAGTTTGGGGGTAGCTTAACTCCTTGTTTTGAAAAATCTAGAAAATATTTCTCTTTATCTTCTTCAAGGAGAATTTCCACCATCTTGATGAGAGCCTTATTAGATTTTGCAGCATCTATGTCATTTTGAGTTATCGACTCATCATCATTACCGAGGATCTCATAAATACTTTGACTCTAATCTTGACTCTAGTCATGTGGAGGAGGGCGATGGTGATGCTGCTCCTCTTGTTGACCCTGATCATTTTGATATTGGTCATGGACCCTACTATATTGACATTGTAGGTAATCGAAAGGAGTTTCCATGTCGTTGATGTGGGATTGTGCCGTGTGCACAGCTTCAGTATGAGTGTGAGTATTGAGCTAAGAATTCATGGTCAATGTAACTTTTGGTAGATCAAAGGGGTTGATAGGATCAAAAGGATTGATATGTTCAAAAGGATCACTAAGGTAGTGAGGATCATCAATAGGGTCAACCCAAACATGTGACTTTTTGAAGCTTTGTTGATCTTGAAAGAAATGGATTCTGTTGATCTTGAAATAAGGGATTATAGCACAGCTGGAACACTGGTTTCTAATTTGGACTGGTATCTATACTAAATGGGGAGGAGGAATGTGAGGATCCCTCTTGACTATCAGATTGAACAACAGGTTCAGAATGACCTTTTCCTTGATTATGAGGTTTACCTCTACCTATTCTAGAACCACGAATGGGAAATATGTTGCCGCTTCTTGTTGTAATAGGCATAGACAAAGATGAAACAAGAGAGAACTTAGGATCCAACTCAGAACTCTATGTCTAGAAATAGTGAAAAGGAGATAATAGGCTAGAACAACCAAGATGTGAAATGCACCCGGCATGAATCATCAAGAGTATGGCTAGAACAACTGAGATGTGACTATCGCATCGCAAGGTACAAAATCATAGAAAGGTACGATAGAGAACAAAGAGACAAAATGAGTTTGAGAAAGAATTGGTTGGTTTGCAACTTGAGATAATCAGTTTTAGACTACAGATAATAGGGAAACAGGCAATCAGACCTCAGGCAAAAATCAGATCAAATGAAAAACTCCGCAGTCAACGAGAAATAACTCACTATTTTAGGACACCAGAGGATAGTTTCATGTGAGAAAGTGCTACTTCACACTAGGAAAATCATAACTGCGTGTGAGAAAATGAAAAATTTCATGAGGAAGTGCTTAGTTTCTAGAATCTCGCGCGAGAAAACTCCAGGTTTTGATAGACCAACTCAATTTTTGAGACACAATCAGGACTATTTTCTGATAGAATCTCTAGATTTAGGACAATTTTATGATAGTTTAGATCAACAATCTCAGTTTGAATGTGACAAGCAATCGTTAACAAGCACGAAGTTTTGATCACACAATAGTGACGCAAGAAGTAGTTGCAAACAATTCTACCAAGGACAAAGAAACTTGGCAGAATCATGGGAGTCTTTGTTTAATCATGATTGGATAGTTTAAGACTTGAAACAAACACTTAGTTATCCCTACAAAAAAAATGTTATAGAAGACAAAATCCGTGCCTCACTGTCTTATGCATATGCGTGCACCTCACACAGCAGTGTCACCCTCGAGAGAGCACTCATGTTTTTTGTGTTTCCAAGGACATAGCAATATATGTTTGAAGGTTACCCTTAAAGTAGGGGCTAGCCTCATATACCACCTCAAGCATCCTGGTGCATACCTATGTTGAGAATCTAGGGGAGAGATTCTTCCCCCTCCCTGCGCATAGATTATGTCTTCTTTTAGAGGTGATCTGGGTAGGCATCTAACTAAGAAAGTTTTTAGTGGGCTTCCATTCAAAATAACCTTTGGTGCCCTTGATACAGGGTTGGGACCTCGTAGCCACACCAACACTTGAAATTCATACACCCTCACAAGCAGGGCTAGGAGTGGCGCCGCTCAGTACAACAAATAAGGCTTTCTCACGATGATAGCCAGAATCATGAGAAATAAGTTACCATGGCTTTGGAGACTTTGGAATCAACAAAGAAGACTTTATTATAGTGAGGTGGAATCACTGGTGATAGGTGTGTACTCACTTGGGTCATTCCCGAAGGTTCAACTTCCAGTAGGCCCTCTAAAGGTGACACAAAACTTGGCTTGGATTCGAGGGTTAGATTTTATGATTCTCTCAAAGAGAGAAGAGCATACTTCTCTACCTCTTCACCTTACCCAAACACACAAGACATATTCATTACCAAGATAAATCTCCTCCAACCAATTCACAAGCCTTTGGGTTTCTGATTCTCTCAAAGAGAGAAGAGCATAATCCCCTAACAAGTGAATGTGCTAAAGGTTCGTTAACTTTCCTTGCTTCCATAGGTCTCCATCATGCTAGAAATGTCTAGGTCTTGGATTCATCCATGGGCATCACTTCCATGTAATGAAGAGCCTATTCCCCTAGTTTGCTATCAAGATTCCTAAGAAATTTTAACAGGGCCCTATTTATACTATGTGATGAAAGAAAAAAACAAGCACAACATTTTTTTTATAATCTTCAACAACCGTCCTGCAAGAAAACCATTAGCAAGTTTATATCTTTGTCAAGCGACCTGCATCCCATTTTTATGCTGTCAGAAAAATCAGAAAGATAAAAAAAACATGTTAGAATGATCAGGAAAAATTAGAAATAATACTTGCAAAATAGTGAAACTTAAAAAAAATTGGCCCTGAGTCTCGCGCGAGGAAGTACAAGGCTTCCTGTGAGGAATTGTAAGGCTTCGCGTGAGGAAGTGCAAAACTTTGTGCAACCTGCTCAGAATTCTCGCGTGAGAATCCATACATAGAAAAGTATGACTGTACGATAGAGTACACAATTTTATTAGAAATTTTTTTGAGAGTGAGGTCAGAAATCAATTTTTTGCCCCACGGTGGGTGCCAAAATATGTGTGTCTGAATGTGACCTCTAAATCAGGCACAAACACAACATAGTCATTGCTCAATCATCAAATTGTGAAAATGAACATGAATTTTCCATTCCACAAATTTGATTGAATCGACCTATTTCCTCCTATTTAGTTAGAGTTTTTCAATTACTCTCAAAATGAGAGCCAACAACAATGACCATTGCTAAAATGGAGGATTTTAAAGCATTATAAAAACTAAAAATGAAACTATTCTATATGAGAAATGCCATTACAATCTAAGAATGAAAGTGCATATTTTAATCTAAGAAGCTTGAAAGAAATGATAGAATTAAGCTATTTGATACATAAAAAAACTACATTAAGATACAAAATGCTATTAATCTAAATGAACTCATACTAATTATGCAACAAATGATTGAAAACATGAAAGAATTGAGACAAGATTTTGCTATAGTTTAGATACTCTCAAATTGCTCCCTCAAATGAAGAAAAGGAAGGTCCATAATATAGAAGAACCTGGAAAGAGGATGAAGAGTTTCTTGGAAAGAAATGGCTGACTCTTCATATCCACGGAGGAAGGTGAGACAAAATTGAAAGAATTATTTAATTAAATGAAGGAATTATGGAATTCTTTTGAGGACAATCCATTCAAATAATTATTCAATTCCTTTTGATGTGTATTAGGTAAAGGGGGTGGAATTAATTTAATTTAAAAGCACTTAGGACTTTAGAATTAAATTAATTAATCATACAGATTTTTAGCTAATAAATCTTTGAAGATTTAGGAATTAAATAAGTGTAAGATTTATGCAAATTCAGGTTTTTTGCATTTGAGATTAAGCCAATTAAAAACAATTAGGAAGGAGAATTTTCCTAGTACAATAGGACTTCGATGATGAGAAAATGCACCAAAATTGCTTAAAATTGTAAGGTGCCAATTTTGGGGTGTTACATATGCCAGTATAGTATATGTATATACACTATCATCTCCTTTATACATATCATTTTCCCCTTTGTGCCCTATCAATTTCCTCCTATACATATTATTTCCCCCCTTTTTTGATAGTAAGGGAAAAGGTGTAATGACTTACAACTTGTCAAAAAATGTGGGAATGAGAGTTGTTCATGTCCTCCATCATCTTTTCCCATTTCTCTTGTAGGTGTTCAAGTGCCATTTCCTCTAATGTGATCCTGGCGTGCATATCATAGATGCTATTGATGATAGACATCTCTGGGGTGGCTATCAATTGCCTTGCCATTTTCATATATTTCTACAGTAGTGTCAGATTTGGTAATAGTAGAGCCTATAGCTTGGTTACCTCATCCCTAAACTTTGATTTCGCCTCTTGGATTTGAAGTCTCAACTTCTTTTCTTCCATTACCTTTGCATAATGCAATTGAATTGCATTGTCTATTGTTGAGAGACTTTGAGCACTAGAATTTAGATCTGCATCTATTTGTGCAATCTTTTTACTATTTTCCTTAGTGAATTTCTCTAATGTGCTTAACTTTTGAACTAAGGCTATTGTTTTTGAAATGATAGGTTCTAACTTACTTACTTTTTTAGACAACTTCACCTTGTTCTCTACCACTTCTTGGCTGATTTTCTCTATTAATTTATACGGTTAGTTCTTCTCTGCTCATTCTTCAATTGCTTTTTCTGCATCCACATTCTATGATTTGGTGACATCGGTAAGAATGGTAAGTTGATCAAGGATTGGGCATTGTGATCAACATCTATGTCAGGAATGATCTATGTTAATATGTCCCTTATCATTTAATTCACTTGTGATTCCTTGTTCTTCTTCCTAATCTTTTCTTGCATATCTTTTCGCTGACATATTTCTCCATACTCAATTAGAGATTCATAATCCAATGTAGTTGGATCACATTTTGGTATCTCTATAATCTCATCAAGTGTAACTTGTAGTTTGTTTTTCTTGTTCTTCTTATTCTTCATGGATATTGTATGGGAAGCACCTAAATGTAGCACCATATCAAGAAACTTTGCTTGGTCAGATGTACTTGATGAAGGGTTTGGTGGTGGTGAGTCTTTTTCCTGCTGCTTGGTATCTTCCTGTCAGTTGGGAGTGGATGTCTCCACATCAACCTTTGGTTTATCTACAACATCTCCTTCGGTATCCTTAGGAGTAGCATCATCTTTCTTCTCTTCTTCACCTTTGTCTTTGTTCTCTCCATCTGTTTCTTTTGGTTCTCCATCTACTACATTCTATTCATCAGTTGTATCTTTCTATTCATGATTACTCATATCTTCGGGTATGCTTGCATCAGGCTCGGGTGATTTTTCATTTTGTGATATTATGTTAATAACTTTTATTAACAATCGAATTTGGCCTGGCATATTCACCTATGTAGCATCTGTAGTTGTGTCCAGTTCGTCAGTTTGGTCTGGGACAACAGTGACATATTTATCTTTCTGTACCTCATCTGCAGGATCTCCTCTGGTAATATCAATGATACTATTATCAGACCATGTTTCATATGCAGTGTCCATATCCTTATTAGTTGTTGTGTTCAATGCTTCTTCATTTACATCCTCATTAGTTATAAGAATATGTTCGAGGCTCGGTTTAGCCTGATCTTCTTCATTGTCTGGTTTGTTGGTAAGAACTAATTGTGGCTCGGGGCTTGTGTCCTTTTTAGGTAAATCAAGTATCTTTTTCCATTCATCCTCACTTTTTCTATATATCTCAATTAGATGTCCCTGTAGCACTTTGTAGGCTCTTAATTTTGGTGAGAAACTATTGGAATGTTTCTTCATTATTTCTTCAATCTCTTCCATCTTAGATTCAGGTGGCATGGCTGAAAATAGGGCTCTTTCCCTTATTTGTTTTTCTTCCTTTAGTGCATATTGTTGGGATTAATGGGAAGTATTACTGAGAGGGGAGGGGTGAATCAGTACCTCTAAAAATTTTAACACATTTCACAATTCATCATTAGTAATCATTCATTTCTGCATTACCGACCATTACTATTGTTCTTTCTCATGTATGTATTATTCATTCATAATCTTTAATAGTTTGCAACATTCATAGAAAAATTCATGAAAATCATAAACACATAACACAAGATATGATATCGCAGAAAACTCCTGTTAGGAAGTAAAAACTGCGGTGGGGATGACTCCTACAAAACTTCACTATTTGCAGAATGGAAGGGAGCTGGTTAAGGCTTACAATTTTATCACTTCTGATGATCTACCCTATTAGGAGTATTGAGGTGGAGACCTATTAAGATCTACTCTGTTAAGAGCTTTAGCAACACTGATTCAAGTGTGCACTCAGTTATGAGATTTACAATAGGACGGGTAAGCCCACCTTTCTTGAAAGGATTTCATTAGTGTACTACACTTGTTAGAATGAGTACAAATGTTGACCTGACTATATACAATCTACAATTGCTGATTATAGATCCATAAAATCTCTCAGAATAACAATATCAACTTAAGTGATTGATGAATACCTTTTCTCTTCTCGTCGGTAGCCTCTATTCTATTCTTGAAACTGATTTGATTCTATTTTGATCCTTTTGCATGAATTCTATTGTCTGGTCTCTAGATGCTCTCCATGGCTACTATCTTCATTGAACAACAACTATTCTAGATAGATTGAGAACCTATTTATACAAGTATTTGACCTATCTTGGAATCACGCGTTGCAATGTTAACTATTAGATCTAAGGTTTACAACTTGACCTTGATCTTTAGTTTGCATGTTTTAAATCAGTAAAAATAATTAAAACAATATAAAATACATTGTTTCCTCAACACATAATGATTTTAAAAGTAAATCAAGAAGCTATAAATACAACTTCAGTAATTTATCTGACGTGGAAAGTCAGATCCACTTTTTGCGGTATGTAATTGATTGTCAGTTCTTGGTCATCAAGTTGAAGTCTGTCGACGTTCCTTTGTTGAACTGTTCATCGGGTTCCCTTTTTTACTCATCGTGTTTCTTTTACCTTTTTGTCATTGGATAACATTGAATAGTGTTTGTCGGGTAACCTTGGCATCGGGTAGTGTTGTGCCCTATCTGTCAGTGTAGAGTAAACCGATGGTGTAGATCATGTTTTTCCTTAAGTATACTAATGGATAAATATAATGTGTTCAATCTCCCCTTCGACATTAGTATCAAAAAATGATATGTGCATAACACTAAAGTGTTTAGTATGTACACCTTGTTTATATCCTTGTCATCATATGAATCCCCCTAACTGGATGCATTGATATAGTATAAGTATATGTACATGTATACTATACATTTTCTATTCTTTGCTCTATATGTACATATTATTTCCTCTTTCTTTTTACTATACATTTTATTTCCTCCTTTTAGCTGAGGTGAGGTGAACATATCAATTTCCCCCTTTTTTTGATACTTATGAAAAAATGTGCAACTTATAATATGTCAAAATTGTGACAAGAATGTGCAACTTACAATGTGTCAAGTATATTGGAAAGGGTTGTCTTGATATCTTCTTTCATTTTCTCCCATTTTTCTTTCAATTTTTCTAGTCCCATGTGTTGTAGCTCTAGCCTCGCGTGCATATCATAAATGCAGTCTAGGACAGACAATTTTGGGGTGGCAATTAGTGTATTTGCCTTTGTCAGATGTTGTTGCAGGAGTGTAAGTGTCGGTAAGAGCTGAGCTTGGAGCTCATTTACCTCATCTTTGTATTTCATCTCTGCAATCTAAATGTCCTGTCTCAGTTTCCGAGCTTGTTTAATTTTCTCAGTGTGCAATTTAATTGCTTCTTCATTGTTTGTGAGACTTTGTGCACTTGACTTAAGATCAACATCAATTTGTGCCATCTAGTCACTATACTCCTAAGTGAGTTGATCTAGAGTGCACAATTTATGTATTAAGATGATAACTTTTGATATGATTGGATCAATTGTACTTAACAATTCAGATAGCTTAACCTTTTTCAATGCCACTTCCCGGCTTATCTTCTCGACTAGCTTGAACTCATACTTTTGTTCAAGTATTTATTCCATAACCTTCTCAACATCAATATTCTGAGATGTTATTACATCTATGAGTATTACCAGTTGATCAAGAATTGGAGGTTTTTGATCAATATGTACATCTGGCACAATCTAATAAAGTATGCCTCTTGCTACTTCTAGTAGCTTTTCTTCTTTTTTTGCTTTCTTTAGTTTGTCTTGAATGGCTTTTCTCTCATAGAGTCTTTCATACTTTGTCAATGCAGTTGGATCCAATGTCCTTGGATCGCAAACTAGAATCTCAATGAATTCATCTAGAGTTACTGGATTATTATGTTTTCCTTTCTTCTTCTTTGAGATTTGTGGGGATGCAGAGGTATGAACTACCATAGCTAGTTCATTTTTTCTCTCTGAAGTGGTTGGTGAAATTCTTGTGGAAGATGCTTCTTATGTTTTCTGCTCAGGTGGCACCTGTCAATTTTGTGAAGATGTCTCTCCTTCAACCTTGGGTGTATCTACAAATTTTTCTTCTGAATGATTCTCCTTCTCATCTTTCTTTTCTCCTTCACCTTTCTCTTTTTGTGTGTCCCCTTCTTCCTTTTATGTTTCTTCCTTATTTTGATCAGTAGATGTATCTTTCTGATCATCAGTTGCAGCCTTCTCTGTAGTTGTATCTTTTGTGTTATTTGTAGTGTCTTTTTCTTCAGCATCAACCTTGTCCTTGGGTGTGCTTGTGTCCTTTGCTACAGAACAATCATCACCCTCTAAAATATTGATTTCCTTCATTAGGAAAAGCATATTTCTTTGAGTGGTTGCTTGGCTTGTATCCAGATTGGTGTCCTTCATGTCAGTTTGATCTTTTTGAGCATTGACATCCTCATATTTTTTCACTTGGTTTGTAGGGTCTGGTTCTGTTGAGTCCATGACTGAAGTGTCCTACCCTTGTTCATCGGTTGCCTCTGGTTTCTCTTGTTCTTCATTTGTAACTGATAGAATATTCTTGAGATTCTTAATCATCTTATCCTTTTTGTTGACAGTTTTCTTTATCTCTAGGCCTCTCTTTATCTTAGATCTGGCCTCTTCATAGGTTCCAAACCTAGGTTGTTTTCTATCAACATGCTCATTTATTAGTGCATCAATTACACTTGTAGCTTGATCAATATTGATCTCATAATTCATTGGTGCTAACCAAGCTATCCTTGGTACAACTGATTTGATATGGGTGAAATCTGTGTCCACCATGAAGCATATTTCATCTTTATGTTTTTCCACAAGTTGTTCAGGAATCCTAGTCCTCTACATCATCTTTTCCTTGAACTCAAGGAAGTAAGCAGACATAACAAATTCAAAATTATCCCCTAGTGATTTAATCAGTTCACTAATCTATTGGGTTACCAGTTTGATAGAGTCCCATTTTACTTTTCCTACTGAAGGAAAGTATTCTTGCAAATAGAAAAAGATGCACATGATAAGTGAGTCAAACTTACATTTGTTGGTCTTTTTAGACCTAATTGTGTGCATGTTCTCATCAAGTTATTTTAATAGGATCTCACACAGATCCATCTGAATTCCTTTGGTCACTATCTTGTAAGCTATGCTTATTGATGTTGCTGATATGTTGTTCAATCTTCTTGCTTGAAAAATCTTATACCCAATTACACATGCACCAAATTTTAGTTCTTCGTCGATGATTGTGTTCACTTTGAGACCTCTTTTGTCTCCTTCTGCTTTGGTGAGTTTTTCAATTTATTTCATGGATGGATTCTTGTGTGCCCTAGGCTTGTCAGTTATTAGATAACCAGTGATAGTGTGAAGATCATCTTTGGTTATTTTCTTGGGTTGGTCTAGTCATAGCTTCTTATCATGCATTCTGCTCAAGACTAACCTTATCCAGTCTTTTTTGAATTCCCTTGGGAAATGTAGGGTATTAGTTAACCATTGGACCTCCAAGTGTTTGTATTCTTCCTTTAGTTTCCCTTCATAATCACAAAGCTTCTTGTAAGCTTCATCCATTTCAAGATCACCTATCTCTGCAATCTTGCAGTGAATATAAGACCTAACGTCTTCTATGAAAAAACCCTAGGTGGGATTTTTGAAAACACATTGGTTTCATCAGGTTTTGATGCAATTTTTGGGTAGATCTTATACTTGGTCTCTACACATGTACTATTCTTCATCAGCTTAACTACATTCCTCTTACAATTCTTGATTTTAGTAGTTCTTGAGGTGGTTGCCATCAGTTTTTCAAGTTTTAGGGTATTCTGGAAATTTAGGGCTTTCTTGAAAAATAACAATAGAGATCTTTCGGTGCCTTTGATACTTACTTCAATCTTTAATAGTGGTGAAAGATCTATTTGCTATGTGCTTAGGTTGATCTAAGGACACTCTGCTTTCTGCTCTTTAATCGCTCTTCTTTCTCTTCAAATCGCAGGTGAAAAATGAAGTTATTCCATCGACTATTTATGTAATTTTTGCCCTAAGTCTTTGTAATAAATGCTCAATGAATCATCTGGACATGAAGACAGGTTTCATTGAGAATACTTTACAAAACATCATTGGTGTAGTTGAGTTTCCCAGGACAGTTGTTAACAATGTTTCTTGTACTGACGAATATTAGTATTCTATAGTGATAACTTGCAACTTTCTTTTCTTACCGATAGGTGTCAGGTTACATTGGCAACTAAGCCACTTTATGTGTTGACTGACAAATTTTAATAAGTGTAAAAAAACTTATCTACTTTGTTCACCGATGATTTTTGATATGTGTATACTAATGGGGTTGCTTTCTTAGAATTGGAACAAGTAACATAACATGCATCTTTGTTATGCATATTTTGACTATCTATCAATTTGTATAATGGAACTGATGCAAAATATGACTTGGTATAGTGTAGTTCCATACTTACTTGTTAAGCTTAAGTGGAGGTTATGATGTCACCAGATCCATTGGATGGGGTGTCACCATTTGCATTGCTTGGTCCAGTTTCATCATTTCTTGAAGCTTTTATCCACATTTTGTCTCTTTCCTTCCGGATATCTTCATGGTGTTTCCATTGGGATATGTGCTTGTCTCTATCAATCGATGTTTTTAATCTTTCTTGAGGTGACCAACTTTGTGACAGTGTAAGCATGCCATTTTGGGGTTTTACCAGCCTCTAGACCTTTTGGTCCATGCTCTCATGCACTTTGCAGCAACGTGACCATATCTACCACATGTTGTATAGTTTGTCCATGTATTGTAATCCCATGTATATTGATTACCTATTCTCTTTGGTTGATAAGGAATCTTTTGACCTTTAGGCTTCCATGCTTGCCTTTTCCTTTTCCAACATTCTTTAGATTTGTGCCCATTCATCTTTCATGTAGGACAATATTTGTCCATGTTGGTTTCCTTATTTGGTTGTTCTATCTTAGTCTTGCATTCATAAGCCTTATGTCCTTTCTTTTTACATTTATAACAGAATCCTATGAATGTAGGTGTAGATTTAGGAATACCTTTCATTTTACCTCGGCATACATTTGATGTGTGCCCTTTCTTTCCATAGTGCTTGCATGTTAGCTTTCTTGGTCTTAGATTTTCATAGACATTTTTTGATTTTGCTTGATTGAATGATTCTCCATTTTCGGTAAATCCTATACCATTGATGTTGTTGACTCTTCGTTGTCCTTCAAGAAAGTCATCCATTCTTTTATTTCTCTCTTCAGCCTTTCTGATAATCTTGTTATGTTGTCGCTGAATTCTAACCTCATGTTTTAGCTTTTCATTTTCTTCTCTTAGTTCATCGATAATCTGTATTATTTGAAAGAGCTCCACATTTATTCTATTTGCTTCTTGACTCATAAGAATAATCTGATTTGTGAGATCATGGTGATGCTCAACATGTCTCTAAATTTCCAATTCCTTTTCTTGTAGTTTCTTTGTAATCTTCCTTCTGTCATCAATAACAAGTGTTCTTTCTATTTTAGCTTGTCTAGTAGAACTCATCACATCAATCATTCTTACCATCTGACTCTCTTGACCGATTTGCAACATATTTATTTTCTCTGTGAGATGTTGATTGATATCCTTTAGATTTGTGATGTTCTCTTCTGATGTATTACTTGTATTTGATCCTGAAGATTCATAGAAATCTGCAATCTCTTCTTCTTGATAATCTTTTTCATTGTTCCGGGTAGCCATACCTTTCCTCTCATCCAACAACTCTCTCATCTTGATTCTAGATTCTTTATACTATTCATAGACCATCTGTATCTCAAGCTTTTTGTTCTCAATATTCTTGTCAAGTTTATACTTCTCCACTATATGATCTTTGCTCTTAAGCCTTTAAGATTTCCAAGAAGAGACTTAGCTCTGATACCAATTGTTGGGATTAATGGGAAGTAGTACTAAGAGGGGAGGGATGAATCATTACCTCTAAAACTTTTAACACCTTTCACAATTCATCATTAGTAATAATTCATTTCTACATTACCGACCATTACTGTTGTTCTTTCTTATATATGTATTATTCATTCATAATATTTAATAGTTTGTAACATTCATAGAAACATTTATGAAAATCATAAACACATAACAAAATATATGATATCATAGAAAACTCCTATTAGGAAGTAAAAAATATGGTGGGGATGACACCCACAAAACTTCACTATCTGCAGAATGGAAGGGAGCCAGTTAAGGCTTACAATTTGATCACTTCTGATGATCTACCCTGTTAGGAGTATTGATGTGGAGACGTGTTAAGGTCTACTCTGTTAAGAGCTTTAGCAACACTGATTTAAGTGTGCACTCAGTTATGAGATTTACAATAGGATGGTTAAGCCCACCTTTCTTGAAAGAATTTCATTAGTGTACTACATTTGTTAGAATGAGTACAAATGTTGACTTGACTATATACAATCTACAATTTCTGATTACACATCCATAAAACCTCTTAGAATAACAATATCACCTTAAGTGATTGATGAATACCTTTTCTCTACTCATCGGTAGCCTCTGTTCTATACTTGAAACTGATTTGATTCTATTTCTTTCCTTCTGCATAAATTCTATTGTTTGGTGTCTAGATGCTCTCTGTGGCTACTATCTTCACTGAACAACAACTATTCTAGATAGATCAAGCACCTATTTATAGAAGTATTTGACCTATCTTGGAATCACATGTTACAATGTTAACTCTTAGATCTAAGGTTTACAACTTGACATTGATCTTTAGTTTGCATGTTTTAAATCAGTAAAACTAATTAAAACAATATAAAATACATTTCTTCCTCCACACATAATGAATTTAAAAGTAAATCAAGAAGCTATAAATAAATATTCAGTATTTTATTTGACGTGGAAAGTCAGATCCACTTTTTTGTGGGATGTAACTGACTGTCGGTTCTTGGTTGTCGGGTTGAACTTGAAGTTTGTCGGTGTTCCTTTGTTGAGCTATTTGTCAGGTTCCCTTTGGTACTCATCGGGTTTCTTTTACCTTTTTGTCATTGGATAACATTGAATAGTGTTTTTTGGGTAACCTTGGCATCGGGTAGTGTTGTGCCTTGTCTATCGGTCTAGAGTAAACCAATGGTGCAGATCATGTTTTTCCTTAAGTATACTAATGGAAAAATATAATGCCTTTAATCTCCCCCTTTGACATTTGTATTCCTTCAGAAAGATACATCTACTAATCAAAATAAGGAAGAAACACAAAAGGAAGAAGGGGACACACAGAAAGACAAAAGGTGAAGGAGCAAAGCAAGATGAGAAGGAAAAGCATTCAAAATAAAAATCTGTAGAGACACCCAAGGTTGAAGGAGAGACGTCTTCACAAAACCAACAGGTGGCACCCAAGAAGAAAACACAAGAAGCATCTTCCACAAGACCTTCACCAACCACTTCAGAGAGAACAAATGAACTAGCTATGGTAGTTCATACCTCTGCATCCCCACAAATCTCAAAGAAGAAGAAAGGAAAGCATAAGAATCCAATGACTCTGGATGAAGTCATTGGGATTCTAGTTTGTGATCCAAGGACATTGGATCCAACTACATTGAAAAATTATGCAAGACTCTATGAGAGAAAATCCATTCAAGACAAACTAAAGCGAGCAACAAAAGAGGAAAAGGTACTAGAAGTAGCAAGAGACATACTTCAACCGATTGTACCAGATGTAGATATTGACCAAAAATCTCCAATGCTTGATCAACTAGTAATACTCACATATGTAATAACACATAAAAATATTGATGCTGAGAAGGTTATGGAAGAAAGAATTGAACAAAAGTATGAGTTCAAGCTAGCCGAGAAGATAAGCCAGGAAGTGGCATTGAAAAAGGTTAAGCTATCTGAATTGGTAAGTACATTTGATCCAATCATATCAGAAGCTATCACCTTAATACATAAATTATGCACTCTAGATCAACTCACTCAAGAGTATACTGACTAGATGGCACAAATTGATGCTGATCTTAAGTCAAGTGCACAAAGTATCACAAACAATGAAGAAGCAAATAAATTGCACACTGAGAAAATTAAAAAGGCTCAGAAACTGAGACAGGACATTTAGATTGCAAAGATGAAATACAGAGATGAGGTAAATGAGCTCCAAGATCAGCTCTTACTGACACTTACACTCCTATAACAACATGTGATAGAGGAAAATACAATAATTGCCAACCCTGAAATGTCTGTCCTAGACAACATTTATGATATGCACGCGAGGCTAGAGCTACAACACATGGCACTAGAACAATTGAAACAAAAATGGGATAAAATGCAAGAAGATATCAAGAAAACCCATTCCAATATACTTGACACATTGTAAGTTGCACATTCTTGTCACAATTTTGACATATTATAAGTTGTACATTTTTGTCATAAGTATCAAAGAAAGGGGGAAATTGATATGTTCACCTCACCTCAGTTAAAAGGAGGAAATAACATGTATAGTATAAAGAAAGAGGATATAATATGTACATACAGAGAAAAGAACAGAGAATGTATAGTATACATGTACATATACTTATACTATACCGATGCATACAGTTAGGGGGAGTCATATGATGACAAGGATATAAACAAGGTGTACATACTAAACACTTTAGTATTATGCACATACTAGTTTTTGATACTAATGTCAAAGGGGGAGATTGAGGGTATTATATTTTTCCATTAGTATACTTAAAGAAAAACATGATCTGCACCATCAGTTTACTCTACACTGACAGACATGGCACATCACTACCCGACACCAAGGTTACTCAAAAAACAATATTCAATGTTATCCAATGAAAAAAAGGTAAAAGAAACCTAACGAGTAACAAAGGGAACCCGATGAATAGTTCAACAAAGGAACACTGACAGAATTCAATTTCAACCTGATGACCAAGAACTGACAGTCAGTTACATCCCACAAAAAGTGGATCTTGTTTGAAACACTGAGAGGGGGGGGGGTGAATCATTGTTTGTGTATTAAATACTTTTCAGAAAATTAAACATAAATCAAACATATATAGAATGAATCTTAACATAAGAACTCATAACACATGATATGATTACAGGGAAACCTTGATAAGAGGAAAACCCTGGTGGGAATTAGTACCCACAAATATTGTACTAAGTATAATGAACCTGTGAGAGTTCCTTTGCCCTGTTAGAAGCAGTCTTTACAATATGAGTACAATGACCTGGTTAAAGGTTTGACCCTATTAGGAGTCTTTTACAAAACCCTATTAAAGGCATATGGCTCACTGCCCAATAAGATGAAGGCTACAACCTTCTGAAAGATGATATGCACTATATCAAAATGAACTACTGTGATGACACTATTGTCTGATCAGTTCCATGTATGCACAAATTATCTTACTCTCTTAAAGAGAAATATCATATATTAACTTCATTATACTGTCCTTTTGTATCTTACTCTTACATTATAATCGACGCTTGTAACATTACTTTACATTACATACTTATATGTTCATATCCGAATAGGCGCGACCCAAAACAAAACGCTAGTCGGCCCTATAAAAAAATATACAATGCTTCCAAATAAGTCAGCTCAAGCGTGTTTACTACAATGATAATTACTTCATTACAAACATCTAACAAAAGGTGCTTAGCCATTACATTACAAAATAATTCACGCTAATCAAAACAGTAGTTGGCTTCCATGCTCTGTCTTCTGGACTGTTGGTCTACTAATCTGCCTGTAACTTTTCCATACTATTGTTTCATACTATGTGTGTCTAGATGTAGCATGTACACATGTCATACAACTTATATCTAAACAGGCATATGCTGACTCGATCTCTCACACGTGCGCTGATGTGCTGATCGCTGAGTATCTCTGTCTGCCCTGTTTTCATACTTAGTCATTTTGTCTTTCATGACAAAAACTAAACATGACTTTGTTGCCATGATGACAACACAAA